>JBAMNC010000874.1:0-50000 GCA_037902135.1 Cetoscarus ocellatus
GCTTGAATTCAAAAGTGGGAGCAACACTTAAGTACAGACAATGTCCGATCACCAAATGGTTCTTCTGTACTCCACCTCTATCTGACCCCAGGGTGTCCTTTCTTCAGAGTCGTCTGGTTGAGTGTCCCATTTACTAATCCTGTTAGTGCTAGGTTGAATAAGACAATCAACATAAGTATTTTTTATTCATTTTTGATGATACAAAATGTCACTGATACTGAGTATTAGGGGTGTAAATCACTAGTCTCACCACGGTCTGCAACAACACGGTATTTGGCGGTATTACAAAGATAGCTATGATACAATATCAATTCAACTAGATTTATGAGCCTGCAATTGGTGCTGGACAATATAACAAGATGACAGGAGGAGGTGACTGCTTGTTCAGAGGTTAGCATTGATGCTAACAGCTTCAGAAGTGGGTTTGTCCAATCTGGACCGTATTTCTTCATTGAATGAAAAACAAATAACAGCACTAAAAAGCACTGGATATAAAGGATATTTCCACTCCATTTCTAATATGTTTTGGGAAAAATTTGTCATACAAAGTGGCTTAAGTCATGTATTTCACAACGTAGCAGTAGCTCCCGCCTGCTATATTATCTGATTGGCCCATATTGAATGTGATTTGACCGAACAATCTGTCAATCACCTGCTTGATATGCTACTGAAAGGTTCTACCCATTCCTAAACACTTTCTGTAGGCTGTTTCCCAGATGGACTAGTGTAATATATTGAACAGTCAGATGTGTCAGCTTAAATATAATGTACAAATATAACATAATTACATGTGTGATAACAAAACAAGCAGTTTTTACTATTTCATTGCTAATGTGGCTACTCTATCACTCAAAAATAGAATAATCATTCTTACTGTCAGAAACTTACTGCTCTGTTGTTTTTTTAACGTATGATAAATGAATTAATGCCTCTGACAGCATTTCATTATGAACATAATTATGAGTATCTGGGTTCAATTATGATGACTTTCAAACAGCAAACATTTTAGGCACCAAATATTTGTTTCTAAAAGAATCTTTAGCTGTTTCTATGCTCTGAAAAATTCTAATTACTAATTTGTACCTTTTCTTCTCCTTTTATAATCATAATTCAATTTTGATTCCTTGTTTTTCTGTTTTCAAATTTCTTTTGGATATAAGTGCACATATGTGAACTAAAACTGTTAGTTTTGCATTACTCAACCTCATATCATTTGGTATAAGTAGTTGGTAGTTCATGTGTCATGAGATTTTAATGAGATTAAATCTATGACAGAGATGATGCAGAAAGGATTATGATTAATTTTCTTTCATCTGTATTTTAATAAAAATACAGGGCAGCATTCTATTGGACACACGGTGGCTCCAAACGTAAGAGGGGAAGTAGAGAGAGCTTCTGTCATCTGTGCAGCTCATTAATTAGATATATTACTGTGATACACAAAAAGACACCCAATTAATCCAAGCAGACAATTGACAGCAGGTTTTACACTTCTGTTTTTACACACAGAGTCTGAATCAAGCGATACTGCAGCAAAAAATTGGTGAACTAGAAAGCACTTGGAGAGGGCAAACCACTGCTAAGGTAGCTCACATATTGCTGTTCCATCTTGGAATCATGTTGATATCATTATAAGTTAGACAGATATTGAGCAAAAATGATCATTCGCAAATGGCAGTTATCTGGATCACCACCAAAATCTAATCATTTTTAAGTTGGGCCATTACCAACATCTCCTGAAAAGTTCAGCAAAATCTGTCCAGTAGTTTTTGTGTAATCTTGCTAACAAACAAACAAACATATGCTAGCAAAAACATAACCTCCTTGGCGGAGGAAATGATGAAGTAAGGGGAGATTTTTTCCACGAAGGTTGAAGTGATATTGATCATAAATGGTTTTGTAAAGGTGGTCAGCATGTAAACATAGCCCTAGCCCATTTGAACCACAGGAAACAGCATGGCTGGGTAAGAATTGTCATATATGGGCATGCAGTGGGAATTTCAAAATAATACAGTGTCCTTTAGTCAGTGGTTTAAATTAATATTTGACTTTCAATCAGTGTGAATGCATATTTGATCCACTTATCAATATGTCAATATACATCAATGGTTTGTTACACCCTTACTCAGTGGGTTTACACACACAGTTGAGTCAGGCTTTGGTTATAATCATGACTTAACAATAACATTTTTTGCTTTAAAGCCACTGCAGTGTGTGGTATTCTGAAGTTACTCTCCACTCATCATTTTCACCAGCCATGATTTATTTTCAACAGTATGTCTGGCTTTGCTATTGCAGCTGTTTAAAGACCAAGGTGGTTTGGAATTAAAGGTGGAGCACCATGTTCTTTTCAGGGTTGGGATTGTGTACTAGGAACAAACAAAAAAAAACCAAACAAATACATAAAAAAGGAAATAAATAAGAAATAAGCAAATAAATAAGTCTTTGATACATGAATTCCCTGGTTGTTTTCAAAATATCTTTATTCCTATTTTGATGCTGTGAGGCAAGTTATCTAAAAGCACATGGCACACTGGTTTTGGATGTGTTTGTTTATTTTGTAATCTAGACAGCTCACAGCCATAGCCCAAAGCCAAGTACAGAGCACATAGAGGGAGGATTATGTATCTAATTATACATGAGTATATTGCGTGCAAAAGATAATCAAACCAACAAAAGTGTCAGTTCTTATTCCCTTTAAAAGTAGTTCTCTCCTACATGCAACATGTGAGCACAATTATTAGTAGTTCTTATCAGTGTTTCTGTAAAATATATGAATACAATAGATACATAAATATGGAGCCCTTAAAATGTGTATTTTTCTGTGTTTCTGGCTGTATTATGTGCACCAAAGAGCATGAAAGGAGGATGCTTGGAGACAGACAGACATGTTGCCTCTTAGTCCTCTCTACCATTGAAAACTTAATTCCAATTTATCAGCAAGTGCACTGATATTAAGCTGTGGAGAAGGATTTCAGTAACGCATATTGCATGTGAGAAACAAGTTCAGTGGTGCACATAAGTTTTAATTTTGGGGGCATTTGTCCATCTTTCTGTTGCATCTTCTAAAAAGATCTGGATTATGCTGCACCACAGAATTTTAACCAGGGGTCAGTCCTCCTTTGCTCTCTGGCATCTCTCCATACATTTAGTCTCTGGGCCTCTCTAATGACAGGCTTGGAAAACATTTTCATTTGTCCTTTTTTTTGGCCAATCAGGAGCCTATTCGATTAGAAAAAAACTGAGGGGTTAAAATTTTTCAAAGCTCTGTTTACAATTTTGCATCATGGAGATGCTGGAGGGTCCTGAAGTGAAACTACTTTGGAGCCACAGTGTTATTGTGCTATTTTTGTATGAGAAACAAGTTGTAACTGAGGAAAGTCATAATGTTACGACTTCAAGAGTGACAAATTTACAATACCAGAGTTATAAGATAAGAAAACAGTACTACTATGACATTAGAAATGAGGGCTCATGAGATAAATGTTAAGAATTTGAGGACTGTGTTGGTCATTTGGAGAATTAAAGCAATATATATTAAAAAAAAGAAAAACATTTATGAGATTTGTGTTGAAAACTTAAATGATAAAAATGGTAGACTTAGCAGAAGAATGCCTAAAGAAGGGAACATTGTATTATTACAAGATTAAAGTGTACAATTTTCAAAATAAAGTTAAAAATATTCACAGGACTTATCTTGTAATTTATTGAGAATAAATTTGTAAACTTATGAAATAAAGCCATGCCATTAGTCGTGGTATTATTTGACAGAAGCAGAACTTTTCAGTCTCCATGCTGCGACATCTGAGGGTGCAGGCGTCTTGTTTTCAGGTCATGGCCTTATTAACACGATATCTCAAAAAGTCTTTCAGGTATTTTCTTTCAACTTTTGCCACATGTCCACCTACATTCAAGGATGAACTAATAAGGTTTCAGGGGGTCGAAGGTTGACATCACAGTGGTCATGCTTTGCTTGTATACACATAATCTCAACAATGTTTATAGGGACTTCATCAAACTTTTTACAAGTGTCTGAAGTGACTCAAGGATGGACTGATCTGACTTTGGAGGCCAAAGGTCAAAGTCCCATGTTTACATTTTGCTTGTGAGGGCAATTTTGTAAACAGGATATCACAAGAATGCTTTAAGGAATTTTCTTTAAACTTATAGAAATGCATAACATGCAAAAATGTGCAACATGACACAGGACAGATGGATCATTTTTGAAGGCCTCAGGTAAAAGTCAAGGGTTTTCATCAAGTATTGCACAAATATTCACTTGTCTAGTGAGTCTAATACTTCAATTTTTAGAGGTCAAATCAAGTCAAAGGTCAAGGCCATAACTGTAATTATCATTCTCTGCTTGTGAATGCAATTTTTTTTTATTTATTTAAATAGCAAAAATACTAGACTTTTTAGTAAGGATTCACTTTACCCTTTGCAAAAATGACGCCAATACTAAACTGTAACCACAGCCATGAGCACCAACTTCATCAGGTCTTTAAGATTAAGGGGAAATTTTAAAACAAGAGGTTACAATATTGTGTCATATGTTGGAAGTGTTGCAGCTGCTTTTAAGTTGTAATTCTTAATAATACCTTTTTACTCTTGCCAATTATGTTTATCCTAAAAACTGTGGAAGTTACATTCATTTTTGAGATTATTATGATCCAGATATCTTATTATCAGTAATGATCAAAGAGCACATAGAGAAATCTAACAAGCTTTTAATCAGAACCTGCTTGATGTCAACATCTAGGTTGACCTACAAAAATATGGCATCCCTGCACCACTCTACATCTTGCAGAGGCATAAGACTGCCACACAGTACTCCTATTTAAAGACTAGAATAATAAGTTGACAATTTAAATTCCCCAAAGGTCTTATTTTGCAGGCTCGTTGACAGCCTGGTGGTCATGTCTGTGCACCCCGTGTACAAAAGGTTGTTGTCCTTAAAGCAGATAGAAAGGGCTTAAATTTAGCCCATGGCTTCTGTTCTTCATGTCATATGAACTCTCTTTGCCTCAGGTCTCCAAATCTCTCCACTCATCTGTCTAAGTAACGGCATACAGGCTAAAAAACAAGTCGTAACATGTCCTCTTATTACATTAAATGCTTACATTTACCTGCTATGGCTTACTTGACCATGGCCTTGCCATCTTACCATGAAGCAGAAGCTAATGTTAAAAAAAAATGCTTAGGTAGGGATTCATAATGCCATCAACAGAAAGTAAGTTGTTTTCAGATAATGTTGTCATGGGAATAAGGGGTAGTGAAATGGATGACAAAATAAATGGGGTGTGAGGGGTATGTGAAGTGAAGTGAAGGGGGTGTGGGCCTAACTTTAATTGAAGGAGTGACAGTTGCTGACTTACACCTCTGAAAGAGAAGCAGATTAACCCCTGAACCCCTCCCCTGCCACCACACTAATCTACACACCAATCAGACGCCTCCGTTTCTCCTCCTCGACACCTCTTAAGAAAATGACTTTTCAAGATGTGCTGCGCGTGGGCTTCCCTGTCTCCCTGCTCTCTCTGCATGCTCATTTTGAAAGGTAATAAAAGTAGAAGACTAAATTGCATTACTCAATCTGGCAGGGTCTGCAGGGAGGATATTGTTTTGACGGGCTGCAGATGTGCACTTGCAAACGTGGCTGCAGTTCACTGGCTAATCACAGCACCAACAGTAAGCGACAATGACACCATGACAACAGGCGTGAGGCTGCTGGGGGGTTCAGGAAGGTGCGAGGGGAATCTGGATAAAAGAGAAAATGGAAGTGGAACAAATGAATGCTTGAGATGAAAAAAGAGAAACTAGCTTCCGGAGTCCCCTCTGAACAATGACTGTGATGTTTCAACACAACAGGAGTCGTGGCCTTTTTCAAGTCTATCCTCTTTCTGTCTACACGTCTTTCATTTTTCATCTTAACAATTCTCTTTCTCTGCCTGTAAGAGACCTGGCTTTTGGCACTGCTAGAGAAGTAGATGTACTCAGCAACCAAAGCCTCTCTTCTTGGTTCACAAAGGACTTGGAGGTTTTATCTCATTGTCAGATACCTTCCACTAGCTCACATTAACAACAACAAAATACAAGAGATTTAGTTACGGGAAAGAATAAATGCTGAAAAATAGCTGATTTCAAACATTTGTCTAAATCCTGTCAACGGTAAGGAAATTTGAGGGAAACAAAGGTTGTTTTGTTCCACCAACAAGTATTAGGGATCATCAAATTGGGACATGTTTTATTGTGTCACCAATACAAAGAGTCTTTTCTTTGTGAGGTTTCAGGCTATTTAGGGATGTGTGTAGCTACTATATGAAAAAGTCAGTATTAAATTATAACATAAAGAGCAATTGATCAAACAAGATGTGCCAAGAAGCATCCCTTTTATTAAAAAGTGAAGCCATTCAGGGGTGCAAAGACCTTGTTGGGGCTCAAGGTTACCACATAATTCAGACTACTGGACCACTTACGTTAGCTTATGAAAAAAGTCTGTGGTATCAGGACTTCCCCCTGCCCCTCTTTATAGCACTAATCACTGCTCAAAATGGCTTGTTCACCTCGTCTCCCCCAAGCAGACCTACAACAACACCATTGTTTCATCTGTCTTTTAAGTCCATTGGCTCATATGGCAAGCCCACTGCAGAGCAGAGACAGTAGAATAATAAATATTGAGCAACTTAAGACTCAGACATGACTTATTCTTAATATCCATCCCCAAAGTTTGTCTTAAGATGGGTAAAAGAAGTTTCAGATAAGCTACTCCTGCAGACTGGAATCTGCTACATAATATTTGGATCGAAGGGAGGATGTCTCCTCCTGTTTTTAAGAGTAAATTAAAGGCATTAGATTAAAATGCTTCTGGCTGTAGATGCTTTGACTTGTCTTAGCCAGAGACAAGCAGCAGTGAGAACCTTGATGAGGTGTACCTTGTTAGGTAAGGTTTAAGTTACAAAAACAGAGTCTGCTTTTATAGGATAATGCATGTATAACATTGTAGACAGCTGATGATTTGAGATTGGAGAGTAATTAAATAGTCTCATAATCACCATGTACTTGCAAATTATTTAGATAAATACTGAGATGCAATAAGCCTGGAATCAGGTCATGCCCCCTAACCTGAACATTTACATGACAAAATCTGGTAAAAAAAAAACAAAAAAAAATCCTCTGTTGTGTGGCCAGACTGTGGCCTTTTGGCCTAAATTCAAGAAGAAGGGCTTTGGAGTTTGAATCAGGCTGATAAACTATTACTAAAGCTACCATGAAAAATATGTATTACTGACTAATAAATGTTTTTCTGATTATGCAATGAGTATTTTGAACAAAAATATAAATTTGGTTATCTATGTCCCAATTCCGAACTGACCACTTTCTAAACATTTACACACTGTCCTTTTCCCTACCGTAACCTGAGTGCTCTCTTGTTTGGTTTAGAGAATATGACTGATGCATAACATTGAGATAAGATGACCACAGGCAAATAAATTTTAGCTGTTTGTTAGGATGTTTAAGATCCACCATAACTCCACCCCCTTGTCTGTTTCTGGGTTGATTCAAAGTCAGAGATGATGATAGGGCGACCACCACATACTGGCTTTAAAAGGAAGCCAATATTACTAGACTGCTGATTTCATGCAGACTTTGTACAATACAATACAGAGTCCATGGTTCTTTTACCCACCATAAACAATTAATTAGATACTAAATGTTTGTGTGCTGAACTTAAATGGAAGTGTCCTGAAATATTTACAAGGCACCTTGTATATAGAGAAACACCTTTATAGAAAAAGGAATGTCAAATCATAAACTTTTCAACATTTACTGAACACTTTAAAAAGAGCTGAAGCAATTTTCCTCCTGAATGATTTGAATGCGGGAAATGAATTAAAAAAGTGGAAAAGGAATTATGGAAACTTTATTTTTCTTTGTCTCCCTTTGACTGCAGTGCTTTTGTAATCAAGCAATAAATTTGAAAATTACAGGTGTCCAGAGTGTGAATCATACCCGGCCCTGCCAGAGGATTATTTTCTCGGTCGATGGTGGCATGGTGAGACGCAGACTCACACACCATGGGATGCTGTGAAAGAAAAGGACAGAGGAAAAGAAACAAGGGAATATGTTACTAGACATCAAAATATTGTTGTGACACAACAACAGAGATGATGAAACAGTTGAATTGTGGGAGGTAAACTCCAAGCAAGCTTCAGTGATGACCACACCTAGGTAATAGCAACCTGTGAATGATGTTGACCCCAAAGCTAAGCAGCAATTAGCTTTGTCAGTCAGTAAAAAGTGCAACATTAGAGTTGTCCTTTTGCCTGCAGCACCCCAAAGGGTTAAGTGTAATTTAGCTAGTGTGATTAAACTGGCCGTTTAAAACCACAACTCAGATCATAACCATCAGAGTCTTAATCTGTAGTCAAATTTGAAACTCTAAACATGCTCACTCTAGAGAGTTAAAACTTTATTATGAAACTAACCACATATATAATGCAGGGATAATCTAATGTGTTATTGGTTAATGTGTGATTTATGTTTCAATTAGAACAATAATCTCATTAAATTTATGACACTAACATGCTGTAACAAACAGGCATATGCTTAAACACAGTGCAAACGCTGCAGTAAAAGAACAGCTGCTTTGATACCCTTCTCCCTCAAGTTTGAATGGGAGAGATGTGTTTTCACTGCAATCAGTGAAGTCACAGCAGGTGACAGCTGAAGGAAAACACCTGCTGTGTCTCACTGTCTAAGGTTGGCAATTTATTACATCAACCGTCATTTCAGTCTCTATTCATCAGTTCATGCAGCTTGTTGCTTGTTCATAGTAATGTTGTATCACCAAGAGATGATAAAAATAAGAACTGTACCCTCCTGAGACATATGAATGCTCAGTCTACCAAGTTTGTTCCTTCCATTAATGGGGAACAAGGTTATATTTTTAACACGTTGTTATTCCCTCTGTAATATGAACATATGAACTTTTATATTCTGTAATGTTTAATTTTGTTTAAGAGGGGAGGTATTTAAATGTTAACACCTGAAAGTCTAAAAATAAGTGTTCACATCTGTTCTTACAGCTGCTTTTCATTCACATGAGTAGTGTATTGTTTTTAAATACTATCCGTGACAGATATAACTGCTTCAAAATTCTTCTAGTTCCTTAAAGTAGCAATAGGTTCCTGCCACAGGTAGAGATAGTACAACATAACATATATGTCTTATTACTCTTAAGTCTGCAAACAGCTGTTTTAGCAAATGTAATTTGCTGGTCTGCTCTCTGCTATAGCTTACTCATGTTTTAGTAAACTTGAATATTTCTTGATCTAACTAACTAACAGCAAAAAGTTAATTTTAGACTGGCCTAAACAAAGTTATATTTGTACTTAGTACCTTAGTACACATAGAAAGTTCTATATTTTAGTAAAAAAAAATTAAAAAGCTGATTTCATATACTGCTTCAAGTTGCCTCTGAATACAGCTAGCTAGCTACTCTTATTTCACCCCCTGTTTTGGGTTAAGTTTGAACACTTCATTATTAGCAATTTCTTCTTTCTTCTTCTTAGAACAATGCGGTTTTCTATTTGCGAAACTATTTTTTAATTCTGCCATGGGAAGCAGCTGTAGTTGGCATGTTTAAGCAGCAGTAGCTGGCTAGCTAGCTGACTTAGCAATATTGTTGCTGTTTTGGGTGTTTGTGCTTCTAGTGTGCATATTCAAGGACAATAAAAGATAACCCTTAAAAAACATTCCCTATCAATGCTCAACTATCCACACATAGTATAATGCTCAGGACAATCCCCCCCCCCCCCCCCAAAAAAAAAAAAAAAAAAAAAAAAAAAACAGCTCATCTTGCATAGGAAAGGAGACTAGTCTGGTAATATATAAAGTAAAATAATATCAAATAAACCTGCATTAAAATGCATCAATGTGTGGTACTACTGATATTTTAGAAGAGAGCTAGGTTAAAAACTGCTACACAGCAAATGAGTTTTCCTTTCTGAGCCCAAAAACCTCAACATTGAACGCCCACTTTTTGGCAGCTCTACTTCTATTTTGATTCTTTTAAAATTCTATAGCTGCCCAATTTTAAGTGATGCTTGCAGTGTATTTCATGATAACCTTGATGAAGGCCACAAGCTGAAATGCGTCAGTCTAACCAAGTTGTTTCCTGGACTAGTCATTGATTCAAAACTGGTTAATTTATGCTAGAGCATCTGACTTTTGTTTTGGGAATTCCCCATTAAAATCTCCCATAGACATTTCACAAAGTCTTCATATCAACATTTTTGACCCTAGGACCAATGAATCTAGCTGCCAAAAAACTCCTGACCATATTAAATTTTATCTAAGAGTAAAATTATACTAGAATACAGAGAAAAATGACAAATGTTAAAGACTGTTCATTTTTTGTGCACCCCAGTGCTTCCTACGATCCACTGCAAATATTCTTCTACTACAAATGATAGCTTTTTATAATTTCCAAACATACACAGAACTCTGTAGACATGTACCTTATGTGTAATGTTTATACTACTACTATTGTGTTACATTGTGCTTTGTGTATACTTTACATGGAGTGTATAGGTCATTGTTATTTTCAGCTGGAAGCCAAAGTCTATAGTTGCTTTAAACTTGTCTGCAGAAGTCACTTTTGATTACTATTTTATGTACTAAGGTTGTGACAAGAATATGCTCAGGATAACAGCTTATACAGATAAAAGAAAAGTGCTTAACCATTTCTTCACATGTCCCCAGCTGCTTGTCCATGTTATCTCAGTGACCTTGATTTCCAAAGTAGCATCCTTTGGTTTAAAGAGCCCATACTTTACTTTCACCTTGGTTCATATTTTCATTTTTGATGATTGCTAGGGTATGTTCACAGTTACCAATGTTCAAAAAAACCTTATAGTTTTCATATACAGAGTGCCCCTTATCTAGATGTTTACTCGCTTTGTTAGAGCCCCTGCCCCTTTTAGGCTCCCTTGCCCTTGATCTGATTGGTTTACAGGTCAGCTTTGTGGTAATTACAGTTCAGCGCTGGTTGGCACTTACATTGCGAACAACGCATTTACTCTACTGTTTTTGCCCTGAGCTGCGCTTCCTACCCCAAGCCAACAGGCTTAACCTGTCTATTCAAGGGGGTCAGAGAACGAGCATTTAAAGCAGCTACTGGCGTCATTATGTAGGGAAAAGGGAGAAGTGCTGATGCTGTGGACTTTTTTCCTCATCCATAGAATCATTCTGTCATGCAAAAGGAGGCATTTTAAACACACTATAGGACATTTAAGACTCAAAAAAGCATTATTTAGGCTCTTTAAAAATCAAAACTGCCATGTTAATTGAACCAAAACTGTAAATCAATCCATCTTTAAACTCTGCAACTCAAAAATCCCTAAATGCCCACTACAAAATGATGTGTCTGCCAGGCCTTTGATATTAAAAATCTTCAATGTCTTTTGCTGCATTAACTCAGGGACTCCACTTCAAAGCAAATCTGACAGCTAACCATCTTTTCCACACGCTCTATGTCAGCCCTGGCCATGTCTGATGAACCATTTAACAGAGTCAGACAGCCAAACTTGTCCTCAGAATGGGACTATAATGACTGCTGGGGACAATTCTTCAGCTCCCCTGGTATAGGAACTGATCCTGAATAAATCAGACACCAAACACAGACCTAGGCTTATCATAGACCCCCAAAATACAATGTGTCAGATGAACAAAACAAGAGGCACCTGGAAATTTTGGGAAGTCTCCTAGAGAGGTGTGTGATAATGAACAGTATCACAATGAGCCAAGGGCCACAGCTGCAGAAGGAGTCTCATTGTAATGGCAGGCAGCGGGCAGCATGTGCTGTGGGGCTCTTTGATGACTAAAATATGCAAAGAGATCAGATCAAAGGTGACTGAAGGCTCTTTCTTGTTTCACATGACTGTTATTGCAGGGTCAGAGACATATTCATGACAGAGCATGATCAAACAAGTGCCTCCTACAACCACACACAATTGTATGACCAAAAGACACGCACACAAAAGCACACTTTATGATGCTTAATAGAACACTGTAGAAAAGAGTCATAAAACTTGAAAATGAATGAGCATTTTAGCATTTGCATTTTCATCATCTAATCTAATCATCTTACAGGACTTAAGTTTTAAATATGTCAAAAAGGTGTATAATACAAGACCCTCAAGAGAGTTTTACCCTGTGCGACTGGCTCACAGGACATGTAGGGCATAATTAAGTTTAATGTTTTGGATTTAGATTTCCTGTTTTGAGGAAGAACCTTGAGGAAAGCCAATCACCAACTCTGTGGTTTGTCAAATGTAATACAAAAACAGACAGGATACCAACCAAACAGGAAGCCCAACAATTACAGTCGTGGCAAAAACAGCAAATACATAGTTTAAACACAAATGAATATCAGATTTTAACTTGATTAAGAGCCCAAATGATGCTTTTTGAGGTTTGTTTGCCCTGTATTGTGTTTAACATTTAACATAAAAGTGCGCATGATAGAGCACTTTTATGACGAATACAACAAGTCTGTGGCATCAGGACCTCTTGCTCTCCCACACTATGCTTTAAAACTTCGCATTCCCACAGGCCCTCCTTAAATAGACCTAGCATTGATGTCCTTCCATTGTTTCATCAAAAGTTGAAGCCTATTGGCTCATGGTAGCCAGTCCATTGGACAGCCAGACTTTAGAGTGGCTGCAGAGTTGTTGACAATATTGCCACACGCAGCTCTTAACTGACCAATCATCACAGAGTTGACCTGTCAATTGGGCCCACTTTATCAGTCCTAAAAAAATGAAAATATGAACCTGATTTTCCAACTGGGGAATTTTCCAACATGTTTTTGGATCACTGCTGATAACAATGTCTGTGGCATACAAAAGTTCATGAAACATACACATTTTGTTTGCCGTGGTAATCTTCACAAATGAACACAACTTTCATGAACTTTTAAGCTTGAACGTAATTGGCAGGAATAACATCTATTGTCTGGTTATTACAAAAATACAACATGGTGGTTTAACTCAGGAGTTGTTACCACACTTTCTACGAAAACATCACACTTTTGCTCTTGTTGGAGAATTTTCCCTAAATTGAAGTGATCAAGTTTGTGCTAATTGCATTGGCTATTTGTTATCGTTTTATAGAAAACATTCAGAAGTGACTGTAGTATGATCCCTGACCTTTGTTTGTCTGACTCTTTAGCATATCAGTAGCAACCACCCTGTTAATGACACTATAAAACTGGAAAGTGAGCAATTCCACATGCTGTTTTTAATGTAAAAAGAAATATTCAAATCTCATGCGCATGTGCCTATTACAGATCTCTTCTTGGACATTTATCCCAAAAAAACTTTGAGATGAGGGAAGTGCTGTAATGATAACTCACTTTGGTGTCTTTAGACTCATCCCTGCACTATTCCGTTTGACGTTATGTGAGGGGTGTCACATCTTCAAAATCAGTCATTTAATTATTAAAAAAAAATCTTTTAGTGAGTGCTAAACTTTAAATGCCCAAAATTAAGTCCATAGTAACTCAAGCTCAAGAAATTCTAATGTTTCTTTCTGTCATTATGGCATGAAATGAATCTGGAAGTGTCCTACTTGTGAGTTCTGAGGTTTCTTTGTGACTTAGAAAAAGAAGTTGCTAAAAAGTGGCTAACGAGAACAACAGCATTTGCCTGGGTCATGAAATGTCACCATGCCATCTTAACCTAGAGGTGGTGAATCTGAGGGAAGGTGACCACAGCATTATTACTTTAAAGCCTTCAATATAGGTTATTACATTTGAACTTAAAACTGAGCAAAGTAATGTTCATTTGTGAAGGTTATTTTCATGATCCAAACAAGTAAGTGAATTAAACTTTTCTCAACACAGAGCTTACTTTAAGCAGTAATCCAAAAAATAATGGAAAATCCTGCTGGCTTTTCTTAATAGAACAGGCAATGTTGGCCTACAGGTTGTGATACAAAAACATGTCATCCGTGCAGTTCTCTACTGAACAAGAACAAGCCGTCTTGTGAGTTTGAAGTGTCAAGCGAGCCCTCCCTAATGTTTGTCACATGCCTTCCCTCTTTCCTCCCCTCATCTCCTGCTACAGAAACAACACACACAAGGAAATGTGCTGTGACAACACACACGCACACACACGTCCACATACACACATATAGAACAGCACATTCATCAAGGCGACATGGGCAGATTGTCAGTGACACTTTGGAGCCTAGCAGGGAACCTCCCTGCACCAGCAACAGGGATGGGCAGAAGCAAAAGTCAGTCACCCATGCAGAAGCCCTTGGTCAATTATATAAGACAGTGATTCATGCACACAAGAATATACACAAACGCATACAACACAGCAAATGAAAAGCAGGCAAGGACTGCAAGTCTCCCCGCTGCCTTGTAGAGCTTTGCTGCGGTGGGAGAAACACCAGACTGTTCCCTTTTACAGATCAGAAACATCATTAAAGCCACCTCTTTACTTTTTAATACTTCAACACTGCCTCTACTGCACACATTCATTTGACAAATGCCTAACAAATCAGCCTCTAAAAACGAAAAAATGGACAGAAAATTAAGTTAAATAAGAGTACATACAACTTCATTTCTGGTGTTCTGGCAACCCATTTAGATGACACAGTCTCCAAGTTGAGAGCTGAAGGAAAGAACGATTTCTTCCTCTTTCTCTCCCATGCTTCTGAGTCACTTCAGAGCAGAGTTAAACGGTATGTATTGTGTGAGATTAGAGTGGAGAAGGGGGTGGTGGTGCCACGGAAACCCCCATTCTGGAGGTATCATTCACTTGGTCATTTAAGGAAAGGTTGCAGATCTGACGACACGATCAAGAGTCTATGCTAATGTGGCCCTTCCCTCTTTAATCTTTCCTCTATATGACAGAGAGAAAATGCGAAGTGCTAAGGGACACAGACATTACACTCACACACATCCTCTAAATCCCCATTAGGGTTTACTGAAGTTTATTTAATCTCGTTGGAGGACTAGAGCACTGCCAGTCTAATCCTAGCATTAGCGCTTGCAAGGCATTTGAAGCACTAAGGCTCCTGTTTTGTCTCCTCCCTCCGCCTTTGTTATTTTACCTTCTGTGACTGGATGTCGGTGGTGATGTGGTCCACGTCGACCTCCTCCATCTCCCCCATCTTCAGACGACTCACCACCACTGTTCCTGCTGCCCACACACCATCAGACGACCTTAAGGGAGACAGGAAAAGAGTTACAGAGTGTTAGCTTCTTCGTATAATCTGCTGGATAAAAAGTCTGTTCTGCAAACTCTCCCTCCATGGGGCTGAAAAATATCCCACTCTATGCTGACTTTTCATCTTAATGAGCTTATTTCCAGGCTTGAACAAGTTGTGAAATCATCAGACTGTTTGGAAAAAAAGGTGGAATCAGGAGGTAAACGCTTGTACTTTAGGGACATATTTCATTTCACTGTAAATACTGTCCTTTGACAAAAATGAACCAAGGATGCATGATAAGTTAAGCACAACGTGGATATACATCTCCCTGATACCCACCCACACTTAATAAAACCCATAAAAGGAAAAAAGTAAAATGTATTAGCTATATATTGTACATTTCATTTAACATCCACAAGGTGCAGCAGGTATGTGAACAATGGAGCAGCGAGAGCAAACTGTGTCATTCATTTCTAGAGCATGGTAATAGATGCCAGATGTTATGTTAATGCTTGAGGGGATACATTTGGGTTACAGTCTTTTAGCGGGCATAGTTGAGAGGCTGAGAGACAGGGAGAAACTGATGTCAACTATTTTAGGTGTGGTGTGTGTTTTTTCGTCCTTCTGTGCAGAATGAGGCTACTTGCAGCTTTGGTTGAGTGGTTATATGTGAGTATAACCTGACACACACACAACTTAATCTCAGTTTTTAAGATCAAAATACAGCCAAACTAAGATGTTCCCACAAGATGCTGCTGATGCAACCTATTCATTCTATAGTGTCAATTATATATCCTTTATATACATCCCGATTTAAGGACATTTTAGCAGCTAGCTAGCAGCCATTAAGCAGAGGTGCTTACCAGTGGTGGGCAGATGCATTACAGTTCAGACAGCACACTTGGCCTGGATTTTGGAACATAAATAAAGGGATAGTTCATTTTTGATGTAGCATTGTATGGGATACATGGCAATAGCATAATCATTAGCCACAGGGACAGAGATCAGCTCTGTATCTGTACAAAAAGAACCAGTACAAGGAGCTACAGAGCTATTTAATGCTACAGAAGGTGCTGACAACAAACAGCACAGGGTGATTGAATACTGTATTTAACTCCCATACAAGAATTTGCTTTTTCACAAGCAAGCTGCTTTGTTTTGGCACTACTTTGGTACATAATACAGCCTTTGGGTCCTTCCAACTGCACCTTCCAAATAATTATATGCACTGGAGTACACGCAGAGAAAACTTCTGTAAATGGAGAGTCAACAGGTCTGAATAATAAATGAGAAACTGCTATGGGAACTGGAAAATTGGAGAAACCTACATTAACGATTCATGCAGGTGTGTAAATCATGAGGTCATGTTGTCAAACTGGATGAGACAAAGGACTATGAAAAGGCACTTTGTGAGGTTACAGGATCAGAGGATACCAGTGGCTGTTTTTTTTTACTTGCTTCTGCAGTCTGCAACTCTCCTCATGCAGAGCCTCCCTGCAGTAAGGAACATTTATGCTTGTACCAACCAGATTCACAGTTTTACAGACTAAAATTAAAAACTAGAGGAACCAAATGAAAGTTAGTCTTCAAAGAAAGTGTTCACACTGTATGTTCATTGTTAAGGAGGTAAAGTGAGATACAATGACATACTGTGTCAACATCACTGTGCTCGACCAGAAGGAGAATCTTTCATCATTTGTACATTAAAATAATCTTTATTGCAATGCAGTGATTGTTCAGAAAAATTAAGGGAGAGAGAGACTGTATTTTAACCAGTACAATTCTGGTGGAAGGACACAAAGACTGTGCAGTGAGTCTGCAGTAGTATCAAAACAGAGTGGCTTACTAGTTGAAAAGTAAGTTGTTATAAAGGTGTTGAATGCAGCTTGCAATCACCCTACACTTTTTTGTGGCTTGTTTTTTCCTTAAACTTTTTAAATTACGCAGAGTTGTCAGCCCTATCAATATGTAGACCCAGCTTCTGTGATGGTTCTTTATCTGCAGAAGCAGAGCTGATCTCTGTCACTATAGCTAATGTTTAGGCTATTGCCGTGTACCTCATGCAACCCCACCTCAAAAATCCTAAAGTGTCCCTTTAATAGAAAATATAAAGAATTACCATGACAAACTTGTGAGCTTATTGTTAGCAAGTCCATTTACCATTTGATACCATAAAGGACCTACTATTCTAACTGATTTTGCAGAAGAGCTAGCATGACAAATAGAGAAGAGTCAGCCCAAGAGAGAGGTTGGTGGGGGTGTTCAAATAGCTGTCTAATAATCCAGACTATGTGTCTTGACAGATACAAAATTGACACTCTGGTTTTCATATAACAGGGAGCTCCAAACAATCACTTTCCCAATCATGGTGCCATGATTAAGGAGCTGATAGAAAATCTATAGTATTGGCAGTTGGACAGGCACGAGAAAATGAAGAAAAATGGTCCCCAGGCAGCACGCGAGCAAGATGATCACCTTAACAGACCCATCCCTAATGCGCTCAGTTCCACTCCAGCTGGAGAAAATATTGGATGCTGTGTGCCAAGCAAGTGGTCCAGGGAGACAGAGGTGGGGGGGTTGACACACCCCTGACTGAGGAAGAGAAAACGCAAGGATGGTGATAGAAGCAGAAAGGATGCTTTCAAGGCCAATCCATCTTGGTCAGACACGAGGGAGGAAATCTAATCGCACCCAAGAGAGGAGAGGGAAAAAAAGGAGAGGTAGAAAGGATTGTGAGATACTAGAGAAGTAGAGGATTTGAAAAGAGGGGTAGGAAAACGTGTCTCTGCAGTGGGACATTGGGAGTGTCAGTTAGCGCTTAATGTCTTACAGCAGTCCCCGTGCAGAGAAAATAACATTGGTTGCTTTATAAATCTAATCATTGTCCCTTGCCAGACACCTGTCTCAGTGTTTACTCATCTTTCTGTTTCCTCCCATTCCTCATCGTCTCCTTCTCTCTCCCTCTGTTTCTCTGAGCAGCACAGAGGACTGAGGTGCCGTAAAAGAAAGTCACCCTGACTTTGAACAAATAGCGTGTACTGATGGAGGCCCACCACACATAATCGCGGAAATGGAGATTAACATGCATCCCGTTCTGCAATAGTCGTCCCTGGGCAAAGCTTTGGGGTTACAGTGGCCCTCTACTCTTTAGATTACTCTGCCTCAATCCACTAATGAAAGTCTCCTTTTAAACGGAGGAGACTTTGTTAGGATTGCTTTAAGATAATTACTTTATGCCTCTGGGAGATAAATTGCGATTTTTTTTTTTTGTATTTGCAACTCAGCACCTGTTCTAATAGAATCATGATACATTATTGTGTGTCAGGACAAACTCTACAGCAGCCCATTGTAAGTTTTGTTTTAGGATGAACTGGGGTTGACATCCTCCAGTCAATCAGTTGATTGGTGGGTTGATGAATTCTGGTAGCGATAAGATGGCAATTGTTAGACTTTTGTTCATGCTATTGTAAAAAAATAAAAGAACAACGTAATCAATTATTCACAGAAAGGGATGGAAGATATGATTTTTATAGGATAATTCTTAAGAAAACCACATAGATCAAGAACAAAACAGTCCAAATAAGAGATTGTCTTTGCTGATATCTGATATGCTGATATTTATAAACCAATTTAAGCCAGTACTAATGTGACTGATAAACATCAGGTACATCTTTCATGTGCTGGATTGGACTTCCTTTTGCCTTCAGAGCTACATAAATTCTTCATGGCATAGACTCATCAAGGTGCTAGAAACATCCATCAGAACTTTTGGTCCATATTCACATGAAAGCATCACACAGTTGCTACAGATTTGTTGACAGCACATCCATGATGCTAATCACCTATTCAACCAGATCCCTTCTGACCTTTGAGAGGGGCTTTCTCCTAAGGAAGTGCTGTTCACTGTGAAAATCCCAGAACAGCAGTTTCTAACTTATTTAGGCCAGCCTGTCTGGCATCAATAACCATACTACATTCAAAGTCACTTAAATCAGCTTTCTTCCCTTCTCTGATGTTGCTCTGAAATTCAACGGGTCATTTTGACCACGTTTACATGCCTGAATACATTAGGTTGCTTCCATGTGATTGGCTGAGTAGACACTTGCAATAACAAGCAATTGAATAGGTGTACCTGCTGAAGTGGCCAGTGAGTATAAATGGCAGCAACTGAAAGAAGTTAATTTAAGTTACAACTACATTATATGCAAAATATGTTTTTAACAGTAATACTAAGACCAAGATTCATCTGCCCTGACAGAATACTGTCTTTATTTTATAGAGATTATACTTTCAGAAAAGATCCAATCCTTCAATTACAGGTGAATGCTGGTGAGCTGATTTAGGTTAGAGATAATTCAGGATGCTGCAAAATGCTTCTTCATGTTGATTTTTAGCTTTCTTAAAACAAACCAGGAAGCCCAACATTTCTACAGTCCTTGTATAAACAACACATAGCTTGGCTTCAAAAGAAATTCTGCCAAAATTCAACCAACATGAAAGGGCAGAGATGTAACTCTATGTCAAAAAGTATGGCCTCTTTTTTGCAGACCAGCCTTTAAACATGCACTTTGACTGACCTCCAATTAACTTTGAAGGTTCTGTGAGATCTGCAGATGAAACAGAAAAACCAAACTCCCCCCCTCTTTCTCTCTCTTTCCGTCTGTTTGAGCTGGCATGGAAACAAAACTGCAGGCTGTTCTTTGCCTGCAAGCTCATCTTTTAAAATATCTAATTGGTCCAGGCTACATTTTATGACAACACTTAATCAGACATCTTTGTAAAAGTGACAGAAATAATGTGCTTCGAAATGTCCGCTTTGAATTTGGCACAGCTTGAGGAACAGTTAGCTATCATGTAAGAGCCTTACATTCAATGGTTATTTTCTTTGATAGGCTCTGCTGCAATTTGCAAACACATTTTTAAATGTGAAAACATACAGTACCATTTGTTTTAAAAACTGGTCACACCTTGCCTTTCTTGGAAGCTTCTTATCAGTGGGCCATATGTAAAACGCTCAGAATAAGCACTATTTGTTCAGCCTAAGAAAGAGTCCAAGGCTGGAACATATATCAAGTATTGTTGCAAGAGGGCAATAAAATCATATGCATGGTTTGTGTTGATAAAAAAAAAATCATCCTTTACAGTGTTGTGATGCAATTGGACTTAAGTGATATATGGATCAAAAAGGAAGGTCAACAAAGCTTTATGGGGAAGTGATTCACAGAGTTCATAAAGGAATGGACTGAGCCAGAGACACAAGGACCTTAACTCTATCCTTATTATCCTTAGATCCCACAAATGTCACTTTTACAGTTGGTCTGGTTTGTGGCCTGCTCTCTCTTCCCCTGGCTCTCGGTTTCCCTCCTCCCTCTACCTGCAGTTTAGTACAAACCTGAGTGTGATCAGCAGGCCAGCTGACAGTTTTGGCTGGGCCCGGGCCAGGATAATCTGAGGTTACGCCCCCCCCGTGTCCGGATCTCTCCTTTTCCCTCTCTCCTCCTCTCCTCACATCTCTTCCTCCACTGTTCCTCCACTGTTCCTCTGCTCTTGCTCTCTCCCCTCGACTCTGTCAGAGATGGTCATTTTTGTTGGCCATAATGCAGGATCACTAAGATTAGGGCTCGCTTCACCGTGACTCTCTCTCTCTCTCCCTCTTCTCTCTCACCGGTAGCCTGGCTCTGAGTCCGACCCTCCGCTCCAGTGCAGCGGGCCCCTCCCGCATCACCGCCCAGTTCTGGGCCCCCCCCTGCCCTGGACCCGGGACAACAGACTCGAATGTCCCCCCCCTATCGGCGGGTGTGGTGATCAGCACTCGGGGTGGAAGAGGGGTATAAAGGGGAGCAGAGAAAGGGGCACATGGTTGGCACACACTCTTCTGGGCAGACATGGTGAAAAGAGTTTGTTCTTTCCTTGTTTTCCCCTTTCATCTGTACAGATGTTTATCCCTGTTGTCTTTTTCAGTCCTCAGCAACAATAGGTTGCTTGGTTTGTTGTTTTATTAGGGCTGCAGGCTGTCAGTACTCTATTTGCTGGTTTGGGTTCATCTCCCTTAAATTAGTTAATTTTCAGTGAGGCAGTTTTGGGAGAGGGATGCCATGCAGCCCTACGTGGGTCTGCCTGGTTATTCTTTTCACTTTCGTTAATTTTGACCAGCAGCCCCAGAACCTTTTTGGTTCTTCACTTTGTTTCACTAATTTGCTTTTTATTAATTTACCAAAATTTAACACTTTCTGTTCAACCTTCAATAATTGTGTTGAGTTGTTTTTCATATGTTTCTAGCCTCCTGTTTTCATAATTAGAGAGAAATTTGTGCAAACTTTTAAAGAATTTCCTAAAAAATGTCTTAAAATATCAAGTTCAGACTTGGTGTAACATGGTGTAAGATACACAACTGAGAGCTTCTGCAGAGTAACTTTTTATGACAATACCAGGCACTTTTTATTTTTCACTTCCACGATCCAGTCTCTTTATAATACATTTATTGAGTGCAGTCAATTTGATTTTTAAAAAAAAAAATATAAGTGCAAACACGATTCAGCCTCACCTGCTGCCTATCTCTCAAGACCCCTCCTCGCCCTGAAGTATACCAAGGCCACCACCTGAAGTGAGTGCCACTCAGCCAACTATCATGGATGATATTAAATGCTGCTGCAGAAAAAGGCAACCTCTTGGTCTGCATCTCATTCTTTGGTAAAATGGACCAGTTCCGATGGTTGATCTGAGCGTTTGAATTTTTGTACTGACATACGTACTCTTTTTAAGATGGATTTAAAGATCTTTGGAGATTTTACAATCCTCAAACTAAATTATGTTCAGTTTTGATTACTTTTTCGTTAATAGTCTTTTAATCCCCAAAGTGACCTCCTGTGATTACCATTCAATCATAATTTTCGATCTGCTCTGTTTACTCTTGATATAAAATATACTTATTAGCCAAGTTTTCTCTTGCCCTGGAGGTTCAATACTCTATTACCTGATGATGCATTTATTGCATATATTTCATCTTCAATAGATGACTTCCTAACAATTAACAAAACCAATTCTGTCTCTCATTCATTTCTATGTGAGTCACTTAAAGAAAAGAAAAGTAAATCAGGACAGAGATCATAATATAAAGCTGCAGGAACTTTCAGCTAAAATTAAAGATACTGACAGACAAAATGTTATTAACCCCTCCCAGAATTGATCAAAAGAGCATAATGAACAAAAAAAATGGAATTGGATCTTCTCACAACAACTTATACAGAGCGACTTCTTACACATACCAGTGCCACTTATTATGAACATGGCGATAAGTGAAGTAGGGTTCTGGCCCATCAGTTGAAAGAAAGAGCAGCATCTCCAATCATTTCTCAAATTAAAGATTCCACTGGCAAACTTGTGCCTGATCCCACAGCCATCAACAATATAATTAAGAATTTTTACTCTTTTCTTCATGAATCAGAAGCCCCATTGGACCTAGCAGAAATGACCTCCATTCTTCATAGTCTCCACATACCCTCAGCTGATCTCCTCACTGATAGTGAGCTTGATAAGTGAATGTCCTTTCAAGTTTTTAAAGAAATGTATAAATAAATTAGCTCCTCTCTTCATTGCTGTTTATGATGAGTCCCTAGAGCACGGTTCATTGCCCCCCACCCTCACCCAAGCATCCATATCTCTTCTGCTGAAGTAGGGCAAGGACCCAACTTCTTATGCTTCTTATAGGCCTCAGTCACTTCTCAATGTAGACAATAAACTCTTAGTTAAAGTATCAGCAAATCATCACTTGTTTTATTTTTGTACCTAACTTCAGATATTCTGGATGACTTCTTTGTGATTCTGGTGAAGGTTTTAGGAGTCAAGATGAAGATGGATCCCTTAATAACTTACAACTCAAAAATTAACCCTGTGCAATAAGAAATATTAGGGTTTGCTTCCCTTTTAGCTAGATGTCACAATTTACTTCTTTGGAAATCTTCAAATCTATATCTCTGTGGCTAAAAGATGTAATGTCCTTTCATAAAAGGCTGCTCTAATAACTTAACTAATAACTAATAACTCCCTACCAACCATTTCTCTGGATTGGAGACACCATGACTTTAACTGTTGACCTCCAAGATGCAACCAATTTCTCCTGTAACTTGCAAGACTCACTGGGACATATTGACATCCTGACCTAAATACGGACAAACAACCCACAAACAACGCCTCCAGCGTTAACTGTTGCCAGCGAAGAGGCATATAAAAAGAGGCTTTGTGGGACCAAACTGCCCTCCATCCAGGACTTGTTCCGGTCCAGAATCAGGAGACGGACAGGTAACATCTCTGCAGACCCCTCACATCCTGGACACAAACTGTTTAGACTCCTCCCCTCAGGTAAGCAATACAGAGCACTGTACGCTAAAACCACCAGGCATAAGAACAGTTTCTTCCCCCAGGCTGCTGCCATACTGAACTCATAACTGCAAATTGCCTGTCTATTGTCCCTACATATGACCATTCATTGCACATATCATCATCCCACTTATATGCAGCTGTGCACCTTGTTTCTTTTCTTATTATCAATTTTATCTTGCACATTTTACATATTGTACATACTCTATTCTATCTTTATTCTCACCTTAACTTAATTTTTTAAACTTCTCGTTTATAATATACGATGTACACTGTGTGTACCTATTTTTTTTGTACTTGGAGAATGAAGTGAACCGGTGACAAATTCCTTGTATGTCTAACATACGTGGCCAATAAAGCTGATTCTGATTCTGATTCTAATACAAAATTCACATCATGAAACATCAGTATCTACCTTAAGCTGCACAGGAACCTCAGATGGACCAGGGTTTACATCCTGGTCATTATCTTGATGGCCACTCATGTTATATTAATAAGCTTAGAAATTGTACATTGCATATGTAATTCTTACATTTAACACAGTCTTTAACATTCAATGTCAAATAATGCATGGTTGAATTCCCCAAGCTACAAGTAAAATGGCTAAAAAGCTCCCCATTGAAATATTACTCATTATGTCTGTTCAAGATGTGCCAAACAGTCGAAGTGAAGAGAAACCAAGCTGCTTGTAAGCAGTGTGAGAGTTCACTTTTAAACTTCAGAAAAACATCTGTCAGTGTGCGGTCTGTGGTCCTGAGAAGTCTGACACCTCCTCTGCAGAGAAGTGTTTTCAATATGAGAAACAGATATCGACCTGAGCCAAACCCTGCGGGAAAATGTCTAGACCAACTGGTCTTACCCCAAAGCTAGAAAGAAAATCATTTTTCCTGTTTAAGTGGTTTAAGTAAACATGTCCTACCCTGTGGTTTTGGCTGAATCTATGCAGCACTTGTCTGAGTATCATTGTTTTGTTGCTGTTTTCCATTGTGTAAAAGAGTTCCTTTAGAAACAATATTAAAGGGTACTTCTCTCGTTATCCAGAGGGTATTTGCTCCAAACTAAGTTAAAAGTAAGCTGTGTTTTTTATGTATAGGGCTGTGAATGTGGCCATCCATCTTTTTGCAACACTCTGCTGAAAATTTTAAGGAAATTTCAGGACAGTTTGTCTGAAATACCTGCAGGAGTTCCCTTATCATACGTGCACCTCCAAGAAAGGAAAGCAGGCCAGGGCTCACCTATTAGTCAAAAGGCCCACCTCAAATCACTGTGAGGAACTGGACTCTCAGCTCTTATTTTGTACACAAGGACCAAGCATCACTTGCATGTGACCATTAGAATAGGTTATATGTAGCCTACAGACTACAGAGGAAGATCTCAAGCAAGTTCTTTCATAGAACACTAAACAAAAACAGTTTAAGAAAATTAAACTCTGCAATAAAAATGCTCATGCAAAATATAAATTTCGGTGCCTAAAATACAGAGAACACAACTGTCATAGACCAAAGTTAAGGACATTTATTTTGTGAGCTTTTCTGCCCTTATTGGATAGAGATGAGAGACACTGGATACAGTCGGACAAGTGTGTGAGACAGAAGCAAAAGATGCATACTGCAGTGCCTGGTACATGGTGCATGCTGGCAATCTGCTCAGCTATGAGCAACAAAAACTAAGGATAATCAATCTATAATGCTTTTCTATTCTGTTTTAGTTAATTAAAGCACAACAAAATTATGGCTACTAATTGTTTTCTCCTGAAGCCTCATTTTTACTTTTGTTTCTGTTACCAGTTTAAAAAAAAGTTCTGTCTTTCATTGTCTTCCTCAAACATAAATAGCAATAACAACAGCAATAATAATAATAATAATAATAATAATAATAGTAATAGTTATAATAATAGTAATAATAATAATAATTAATATAAGTTGAAATGGTTACTTTTTCTAAAACCAAACGTTTACAAAGTGCATGGACAGAGAAAAACAAAGGCAGAGACTCGGAGGGGTTGGTTAAAAATATCCAACTAAAAGTGAAAATAACAGAGGGTTGGCAAAAGTATGATAGAGAAAAACAGAAAAACAGGGACAAAAACGCAGTTTATTGGAGGCAGTTGAAATACTGAGAGACTAGGGAAAACATGTTTCTATGAGAAAACGG
This sequence comes from Cetoscarus ocellatus, assembly GCA_037902135.1. Taxonomy (NCBI): domain Eukaryota; kingdom Metazoa; phylum Chordata; class Actinopteri; order Labriformes; family Labridae; genus Cetoscarus; species Cetoscarus ocellatus. Next base: position 25,753 of record JBAMNC010000874.1, read on the forward strand.
GCAGTGAAACAAAATAATATCATCTTTAAGTAATGATAAATGTAAACAATAATAACATTGGTGTAATGTATCCCAAGCATTGTGTGTTTATACAGAATTTTGTGTGTATATTGATGCATCTATACATCGAGGCAATGCCAATAGATTTTAAACAGCATTTTATTTTAAATGCTCATGAGTTTACATCTCTGTGTTGGTAAAACTCATTACACAACTTGAATATTGCAACACTTCTGTCTCTCAGAGGAAACACCTGACAGCCCACTAAACATGAAACAAACACCCCACTGGCACTTTCACTCACAGGGGCTTTTTCTTCACCCGTAAGAAGCTTAGAATAGACAGCAGGACCTTGTAAAACTTTTCTTTTGCCTCTTGCTCTGAATTTCTCCAACAGGAGATTTGTTTTAGGAGTCCTTCAGGGCACCTTAAATCTGTGCAGCGCCTGTGGAATGGGATTGGATGGAGAAAACTAATTGCCAGGATCCTACACAGGCAACAAGAACGCCCCAGCCTTGAAATGCAGCAGCAGAAGTGTAGATGGGATTCTTGACCTATATAAAGCTGGGTGGGCTAAATATAGCGCTGGCTAGTTTTCACTGAGGACAGATGTTAGGACATAAGGCTGTACTAATGGGGAACGCCAGTTTCAGGATTGATGGTGTGGGTCTGGATTTTTATTGGGGATGAATGACATTATCATATGACTCAGCAGTAATTGCATATCTCGCTACAGGAAGACTGACTCAATCAATACTACTACACTGCTGGCATTGTTCATAGAGCTCACTGGAGTTACCAGGGGACCTCAAACTGAGCGCACACTCTGCTGCTTGTCTGGACCACTTCAAGTAAATTTCCAAAGAAGAAAACTGCCCTCCTTCACTTTTAGACAGAGAGAACTTTCTAAGAAAAATGTTTAGTCACACAGGATCTCAAAAAAAAAAAAAAAGTCAAGGATATTTTTTCAGAAATCAGTTTGTAGAAAAATAAAGCACGATGTTATGCTTCAGATTTTTTTGCCTCCATTCCAGCAAAGGCTGATGACATGTTTTCGGGTTGATTGACTGATTGTTCATTTGTACATACACCCTTGAAGAATTGTGAGGTTTCTAGTAAATGTGATATCTCAGGCTATGTCCACGTGAATAAAAGTGGTTTTGAAAATGATTTTTTTTTTCTGGCCAGCATTTCAGGTCTTTGAATGTGTATATTTTGGAAAGCTCCTGCCAAGGTAAGGATTTTTAATACTTCTGTTGAGGGTGTGTCAGTGTGGACAGGGAAAATGCTGTTTTGGGCCTAAAACATCACGCTCTGCACTGAACTTTCCTCAGGGTGAGCAGACATTTACAAACTTTGGATGTTTTAAGTATTGCTACCAGGACTTTTAACATGATCACACTGACTTTCAGCTTCTCCCTTTCTACGATGCTGCTTTAAAAATTATAGAAATGCTTTCAAAGTAAAGGACGAGACCCAGTGTTACTGTTTAACAAGTGACTGTGTTGTGATCCGTGGCTGCCTGCATCTGTGTTTGTTGTGGTAACAACAGATGCTAAAGCTGACAAGAATACCCATGAATGCCTTGAAAAAACAGAATTTGATCAAGATTATCAGATATCTTTCGCATTGCGATAAAAAGGAAGAAATATTTATTATAAACGCCAGCTAATACCAGGTACCATAGTTATAATTAAACCATAACACCAGTCAGATTTGAGGTTGGAATAGATATGAAAATAAAAGATCTTCTGTATAGATATTGAATAAAAAAGTGCATATCATGGACAACACGGTAATAACCAGCATTTAAAGCTGGGGTATGTATCTTAGATAAGGCTGCAGTGGAAGCAATTTTATTCCCCCCTCCCTTCCATGGTTGTGCTCCTAGCCTGTAGCTTCCATAAGCGTTTTGCCAGTTTAATGTATTGAGCTTCAAACGAGCCACAAACCACATATCCTTTCATAAAATTAACTTTACCTGTACAATCTAAACAACAACTAAAGCTCCTTTAGATATAATAAACACATATACCTTAGTAGGGGATCTAATATGACCACTGTCCCTGAACTGAGCCCTGATTGGCTGATTGGCTGCGTACTGCAGAGGTTATGAGTCACAAAACCCTTTGCTTATGAAAATGATGACTTAAGAACACTTAATGGTATTTTTTTTTTTCCAAACATTGCTCTGATGTTCTGTCTGACTGAAGAATGAAGTACTTAGAATTTACAGGGCACATTTCAAAGGGTGAAGGCCAAAGGGCAGGATTTCCATCCCTTGAATGGGATAGCTCAGTTTATTGTTGTTTCACCAAAATCTGTGAGGATGTTCATTCAGTCTCTTGGATTCATTGATTGTATTTTGGATGTCACTGGTCAAGGTTGACGCCACAGAGCCTCATCTCCATCCTGTGTGGGATTTAATAAGCAGAAGAGGGGCTGTGTAAGGGTTAAGATGTAAACTCACACAAGATTTTGAGTCTTAGTGCATCCTATTTGTTCCACTTCAATCACACACACAGCTGTATTTTGGCATGACAAGAGCGGTCTTAATACTACATTTATTCTTATACTTGTGCTTAGATTCAGAAGCAGGCAAGGATAAGTTGTTTTCACAGAGGGAGAGAAATCAGAGAGGATGTTTCTTTTTCTTTGTTCAAAATGCATCTGTACATTTAAAAAAGCCATGGCTCAAAACAAGGTGCTTTGGGATTGAAGTGGATGAAATCTGTACAATATTTAGAGCAAGGGAGATCAGACTTGTCATGACAAAACTTATTTTGGAAAAAGAACAGCAACAGCTAAATAAGAGAATCCTTTGCAAAGATGTTGATAAATATACAATGAAAAAATATCAACATGGAATTTCTTAAAAAATGAAAGACTAAAGACACAAAAACAGTTTGAGAATTTGTATGCTAATGTTTCTCAAGAGTCAAAAAAACTGACTGCAAGGGCACCAGAAGTCACGTATGTACTGTATGTTAAATAGCTGATTTTAATTCAGTGATGAACTTGTTAACAGCTGGGTTAAACATGGCTTTGGTTGGAATAGTTTGAGTCTTAATGGGAGCTTAACAAAAAAATAAAAGGTTAAAGTTCCGGCTCAATAAAAATGTAGTGGCAGGAATCTTTACTGGCACTAACCATCAGTAAATGGCAAAAATGGACTTGAGCTCTTACAGCCCTTTTCTAGGCAGTGCTGACAACAAGCACTTTTACTCTGCAGGCCTCACTCCCTTTCACACTTGCATCTACGCACTGATGGTAGGTGTTTTTATGTAAGTTCCATCAACATTAGCAAATCACATCTAAGCGCCTTTATACTCATTTACAAACCACTGACACAGCGGTGTGAGAAATTTGAGGTGAAGGGTTTGGCCCAATGAAATATTGCAATGTGACAACTAGAGCAGCTCAAAACCCTCGACCTTTCTATTGGCAATCAAGTGACTCTCAAACTGAGCCACCAACTCCCCAGATGACTATTGGGATCATATCACTGCCTTATAAGCACAACAGCACAGACTATCTTTCAGTTCAGAGTTGATCAAAAGAAACTTCTGACTGATTTTAAGGCACAGAAAGTTAGCACCCCTGGCCATACTGCTGACCTGTTCATGTTTTCTCTGTTGTCTGAGGTCCTCGGGCAAAACCAGGCTCCAATCAAAGGGGACTGTGGTCTCAGTTTGAGCACCTGAAAGACCGCTTTTATAACATCCCATGCAAAACAAACCACAATAGAGCCAACAGCCTGCTGATGACCTCGATCATCCTCTATTTTTTTTTTTTTTCAAACCCATATGATCACATGATGTGATCATACTTTTTGTTCGATCTCTGCTGTTGAATTTACTCGCCCTTCATTGTGGTTGTGTTCTTGAATCTTCCATGAAACTCAGTAAATGTTCTTATAAGGAGATGCCCAATAAGTAAAGTTAGTGATACCAAAATACAGAGATATGAGTAGATTATTTCATCTATTTAAACATTTCCTAAGTGAGAGAGATCTGTCTTTTGTATAGTTGATGGTTCATGACTTGTCATGGTGGCTACTTTAACAAAGATGCCTTGGCAAAACAAAACATGATTTAATTGCCATTAAAATACTGCATATTTCTTAAGAATGTGCCACATTTATAAAACTAATTTTAATGACTATTTCAACAATTACTGCACTCCATATGGTGCATGAACTAAACAGAAAATTACATTTTAAGTTCAGCAGGAAAAAAAAACAAAACTTATGAGGGAGAAAACATGCTAAAAGTGCTTTTTCTGGTCCTCACTATGTCCAACTCCAAGAGCACTAACAGATGGTGGGCTGCATGAGCCAGGAAGACTACTTTGCTTTTTACTGTTAATATATGAAATTCATGCATGAACAGCAGTAGTTTTGTAAATTTTTCTTGGGGAAAGGAGTGCCCCTATTCAAAACAAGTAAGCATTGGAGGTTGGCAGTGTCTGAAGCCTGTCTTGTAATGTAATCTTTTGTCATTGTTTTGATCAGAAGCCCCTTGGTAGAATTTATACATCTTCAATTTAAAGGCACAGTATGTAAAATAGTCTCTCAACTAAACAAAACAACCGCAAATGGGTCAACACACCATTACCCAGCCACCCCCACCTGCCTTGACTGCTTACTGTTCTTAAATTGAGGACTTCATTCAGTAAACACGTGACTCAATGAGGTGTATATGCTTAACAGAAAACTAGCCTCCCGCTTTTGCGAAATAACGTTGACAAGACAAAAAATGTTTGAAAAGGACTTCCTGGTTCACGCTCACAGTGTGTACTATGAACACACAAAGCATTCTGTGGGAATCAGGAACTCCACTTTCAGAGGCGAATTTTTCCTCATTATGTGAGACTTACGTGTAAAACAGAAACAATGCTTTGCTGTGTAGTAATTATACCTCATGGAGTGATGTTTTGTCGACCAGAGTCCTCAATATTGAAAGAGAAGTAACACTGAAGGTGGACAAAGGAGACTGCAGATCTCCATTCAACTTGTGGACGTATTTAAGGGGGTCTGGTGTGGAGTTACAGGAGGCAGACAGAAAGGACAGCAGAGATTAGAGGTGGTCCATCACAGGTTAGCAGAACTAAATATGAACAACATAAAGAAACTGAACTGAAACAGTAGCAGGTCCTGCTTACTTGTCCAGCAGTCTTTAATGCATTACTATGCATTCTCATGGCAACAATAAACAGTCACCATTATAATGTGATCATGTCATTTATAAATTACAAATTTTCTGTCTTTGAAAATGTAAGAAAATATCTAGGGAAATGTGAGTTTTCAACAAAACAAAATATTTAAAGTAGAATCAGTTAATTTAGTCAACATTTGTCAACAATGTCAACATCTTATTTACTGTAAGCTTAATGCAGATATGCCTTGGGGAGGACATCTTTTTAAAACTGTGTAAGAAAACATTTTAATGTGCTCAATATCAAACAAATGTCCCATAGATATGATTTAGATTTAGAAGACTGTAATCAAACACAATCTTCACTTTCCTGCATTCCTCATGCACTTGAATAATCCAACAAAAGGCACTATGAATTTTCTTTCAACTAGCCAAGAAAACACACAGACGTTACACAGACGTAGCCAAGAAAACCTAGTAATAAATGTATCTTGCTGTTTTCAAGTGGTAAATGATTCAAGTCAAGTGTGCTTAAAAGATCAAGCACTAAGTGTCAAATATGTCCTTTTAGCATTCACCTTAACTTACCATCACACACACTATCCTTTGTGCTATGTGTTACATAAAACAGTTATATCACTGCAGCCCACATCTATGTAAAACCTCTTTATTTAATATCATGAAGTACATTACAGTTAAGATGTGTGATACAAATGTACATGTATCCTTAAACTTGTGCATGCATTCCCAATGTTCAGGAAGTGTGGCATACATTCAGTGTGAAGCCACTGAACAGCTGAGTACAGATCAATGACAATTGAATAAGCATGGTCGGGGATGAAGTTAGAGTAAGGAAGGGCATGTGATTCAGGGACAAAGAGAATACTGCATGTCCCGAAGATGAACCTCATCACCATTTCCTCAATGAATACTACATTACTACTCTTAAGTGGTTGGGGGTTAAACTAAGCTAGCATACTACACTGAAGAACAAGAAAACATTGTGAAAATGATCCTCACTCATTCATCAGTTTCTAAAAAGTGAAGATGGAATCACAGTCTGCTTCATGTGTAATGACTCAGAAACAGAGGGAGTGCCGATGCCCCCACAGAGAGCCACTAAGGCATCATAATTATTTCTCTGCAAACTGTAAAAGAGCCGACAAAACACAGTCTCTTTTTATGTCTGTCAGCAGATGCTTTTGTCCTGTAAGTGCTCTTAAAAAGGAGGCAGCCAACAGTAGCCAGAGCTCCACAGAGTGTGAAAAGCAGGACGGGAGGTAAGTCTTTGTGTTTTTTTTTTTTATGAGCTGCCTGCTTTTATCTTTAAATAGTTTGAGAATCACTCCTGTTTGTTTCCCTGCTGAGGATTGGATGAGAAGATTGACAGCAGCTGCTTCTGTCATCCAAATATAAACCCAGAAAACTGTTAAAGACAGGAGAGAGAGGGATAAAAAATAAACTGATTGCTTTCAAAGGCAGCAGGATTAGAATACCTCAAAGTTGAAGCACAGCTATTATCATGTTTTAATGTGCTTATTTACTATTTAATTCACAAGTGACTGTGAGTCACAATCACAAAATGGATGTCTGCTGTTCTATGTGGGCTCACTCTGACCCTTGATGCACTGACCCGGTGGACTTAAGGTCTTGGAACTGAAACATAGTTTAAACCACCAGGAACTTCTCAAAGTCATAAATACAGATATAGATGTGAAATTCAGCTCCACCCAACTCCTCTGCTCATGTGTTGTCTTGACATGGGGACTTGGTATGACATGAGCTACAGGATGAAAATTGATAAGATTTTACTGATACCAAACCCATTATTGATTCTGTTTATTGATCCAAATTTTTATCTTTATCTCATAGATTCCTGAGGATTTTCAATCAGAACAAAAAATTGACATTGCCATCAGGGCTGAAACGATTCCTCGCATAATCCGGGTGATTCGATTACAAAAAATCCTCGGGGCAAATTATGTGCCTCGAGGATTCGTTTAATCTGGACCACTATACAGTGCATGATGTTTGACATGGACGATCATTTCTGTGGCACAACGCGCGTGCTGCTTCTGCTGCTGCGTGGCGCGAATTGTAAAATAATGCAGGAAGAGAAAAGAGAGGGGCAGAGAGCAGAGAGCCCGCAAAAGAAACAGCAGAAAGTATCCCAAGCGTGGGATCACTACAAATTGGTACAAAAAGAAAACAAAGTGCAGTGTGTCTGTTGTCAAACGGAGTTAGCTTAGCATAACAGCATGTCGTCAATGCTGCAGCTCAAGAGTAAACATCCGGTCTGTGCATCAAGTCTGTGGACCGGACATAACAGGATAACACTCACGATACATTAGCAGAAGCAGTTAATGTGATGAATAATTGAGATTAGGTCCAGTAAATAACATACTTTGATTAGGGCTCTGCGTAAAGGCTGGTTCAGAACATAAATCAATGGGATGGCTGCTTGCATGTTTATTTTGTTCACATACTTTTCACATCCAATAACTTTACTTTTAATTTGATTGCAGTGAGTAGAACAGGAAATACTGACAGTGAGTAGAGGAAGCAGGTGGAGGGCATCCTTTCATAAATTAAATAAATGTGCATTAGCTCGTTGAATTAGGCTATTTTAGTATCTTAGTAAGATATTATTTGGGCCTAGTAATAAAATAAGATAAATAAGATCCTCAATATAATAATTAGCATTGTTACAGCAGTAAAGGCAATAAAATAGCAAAAAGAGATAAGCATGACTTAAAACAAATAAAATAAAAATAACCAAAGGAAACCAAAAAGTACTAATAAAGCAAGATATGACCCAGAGAAAAAAAATAAAACTGCAAGAACAATGTAAACAAAACATATTTAAACGTTCAAAAATATTTTCACCATTGCACAGAGGTAAATATTAATATCTCTTGATTTGTTGTAACTGGTTTACTTCTCACTGCAGAGACAGTTATCATTATAACTAAAAGGGCCTGTTTATCCATTTAGGTTTTTACTGTATGTGTGAGTTGTACAGTTTTGAGATATTAGCTGTAGAGATGTCTGTCTTCTCTCTGGTGTAACTGGACTCATTTGCTAAAGTACATAAATATACAAATACATTTGAAAAACTCAAAACCAGTGTCTCATTCTAAAAATCAGGACCTGGTTGCTCAAGATAATCTGCAGACCTTGTTCTGAACAGTTTCATGTAGGAAATACTTTTTACCAATACAAAAATATGTGTTTTGATTTTTGGATCTTGTTTATGCTCAAAATGCTCAAAAAAAGAAAAATAAGTTGTTCATTTAAGAGACCTGGCTTATTTTCTGTTTTGTATGTTACTGATGCTTTTAAATAAAGCTGAAGTGATTCAATGTAAAAAACTGCAGTGAGCACAATGTAATCATTATCTGATTACTCGATTAATCGCCAAAATACTCAATAGAGTACTCGATTACAAAAAGAATTGATAGTTGCAGCACTAGTTGCCATCAATGTCAAAGACATGGCACTCCTGATATTCAATTTGTCAATGTCCACTCTTGCTATAAATCAACCAGAATGGACACAGCTTGAAATACTTTGTAAAAACCTATGGCCATCCTTATTACAGGGATTAAAACAGCCTTGAAACTGTAAGAAATATATGAGGCACTCCATGAATTTGACTTGCAAATATAAAGTCTGCAACTTATTACGAGTCATTCTTAACATTAGTTTAGCCATTTCAGTGCAAAATTCTATGTACAATGCCTTTAAGCCAACTTTTAATTACAGTTCTTGAGTAATAGAAATAAGACACAAAGGTTTGGCATGTGATTGTTGTTGTGAGACTGAAGCCTGGAAAGCTGCAGCTGTATTTTATCTTCTATGTCAGGGTCCTCGGAGACACAACAGAACGTGGCCATAAGGAATAGCAGCTTTCCTGAGAAATGGCAGGCCTCCTCTGGGAGGAAGCATAAAAAGACTTTCTCCAAAACAACACTCTGTATATGCGTGTTACAGAGGGATGTTAGTGTGAGGTACAGCATAGCAGAAGGAAAGTAAGAGATGTTGTCAGCAGTGGGGATGTTTTGAGTGGCTTCCAAGAACAGAGTGATGAGCTGTATGAAGGCTGATGATCAATGTTGTAGTACTGAGATTTCTGTATAGTGCACATATAAGAAGATCTACAGGTCTCAGAGTCAGATGTCAGACCTGAGATGAAAAAAATACTAGGCCTTTGGATAATCCCTGTCATGTGTCAAACTCATGATAAAAAGCCGCCAGAAAAAAAGGGGATGATAAGAAAGGCAACAGAGCGCAAGTTTTAAGATGTAAATCCTTCAAACAAACAAACAAAAATTTAGAAAACTGCCACCAGAAGATCTCTGGAAAAAGGCCCTAAATGCTAATGTCAGTATATGCCAACTATATTATACATGTGTGACACTTTTGTTAATTCCAGGTGCAAATGTCAGAGCATATTTGATTGTTTTGAACTTGCCTAAATTATGTATTACTCTGTTTTTAGACCACCTACAAAGGTTCCATACGTATAAATCTGTAAAAACTATATGCATGAACATCTGAGCTTTAAACATTTGGATGTGAAATATTGACTTGACGTAACTGTAATACTGGTAAACTCTTGCAAAGTTGTCTGTGTGAGTGGGTTTCGGTGTCGGTTTAAATAAAGCTGCAGGAGAAATCTATTTGTGCATGTGCATTGGAAAGCTCGCAGATTGAATCTTTTAATAAAGAGCTTAGCAGGTGGAAAATACACTTCAGTAAGAATGGCCACTATCTCATATGTGAATGCTGGAAAAGCCTGCTGTACATAAAGAAGTTCATACGAAAGACTGACCAGCATGTATGACTTACATAAATATATGGTAAAGTAAGCTCTTTCTCAATAGCAAGACATAAATGTGAATTTTACTCAATATGTAGCATTAAATTAAAAACCTCTGATCAAAGTCTTAATCCACTGAATAGAGGTTGCCTGACTTTGTGCACTAAATGTCATTGACAAGACTGAATACATGGTGCCTCCATGTCATCTATACCGCAATCCATTTTTTTTCAGCAAACATAATATATATAATGCATATGCATGTTTTTTATGGTGACCATCCATGTTTATTTTCTTATTTTTTACGAGTTCGAAATAAAGCATTCAATTTAATTCAATTCAATAATACTAAATCAAGCTGTCCAAACTACCATCTCACATATCAAGGATCTAGAGAACAGAAGGTTCATGTATTTTTACCATGAGCTGCATACAAATTACAGAAAAAATGGGCATGACAATAAAAATTTTACCTTACTTTAGCAGATATTTCAATCCACACAGGTAGAATACACCACAGACTGGTTAAGACAATACTGTTACACTTCCTGTCTGTGCCATTCAAAGTAAAAGCTTGGTGTGGCATTTCTGTGGAGAGATTTCTCTCTCTCAGATATTTAATGCTTTAATTTCCTAGTTTTCAGGTTCTGAATCATGACTCAAGTCGCACGTAGGGATATATAAAGTTTATTGTTGAACACTTTTCCCTCTTTCCTGTGCATAACATTGGACATTTTAAGCAAAGATAACAGAAAGATAGATACTCCGAGGCTTTCGGTGCAGTTCATTGGGAAAGCAGGGAGGTACACCATAAGCTCTATAATCATCAGCTCAGGCAAGCACTTATATTGAACCACAGAAGCAATTTTAGATTGATTCAAGACACAGAAGAGATATATTAGCCATACTGGGAATAACATAATAAGAGGACTTAAATAGCCTTTTTAACCACAGCGTTCAATAGAACTCAGTTATATTTTTGGTAAACTATTACATAGTTCCGTTTCATAAAAGCAACCTATTGCTGGTAAAATTTCCTTATTTCTAGGGCTGAATGACATTGAAAACAATACTAAAATATTTTGATGTTTAGGCCTCTTGTTCTTCCACTTCACACTGCAGTATACTGTCACCCTGACAAGTTAATTCTGCATGAGCAGCCCCATGTTTTTGACCTCTAAAAGCCCTGGTGAGTGTCTGTGGTTGTAGCAGTTAAGACTGTTTTTGAAGATAGATAATGTCCTAGTGCCCTGATGTTAAGGTGCCACTTAAGGCAGATATGATAGGTATTTTCATAACTTTCATCGAATCAGACTAAATCTAAAAAAAAAAAAAACACCTGAAAGTGTTCATTTAACACAGCCATTATCTGAGGCGTAACACTGTCTCTATCTATAACCAACATCATTTGCAGTTTGTACATTTTGTGCAGGAAAAAACAGGCTGTGAATGCACTGTGGTCCAGTCTCTGAGTAAGCCTACTGGTGTTTATATCAGATTGATTTAATTGTAGGAAGTCAAATAGATAATTAAATTGGTGGTTTTGGTTTGCATTGACACACAAATGGCAGCATACTCTGCGTCATGTGACTGAGATTGTATGTCCTGCAATGTGGTTATTGCCCATGCACACATTGCAATTGTGATGTAAAAACGATATATTCTTCAGCCCAACTTATTTCCATTTACTTGCTCACCCCTTACCTAAGAAGTATCTACATAGGATCTGTTTCTCTCCTACTTTTGTACAGGTATCTGCTCGCCAGTGGAGGTTTGACAAACTGGCTGGAAAAAGAATAAACTATCTACATAGAAAATGTACTTTCTTTAAGGAGAGAAAATATCAGGAGCTCAGGCCCTTTGTTTTCTTTGTGTATACATACCTGCTGATCAAGGCAGGTCAAGCAGACCCTCAAGCTCCAGGGAAATGTCCTGGGGCTTCCAATGTACAGTCCATATCTACTGATGAGTCCCAGAGAATATCTTACAAAACAGTTAAAATGCCTTTGAAAGCACAAAACCAGAGGTCGACCAAACTCCTGTGACCAAACTCAGTCTTACAAATCAGATAATGGCTACAGAACAGAGCTCTCTTTTCCTTCCTCATGAATGAAAGAGATTTAAGAGCTGAGCTGATACAGGTCATTGGCATAGACAAGAAAGGTAGTTAGAATTCAGTATGGTGTCCCACTCAGAGTGTTTAAGAGAAGCAGAGAACAGGTCTTGCAAAGCAATGCATCTTTCAGAGACATCTAACTTTAAACTATCAAAGAGCAGACTGAGAATGGGATTTCAATGCAAATAGCTGTTTGTACGTTCACTCTTAGTAACAGCAGAATCTCTGCGCTTCATTCTGTCTGGACAAGTACAAGAGAGACAGGCCAAGAAAACAAAACTCAAACCTGAAAATGTTTTCTCTGCTTTCCCTTTCACCATGTAGAAATGTGTTATCAGTTGGTTATAGAGCATTGAGATCAATATTTGACCTTGACCTAAAACAGAAAAAAGGGGCTTATGCATAAAAGGTCGTACCATACATGTCAACCCTCTGTGTGGTGTGTGCGCCGTATCACTCTCTTTATATATGTGTGCAGAGTTTCGTTGTTAAAAACACTAAAATCTGTCAAACACCTCTTTTGCCCAGAAACACATACCTCATACCAGCTTTAACAGACTGCTGGCTTATGTAAATGTGACTGAGCTAAATAACTGAATATATTCAAGATGCATAATATCATCATGCAGCCTAAATCAGAGTTCACTCCAAACAGTGTCAACATTATGAGTCAACATGAGCTCCATGTTAACCTAACAGAGGACACATGTCACAATGGATATACAGCACACACCATCACACAAAAACAAAGCCTTGAGGTGATTATTGAGATGCTTCAAATAGTAATAAACTGGTGAATTTTGAGATCTCTGGGCATTTGTGAAATATGACACCATAAGAATCACAGCAATGAAGCTTTGGATGTATGTTTTAAACTTGATTAATTTATATTTATTTAACAACTTGAGAATCATGGGCTGACTGAATTTAGGAAAATATTAAATTGCAGTAATAGTAATAATTAATTTTAAGGTCACCATATTCACCACTAATTAGTGAATCATTAGCTAATATTGAGGGCTTATGAGTTCTTAATTCTGCATGACCCTAACATACAGCTAATAGGCTATTATTTAAGAGTTTGAGAGAGGATTTTAATTAAGAATTTCTCCTTGATAAACTCTTAATTACTGCTTACTTGTAATTAATTGAGAAGTTCTGATTCTGAGAAGCCTTTTTTAATGTTACAACTAGGGCTGGCTTCTGTTTGAGGCTATTTTGATTTTCTTTTTCATCAATTTTTGTGTAATTTACAGCATGAATGGAATATCTTTCTTTCACAACAACATACAACAGACCAGAAGTTTGTGATTTGATCATCAGAATGGATGATACACAGTGAGACTAATTAAGGGTGAATAACTATTCCTGTGATACTTCTACCTTATGAAGGCCTTAGTAAGCAGACGTAGTCAAGTTTTTTTAATTACCAATAGGCAGTAACATGGAGGATATCAGGAAAAAAGTCTCAATCAATAGGCTACTAGCTATATGTCAAGGTTATGCATTATTTACTACTAATGAGCCCTCAATATTGGCTCATAAGGAGCTAGTAAAGTACTAATTTGCATGCTAATGAGAAGCTAGTGACTTTATAATAAGGAGTCACTGTAATATCATTTCCTCCTGCAATGTATTATATTATATATTTTTAGGCAAATTTACAGAAAAATCCAGTCTCTTTATGTGATATAATTTTAACTGGATATTAAACTCATGTTTTTTTAATCTACTTGTGCTGCAATAACAGAAGGCCTCAGACAGCGACTGTGATGCACACTTATGCACACACAGAAAGAAAAGCATAGAGGCGCAATTTTATTTAAAAATTTACAACAAATGATTGCTTAGCCCATGTGAACAACATTTTAAGTCCAAAGGTCACTGTTGCACTACTGAGTATCAATGATTGTGAATACTGTTTTTTAGGATGCTAAGTGTCCTAATGTATATCTACACTAAAGACTCACGTAAGCTTTTTAAAATCATAATTAAAGAACGGTTACAGAAAGCCACCATGCTGCACATGTTCTGAGAGTTGTCTGTAGCTAGCTCATTTCACATGCAGGAAACTTAATGCACCGTGGTTTTGATGCTGTTATCAAACAGACTGGCAACATCATGGGAGCATGATGGACTTTGATTCATCTGACTGACATTGCGTGCCTTGCGATGTTTAAACAATATATTGTTCAGTTCTAGAAACAATTGTCAGTGACAAAATGAAAAACAGATTGTAAAATAAAGCTCTGAGATCACAAACTTCAGCCAAAGGCATTTCCAACATTGTCAGGTGAGTAACTGTCAAAAACTGGGAAAACTGGCCAACGGGTATCTCACACTGTTAACATACCCTTGAAAAAAGATTCCTGGATCTGCATCTGAACTTGGATCACCACCAAAATCAAAGTGATTGGTCCTTGGCCCATTTCTGACCTTCCCTGAAAATTTCATCAAAGCCTGTTCATAAATTTTTGAGTTACCCATCTACAGTATCTTCATTGCACACGTTCTGAAAACAAGTGGCCACAGTTTTACACATGCTCTTGCTTGACTTTGTTGCAGGCATCTTTTTACTTTCTGTTCAAGTCAGTCTCTCCTGTTTAACTTTTCCCATCAACAGCAGGCTGCAGAATGAAAAAAAAACACGCAGAGAGGGTACATAAAAAATGAAAGACTGCAGATTTCAGCTTCACAGAGATCAGTAAAACACAAGCTAACAGATGAGTGTATTATGAATCATCACTGGAAGAGAGAGCACATGTTAGTGTTTGGACTTTACTGAATGGGTTTTAAGTGCTCATTTTGTCAGTGTATTTAGTATTGTTTCAAGAAGCAACACATCATAGTACAATAAACCCTGCAAGACATAAACCTTCACGGACCTGCAAATGGAAACAGCACTGCATTATTGAGGTATGATATTAAAGAATCACCCATACAGGATATTATGCATGACCTCAGCCTCTGCGGCGCACACATTGTAGTTGGAGCAACAGAACAGATTGCATTGCTCTATTGACCCAGCAGGGCACTCCAGGGACGGAACTCCACAATTTGATCCGGGAGCAAAAAACAGCACGGCATAAAAACAAACAGAAACCTGTGCGAGATTATTTAACACACCTACTCTCGTCCTCCCTTTATTTCGTCCTCATTATCATCCTCTCATCACTTAGTGAGCTGTGCCTCCAGCATGCCTCAGCATCACGTCGGGACAGATTTATTGAAGCTTCCTCTACTTTCTCTGGCTATAAACACATCTCAACTTTGCATCTCTCAGACCCACATGTGTTAGGGTGTTGCTAGGAGATGGGCCATAGAAGAACCTGATGAATAATTAACCTGGACAAACAAGTCTTCCGTTGGTATATCCAGGTCTAAGGAGGGCATAAGCTGAGGTAAAACACAATTTTTTTGTCAGAATGGTCACAGTGTCAGATTAGGTGCTCACAAAGCCATAATTTTTGCGTGACAATGCAGACAGACAAGACAGACTACATGGTTGTCAACCAATTATCACAGTTGAGGGGATGACACTAAAAGGAACAGGAGCTGAGCTAAGCAACACACTCAGAAAGAAGACTGAATAACTTTTCACTATTTGTTGTACAACGATGTATTTGTTTGTCTTCTTGTGAAGGAGATTGAGCTAATTTGATGCTAATCTATAAGAATCAATTGGCTTTGAAATACACCATGGATTATGTAAGTTAATATGTCTATGTTATTATGTATACATTTCTAATGAATGTAAACAACAACAACAATGCATCAGCATTGTTCTTGCTGTAATTTTTTTTCAGTGATAAGTTATGTTTTTGTTGAAGGGGTATGCTTAAATAAGCTTTGGCTTCTGCCTACACCCTTTCAGTCAGCTTGAAAACTTTAAATTTTTACTTATATCTTCTAAGTTGTTTTATTGTAACTGTACCGAAATAAATTTCATTCATTCATTCATTCATTCATTCATGCTGATTGAATGATTCACTAGTGTGCTATTTCTTACTAAAGTTCCTAATTTTCAGTATGTATTAGTCCCTCTTCAATATGTCATCAAGGCAGAGATGTTGCTGCTGGAGTTTCAAAACTTTTGCTCTGTTTCAAAGTACCATCTCGCATCACCAATTACAGAGAATAAAGTCAAACATGATAGACTCAGTCAGTCAAAGAGTCCCACATGTATAGTTTTCTTTACTGAGAACTGACCTAAGCCAAGCAATATCAAAGGAAATCTAAACCTATGAATCTCTGATAAAACTTTATTCAAGAAATAAAGAGGGTCTGCTGTATAATACGAAGGCATGATCAAAACTCAGAGTCAATCTATCCACCAAGTAGCTACTTAAAGACCTTGTAAAGCAAAGTCAGACTGTTAACACTGAACACATTATATCTGTGGAATTACAGTTGGTTTGAAAGGAAGAAGATGGAAAACTGCTACTGCATTATTATATTAAACAGCTTATCATCACTTTCAGTGTTGAGTTTTACTCAAAGAGCCACTTGAATATCAAACAATCAATCCTGTGCTTTTACACTACAGTGTAAACAATATAAAAGTGTTGAGTGCTTTTGCATTGCATAGTCGTTGTTTGGCTTGCTACCTGAACCATTTATTCTAGGGCTAGAAATTTGGCACTGGGGGGATTTACACAACCTACCAGCTGTGGTGGCATTGAGTTTGATAAAATTATATGAAGGAGTGATATGAAAAGTAAAACTTTAAATCCCATTCTTCTACACCTCTCCTTCTCTGATATAGAGATGCAGCAGCGTTAAGCATCTGCATTTCTCATGCACTGCCACAGACTGTGAGGTGGAGTGATTCGTCTGAGTGTCACACAGCAGACAAAAACATTTACATCAGCTAAAAATGAGTTTCATTCTCTACCCTGCTTGTTTTAGGTCCAGGATGATTAAAAGCAGCGGTCTGTGGCAGTATATTTTGTTTAAGACTCTTAGATTGCTTTCACACCTAACATGTTTGGTCTGATTTGCATTTTTGAAAAGTTCGGTTAATTTTTGGTGGTGTGAAAGCTCACACAAACTCTGGTGTGGACCAAAGAACCGAACTCTGGTTTGCCTGAAAACAGGGGTGCCCAGTTCATTTTCAAGCATACAAGAGTTCAGTTCCCTATGGGGTGTGAAAACTATTGGAGACAAACATGGCAAGCAAACCAAAAGGCAATGAATTGGGGCTTGAATTTGACCAAATACAACAACAGTAGGCAAATCAGCATAGTGTTCACTGATGATTAGCAGAGAGCAGCACCACCAGCCACAGGTAAACGTCTACAAGTCCAGGAGAAATATGGCTACAAATCGCTCCGGTAGATATGCCAGTTTCATCAGTGCAGCCTAAATAAAACTGTATCTTCATTTTTATCTCTCAAAATACTGCAGAACTGATTCAAGCTTAAAAATGCTTTTCAAAGCCGGTTGTCTATTTCCAGATCATAGTGCAACAACAGTCCAGATGGCAGGAACAACGACCGCAGCTACAGCCCCAACTTGTTGCAAGTGGCTATGTTACATATCAAATAAATAATAAACCAGTGACACAACCACCAAACTGAACCTAGCCATCATCTATGTGGTACCCTGCTTAACAGTGTATCAGGTCATAGACCCATCCTACATCTGTCAAAGTCATCAGAGTAAAAGTTCAGGAAACATCAAAGTTATACTTCAACTTTAAAACAAAAATGATGGTGTCTGTGGCATGTTAGACCTTGGGCTACTTGTGCTACTCAAAGTCATAACCAACAAACGTTTCACAAACATCACAACACTAAAAAATTATATCTTTAGCGTAAATAAATATCATAGAGGCATTATCAGCCTTGGATATTTTGTAGTCATATAAAGACATTAGAGGTGTCTTTCCACACCGTTTGAAATGATTCAGGAAAATTTGTCCGCTAATCAAGCCATCTAATAAACACTTTGAGATAGTGAGGTCAATTCAACACCACTATGTTGCACAAAAATCGGTCCTCAATCATCATTCTCTATGACTCAAAAGATCAGTTTTCAGAGCTAAAGAGCACTGGAATCCCAAAACAGCCATACCAGGTCAAAACCATCCTTAAACATGCAGTCTGAGCTGAACATTATTAGTTCAGTGGAAATGCACTTACAGAGGGTCATTAAGGGGGTTTTTCAGTGAAATATGATTATTCTGTCCCTCATTTCTCTCTTTGTGTTTCATTCTGATGCCACAATGCAGCATTGGCCAAGTTAGTTATTCCACAGTCTGCCCAGGAGCCCTCAAGCCTGGGGGAGCTCACAGAACGATGCAGCAAAGAAGCATTTTTTAGTGTTGAAGGAGTAAAATGAGGTAGCCATATGTGCATTTATTTCTGCACAAGTGACATACCCCCCCCCACCCACCTCCCCCACCCCCAATCACCCACATTTAGATGAAGTATGGTTTGTGTGCTTCTATGTGTTTCAATTAACATACACAGAATGCTGTATGGACATATGCAGTATGCAAACTATGTGTATGTAGGTGTAGATCTGTCTTACCTGTGCTAAATACATTTTATTCCTTTCTCTCCTTTCTCTCTCTTTGAAACACACACACATACATGCAAACACACAAACACACATTTCAGACAGTGCTCCTCAATGTGCAAAGTACAGATAAAACGTTTCCCATCGGCAAAACCCAAATGCTGTGGCCTTAAATGTCCTTTAGTCTTCTCCAAACTGGTTCACTACATATGTTCCTCTGTTTGCTGCCACATTAATGAAACTAGGACACCATAAACAACAGTAAATACACCAAAATTATTTTCTTAGTATTTTATTTGATTTCACCTTATATACACTAAATATTTCACCGGTTCAAAATGAGCAGCAAATGACGCAGCAGTAAAACACAGCGACATGCTGTATGTGTACGAGTGACACAGGGGAGTGAAAATGAATCACTGTTCTGTTTGAGCCTGGCAGTTATATTTTAGGCACAGATGCTTAAACAAACAAAAAGAGGTTGCTGTACAAACACTCTCTGGCATTTTCACATTTTTCTTTTAAATGTAAAGTTCATATATTTAGAATTTTATTATGGTATGTAATGTCGGACTCCCCACACAACATAGCCTGAAAGTTTTACTTTTGATCTTCATACCTTCACCAGATATGAAGAGGTAAACCCAAACTCTGTAATCGGGGGGGAGACAAGTCCCTGTGGTTTTGAAAAGAATAATGTCGTCATAAATTAATACATAAGGCTGCCCCATCATGGCCAAAATTATAATTGTGACTATTTTGATAGATTCTGACATATTGATTATAAAACACAATTACTCACTAATATTACAACATGCACTCTACAAAATCATTTTGAAAATTCAAGAATAAACAACAAATGAAAATATATGAGCAAAAAAATGCAAAAACCTAGGCAAACATCGTCCTCTCTCTTAAGTTTTGATAATGCAATCAAGGTCAGTTTAAGTCCTAAGACTATATCTAACATATAATTTAAGTGAAATAATGTTAGATTAAAAAAATAATTGCACATATAAACACACAAACAAGTATGTATGCAAGCATATGCAATGGTAAGAAATGTCAAAATCCTGACTCTTTTTCTGGGGTGTATCACTGTAACTCTTTTATATCCTATCCAGATCCTTTCTCCTCTAGGAGATCTCCTATAGATCCATTTCAGAAAAAGTCTAAAATGGTTTCCATATTTCCCCATAAACAAGTTATTTTCTTTCTTTTCTTTAAGGGCATACGTTATTCTTTTCATTGACATATACTGTGCCATATTTTTGATCCAGGCACCTATTGTAGGTGTGTCGCTTTCTTCCAATAGAATGCAATCACTTGTTTGGCTTAAGTATAGCAAAGCAGACAAATGTATTTTCTTTGGTTCTTAGCTTTAGACTTAAATGTAACAATAACATACATACAAGTACATCCAAACCAAAACATACAGCAATATTTCATATTGAAAAGCATTTCCTGTTGACAACATGGTAACCACTCATCTAGAATATCCCGCAAAAGTAATGGACTCCAGTACCAAATACACAAAAACTGTGAATTCTCTGGTCCTCAGGTTTAAGCCACATTTGATTAAACAATATGGATGTCCTGGCAAGCTCAAGCTCTGGTGCATGCAGTTCAGCTTATTTCTACGCCTCATGTGGCCACTAACCCTGTACTAAGTCCCAGTCTCTAAGGTGGAAAAAC
This sequence comes from Cetoscarus ocellatus, assembly GCA_037902135.1. Classification (NCBI taxonomy): domain Eukaryota; kingdom Metazoa; phylum Chordata; class Actinopteri; order Labriformes; family Labridae; genus Cetoscarus; species Cetoscarus ocellatus. The sequence goes on from JBAMNC010000874.1 coordinate 46,064, forward strand.
CAGAGAGACTGGTTAGTTTCAATGCAAGAAAGTGGTTTGGTCTTCTAAAGTACCTCAGCAGTATTCGGCTCTTCTACAAAGGAATCGTAGATCTGCCCATTTCCAGCTTACCTGAGGATAAGGTCAACTCTTTGGTAATTGGTCAGTTCAAAACTGTTCAACAACATTTTGTCACCAGCTCTGCATTTATTCTAGCATGATACTGGGCTTGCAATGAACAAGACAATGGGCTTAAACTGGTGACATGGCAATGGGCTCTTTAAAGTCAAGAACTGACTGTAGAGAGACATGACTGTGCTTGAGGTGGCTGATTGCATGCATCCCCATTACAGTGTGGGGACCAGATCTTTATTCTTTGATGCTAGTATCTATGCAACTGGGTTGACACCAGCAGTTAGTGTATAGTAAAGATGTGCCATTTCTTGTTACACAGCAGCCCCTGGAGAAGCACCTGCTTACCTGTTTCTTTTGGGTCTGATTTTAATGGTAGAATAACAGGCAATCAGTGGCTCACATATTCTACAAACATTTAGAATTAATGTCCCATAACATGATTAATACAGAAACAAATAACTTAACATACACCCACATATAGAATCCTTTTATGTTTAATACAGACATTATACATTTTGGGTACCCTTAACAAAACACTATAAATGTTGTTTAATACCCTGACTTTAATAAAAAAGAAAGAAAAAAAAAACAAGCATCTCCATCTTTAATGTTGACAATGATGATAAAACCTCTTTGCCCCTACATGGGAAGCTGGTCTTCATTGTGTGAAATGATCTACATTGTGACAAGCTGATAATAAAAGTAAAACTCAACGCTTACATGCTGCTAGAATCATGCAATTTTACCTCAGCATAACGGGATCACATAGCTGATTCTCAGGCTTTTAGTCAGGCTCAGATCACATCAGTCACGGGGGATACAGAGTAAGGGAGAGTTGTCTGATGGTAGATAAGTGTGAGAATTGGGACAGGGTGATAGTAAGGACTCTGGGGCGGTGAAACGGCACCATCATGAAAGCAGGCTCAGCAGTCACTGGTGGGACAGCAGTGAGAGGATCTTTCCAATGGGAGTGGATGAATAAGCCATGAAGCCAGGAAACAGAGGCACTGGTCTGAGATAATGTAGCCTTGTCATGCTAAATCTCTGATGCACACGTGTACACCCAGTGATGCGCGCACCCAGGCTAGCACAAGCACACAAACTCCTATCAAAATCACATCTCAAACTGTGCTGCAGAACTGGGTCAATGTGCGCCTCTCAAAGTGAGCGTACAAAGTTTTTGAGATAACAAGGAGCACAAAATGAAACTATACTCTGTGAGAGTGAGAGGACAAGAGAATAAACACAAAGGTTCCAGGAGGGCTGAAAATGCAGGAAGAAAATAGTGGGAGTGTAAGTAATTTGACAAACATCTGTGTATGCATTTATTCTTTATGTGCACCCAAATGCTCTCTGATATGGACTGCAGTCAAATTTTCAGACTACCCATTGTCCCATTCAGACAACAAATTATTCTCCTCCGCTAGGATGAAGGAGGCTCACCTCCCTTTCTGGAGATGATAATCTTTCCTCCCATGTGTATACACAGCATGCATTATTGAGAGACCTCTGCAGCGCTGACATCCTTCCAGCCGCTGTAGCTCACTGGTTGTGCTGCTGGTCCTGGGTCTCTATATAAACTAGGCTAGATTTAGAAAGTGCATGCCTGCAAAACAAGCCAAACTCTACACTGTAGGGAAAAACAGGTACAACCCCCCTTAAGTTATTCTGTTAAAAAATGCCAACAGTGCTCACAGGGAGGCGGGATAAAGACTTGCAAATTTGCACAAATGGATGTCTCACTTGGGTTTGAAGTAAAATGCAACAAAACACACACTAAATGACAGTTCATGAATGTATTTGAATAGTAAAAAAACACCTTATTCACTTGTTACATAACTATCAACAATTCGAATTAGGGATGCCTCCATCAAGTTTTGGATTCAAATAAAATAACAATAAGTAAGGTGGTGCCTCTGCTGTTTTTCTCCATCATTTCTCTTTTTACAGCTTGGTGGTAGCTCCCCTACAGCCTATCCTATAAGCAGGGATGTTGTCTTCGGAGCTTGAAAAAACATTTCTTTTTTTTTTTTTCATTTGTAGTTCTTAAGGCAACAACTTCGGTTAGCAACTGCATTCAAGATTGATGCACATGCAGAGCTCCTAGTTTTCTCATTGGTCAATGTCTCTGATGTTAAATAAAATGTACAAGAAGTAGGACAAAAAATAAAAATTCCAGATTTTCTGTTGAGGAGTCCTGAGGCATCACAGACTGGACCTCTGATAACAGTCATTATGACTGTACAGGAAGTAATGACTGATGGGTCCCAAAACCCCTTGACTGTTGGATCGGATCAGTATTATTAGATGAGCCATCCAACCATTGGACATGCTGAATAGAGTTATTGTATCAATGAGTACGGGCTTCAATTCTGATCTACCAATCACATATTTAGTTTATATCAACTCATAAAGATTGGGTCCCCATCAATTCAGGTATCTCTAGTCTATGCTAAAGTACAAACCTTAAGCCAGTGGGTTAGTATCAAGCAGCTCCCCTCTGAGGTGAAAAAAGCACCAAGGTCTCTAATTTCCCGATGCAACTCAGGGTGGCGCAGCCTGGCGCACCCGCGCAGTGGTAATTTTGGTAATCGACAGATTCAGCTTGGCGCAGTGACAATTTCGTGCCAAAAAAACGCGCGGAAGGTGCACTGAAAGCTCGCCAGCTCCAACCTGGTCTATTCTCGGCGCACCCCATGTATTGGTAATTTGGCTGACAGGCGCACAGTGCGCACACGTCACCAAAACCTCACAGGCAGGTATCCAGAGTGTCAGGCACATTTCAATGCAATAAACAATCACAGCAACCACTATTTAATGTAACTGTCTGAACCAGCACATACATTTTTATCTATATTTATTGTCCCGTCACATCTGATGTCAGATCAGAGATGTTTGTCATAATGCAAACTCAACCTGACGGCAGCTGGAAGAGTGACGCAAACTAACAAGTTCACATCTCTCAGCCAACCACAAACAGCCACATCATCCGATACAGAGTATCCGGCTTCTCTCATCTCATGAAATTCAAAAGAAAAGAAAAAAGAGAGAGACGCTCGCTGAATAAGTCACTCAGTGTCTTAAGGATTTACCTGTGATTGCCCATATTTCTCTGTTTTAATCTTTATTCTTAATGTGATCTTAAAAGATGGAGTACATTATTGCAAGGAGGATGAGGAGGAGATATCGGGGGGGGGGGGGGTATTTCACCAAAGGTTCTGCTATTTGGCGATGACAGACCATGAATGCAGGTGGATCACAAGCATGATAAATGGATTGGCCTGCTGCTGTGTTTAAATGTAATTATCACTTAATTTTGTACTCCTATTTATGACACAGGAACAGATTACATCTGACCCACAAGGTGGTCCACACAGTGACGCGCATCGTGACCTCCTATGCGCGGCCCGGTGGCCCCTGCGCTCTCCCAGTTGCTGCAAAAGTGACAGCAGCTCTGACCTTCTTCGCCACCGGGGTGAAATTGTCACTGTGACTCGCCCGTGGCGCATTTAAAGGCGAGGAGAGGCGTTTTGATTGGTGAAGATTACACTCGGCTGTGTTAAACCCACTCACGCCTTCGCTCCTCCCTCTCTGCTACTTGCGCCAGTGGGAAAGACGAGGTATGGGTGTGCCTCTGTGCGCCAGACTGCGTCGGTCAAGAAACTTGCAAAACGCCCTGGACACACCCTGTTGGTGTGGCGCAGGCGCTGCTCTTAAGTAATCATTTCTTCAGTCTGATTTGATAAACAATTTTTGTCAGAAAAGGCTTATGTTTTTATAGGTACGTATTGGGATGGGATTTGGTTTTATTTGAAGTAAATGA
>JBAMNC010000874.1:55000-105000 GCA_037902135.1 Cetoscarus ocellatus
TATTATTATCATCGCTATTATTATCATTATTATAATTATGGTTTTATTTTATTCGATTTCTTTGTATTTTAAAACCTAATTATTGTTTTATCTTGCTGTTCTTTGTTTCTTATGTTTAATTAACCAATGGAGAAGGGGTGGGACTTGATAAGTTTTACTGCTTCCCACTCCTGAACATATTGTATGCAAGACATCATGATATGTTTTCTTCTATTTCTGTTTTTATCTCTCTTTTGAATGTATTCGAAATAAATAAGGTTCAATTCAAAGATTCAAACCTTTGGTCTTCCTAATCTTTATTATCTCGTTGGGTTCTTGAATTGCCTGGGCTCCCATGTTCCTTTGTTGTTATGCTTAGGTTCTTATCATGCGTGTCTTATTTATATTGGATGGGTTTGTTTATGTTTGGGTCCAGTGCTTTGTTCTTATTGTGTCTGTCAAAGCTCTTTGTAAAGATCTGCCTTTAAAAATGCTATATACTGTAAACAAATGTATAATAATAATAACTATTATTATTAATTGATGAACCAATCAACCAACTGACTGAGGTAAATCAGATGTTTTTAAGAGCTTGGAATTTTTCAGTATGTTTTATAATGACACGTTTGTTCTAATTTGGTTTGTATGCAGGTGAGTATGAACAGTGTGGGGTGTTTTTTTGCAACAAAAGGATATTTTCACCATCATAATTTCAGTGACTTCTGGAGCATTCAAAAGAGACAGATCTGCACATAGGGCTGGCTCCATGCATCCACCACACCCAAATCATCTGACATGACACTGTCAGGAACCTTCAAAAAAGTGACCCAAATCAAGCCCTTCGTGCTGCACCGAAAACAAAAACAATCCGTGACAAACATCCTAACCAGGCACACATGAAAGCCAGCGTGAGTCCTGAGAGCTGAAACGCACAGAATATTCATGTGAATAAAGGATGAGCTCGGAGGTGGACAGCCCTGTAGCAGGCTGAACTTTACTGAAGGGACAAAGTCAAAGCAAAAGTCACACACAGGCGCTGGTCAAATACCAATTTCTTCTCTACATTGGCACCAATGTAAATCCAGAGCCAATGTAGAGAAGTTGGTAAAAGTCATATTGGTTTTGAGACTCACTGAAGGGAATCAATTCTGCCTCACTGAGATAAAGTGGTCCCACGTTCCCTGTGCTGAGCGAAGTCCTCTCAAATTAACTGACTTTCTCCAACAACTTACCAAGAGGAGATTAATCATTGTATTAAAAGGAAGCATCTCCTAAAGTGCAGAATAAAGTGTGTGTCCGTCCATGTCAGAACAGCAGCATCCTGCTGCCTGGCCAGCATAACTAATGTGAACTGTGAATCATATAGGCTCATCCACAGGTCAAACAGCCTCCAATGAATCATACATGCCCATGAAAATCTTTGAAATGTTTTCTCACTGGATGACCCAACAAGCAAACAGCATATCGAATCAAGACAGTTTCCTCTGTGTGTCTGCGCGTGTTACACATGCATCAGCAGCCGTGCAGGGTAACACGTTCGAGCTTCAGCACTGCACCAGTCACGGCTCTTCAGGCCAGAGTAACTCTGTGTGTGTCTGTTTGTGTAGAAAAGATTAGAAATATGGAGCCTGTCATTGTTCAGCACAGCGCGGTTTCCTCCCATTGATTCTGTCACAAGTGAATAATCTCTGGTCATTTTTTTCACACAGCAAGTGGCTTTCAGCATTCTGTGGACAATTAAAAACAACAACAAGACAAGAGTACAGGGGGTTCCCTTTCTGCCCGAAGTAGCCAGCTGGACTCAGGAGCGGTTTTTACTTTCTATTTGTCTTATGACAACTAGGAGGCTTGAGGAGCAGATGATAATGACACCTTTTACTAAACTCTCAGAAATGTGTTGTTTCTCTTTAAAGAAAAATGGCCCTTAAAATGCTCATATTTTTCTTCCTGTAGTTTATAACGTCATAGCTACACAGGCTCCACCAACATGTGTGTACTCTGCTGGTCACAGGCAAATGCAAAAAGTTAACTTCGTATAATTTTGGCAGCCAATCAGTGCAAAGCTTATTATCATAGCTTTCCATAGTCTCCCCGCCCCTCAGATCCTGGTTCTTCATAGGGGAGGGAAAAAGAGCTGCATCTGATCCTCTACCGGGGCGACATATTTCATATTTTATATTCAACTTAAATCAAATCCTTGCTTGATAGACACCCAAGACATAATGTAAAAGGTCAAAAAAAGTACATCAGGCTTTTAAATCCTAAATAAACATAATTACAGCCTAGCTCAACATCAGCTTTTGATCTAAATATTTAACATTTCTAAATGCTCTTCCAAACACAACATTTGACCAGTTTAGTGGACCTGAGCTGATGAAATGGAATAAATCGTTCTACGTGACAATGACTTCTGGCACTGACAGGTCAGGCTAATTGCATTAAATTGTTTGGTTAACTATTTTTAGATAGCTTGACCCACCAGATGGACTGTTGTATATTGTGCAAGTCTATCTGGGCAGGAGCCCCTCAGAAAGTGTTTGGGAATGGGCAGAACCTTTCAAAAGCATATCCAGCAGGTGATTGGATGATCGTTCAGTCAATCACGCTCATTATGGGCCAATCAGATAATGTAGTAGGTGGGTGCTACTGCCCTGGTGTTAAGGACAGAATGTGAGCCACATCACAGAGCAAATTCTGGACAAAACACGTCAGAAGAGGAGCAAATCACAATCACCGTAGAATGGATCTTAGCGAGATGGATCTGCACTGCAGGGTTAATTTATGGACACCATCCGAGGAAATAAATACAGACGTATGAACTTAAAACCTGTCAAGAGGACTGCTTCCTGGACTGATGCACTTTCTAAAATGGGATTCACCATGAAAAATAACATGATAAAACACTCCAAGGTGCCCTCTTCAAAAAAGATGCCTTTTTTTCACAGCGCGGTCAAGTTAACCTTGAAAACACAGTTCTATAGGTTTCTGTCTAAAAGGTGCATTTTATAGATCTATTCAACCATACCATGAAAAAAGTATTTCATTACTTTAAAGAAAGTGCCTTGCAGTTATTTTCTTTTTTAATACAAAAGATGTTTAACCTTGAAGCCGATGGCGTGTGTAGGTGGAGTGGTTAGGCTGCAGTGAAAGATGGTAAAGTAAAAGCAACCTCTGAGTCCTTCAGTCACAACTGATATTTGCCACACAGAGTTTCCCTGTTATTAAAAAGCTTTCTGGCAGCAGTGAGGGTATCATGTAGGGACTTTATGTTATCTTCGAGAATAAAAAAAACACCCCACCAAACAACAAAATGGCCCAGAAACACAAAACTGCAGTGTAACTACAAGGAAGTTAAAAGGACAAGCCTGGGCTTTTCAACGCCTGGATAAAGACGTGCGTGTGCTTGCCATTCACACACAGACACACACAGACACACAAATATGCTAACACACAGTAGGGGGGCTGTAATCTCTCTTCTCACTACAACTCTTATGGTGAATCGTGCAAGATACAATTATACGCAGTGACCTGGGATCACCTACAGGAAATGAAAAGCATAACAAAAGAGGGTGGAAGAGAATAAAAGAGAGTCTGAGGGAGAGAGATGCCAGGTGGGAATATTTTGAGCATGAAGGAAGGGGGAAATTCAGCTTGACAATACAAATATGAGAGGCAGAGACGATTTCATCTCAACAGTTTACAGGTGGAGGGAAAACATCCTGGCTTTTGGATCTGCATTTTTAATTGAACTCTGACTCAAACAGATCCAACGTGGGGGAGTGGAGCACTGTGGGTATGGTATTACCGCAAACATGCTCAGATTATTCCAGTGATGGTGTGCAAAACGCTCACTAGCACGCACAGCAGAAGACAGCTATTGTGTGCACGAGCACGAAACCTCCTATCTCCATGGTAACACTTCTGATCTTTACCTTTTTCTCTGTAGGGTCCACAAAACTGTCACTTGTTAACCAAGATCACAGGGTGTGATTGCTTACCGGGACAAAACTATCTCAGCAAAGCAAAATAAATAAGATCACAGTCAACAGAGCCAAGACTTAAGGGTGATTCAGTGTTCCCACTGCAGTCTGGAAATGGCAACATACAAGATGATGAAATCTATGTAAACACATAGTGATACTAAGTAAAGCTCTACTGAATCACATTCAATGATTCAGCTTAAAAAACAGCAGATGCAGCAGACAAGTGAGTTAGACAGTTGAAATGCTGGAAATCAGCAAATAATATAAGGGGGGAAAAAAAAGTTATAATCTGAATCTGACAAGGATGTCAAAGACTAATGACTTCCTGCCCCTGCATGTATAGTTCTGTGAAACGTGATTCAAAGATATTTCAAATTATCATAGTTTCCTTTAAAAGAAGTATTTACTCATCCAACTTCTATCTGGATTGATGCTACCTAAAAAAGTGCATATGGACTTTCTTTAACTCTTTATTTTTTAAAATGTATTGTTTTTGTTTTTTAGTAGTTTTAGTACCATAAATGTTTGTTGCTTTATATTCACAAATGACGCATTTCCTGAAAAAAAATTGGAATTTGGGGATTGAGGTCATATTTTGCCTTATTTTTCCAGACCGTTTCGGTCCACTGAGACAGGACTACTCAATGTCTCCAGGGTCAGGACTGAACAGGATGAGGCAACTTTTAGTTTCACACTCCTCACCGGTGGCACAAACTACCAGAGAACCTGAGAATTTCTATATCTGTCAACTCTTTTGAAACAGGTCTGAAAACATTTTTATGTTCTAATGTCATCTCATAAGTTCAGCTTCTTATTTGTTTTCTTATTGTTTTACTCCCTCTAATCTTTAGATAAAGGTTTGTTTAATTTCAGTCTTATATTTCATATTTCAACCTTGAAATTCTCCTGTATTTTATACTTTACTGTCCTAGTTTTGCTAGTTCTATGCCTTTAATGCTCTCAATGTCATACTGTCTTTGTTTTTTACACAATGAATTGCTTTACATCTACATGATGCTCCACAGACAAAGTTGCCTTGCCTTAATGTGGGTTCATATATTTGATTTAGATGCTCACAATCACCTGTCCCACTTCTATAACCAGTCAGTCTGAGCTGTTTAATCAGAGCTCCTGTTACTTTAAAGCCTCCTTCCCCATGTGGGCCAGTCTGCTCTGATTGGTTGACCGGTCAGTTCAGCTCTGCTCAGCGCCATGTTTGCTACTTCTATGTAGTTTTCCAACAATCAGTGCTCCACAATGTTTCATGCTTGTCCAGAAACTACTGTCAGTCAATATATATTCCCTTATATAGCGTCAAATCATAACAAGACACTTCATTTTATAGATATACATGTATGGATATAAACATGAAAATACACACATACAAATACAGTAAATACATATCCAAACCCAACATGAAATGCCGTGTTTGCATGTCAGGGCTGTCTTTCACCAAAGTAGGTCTTTTATCATACATTTTTTTTAATCAAATCAAAATTCTGGTTTTGGATACATACAAAAATGTATGCATATGACACTTTCTAAAAGAAAATCTGTTGTGTTTCCAATGCACTGGCAGAACTAAGCTAACAAATAAGCCCTTCATAGTATCAGCAGAGGACTATCATAATAAAGAAAACACTTTTTCCATCAATCCATGAAAGTTTGCAGTCATCATCATTTGCTTTCCTTTGCAGCACTTGTGGTACAAGATGAGCACAGAACAAGTGTTCAAAGTTGGCTCAAATTAAGTCAACTTGATTTATATGGTAGGTTTAAAACAACCGGCATTGACTCAAGTGCCTTACAGAGTTGACAGGTCAAGCACAAAGCAAGAAAACAATACATCTTAAAATAAAACCAAAAATAGCAGGATGTTCTAATGGGAAAAAGCAGGTGTGTCCAACCTTCAAGAGCCACATACATAATAATGTAGGATTTTTTTGTTTAAATCATTAAGAGTATTTATATTTTATTAGACCTTTAGCCAAATATGTGGTGAATTTCAGGCCGTAGCATAGATCAAACAACAAACTCCCAGATTCAGTGCAAGCAAACGTCAGTCATGACACCAACACACATTCTCCTCTTGTGAGTTAAAACAAAACACACCAGAGGGACATTATTTCATGCTTGTCAAATCATGGTCCTCGTTTATTTATAGACCTGCATCTTATTTCTTTGCAATCACGTCAGGCGCTTCAAAAGGTGGACACAACATTAATCATGTTTAGGAGCACAGCTTATCTGCCGGGCTGTGTTGATGCTTCATCCTTAAGGCAAACATTTGTTCTCTGTGGCAAAATTACAGATTACATCCTCGTTGTTCTGTCTTTATAGGAGCACTGAGTCATACATCAACTTAGTAAAGGTAAAGACCAAACATTCCAGGTTGGCCTTTTTTGTTATCCCTGCCAGCTCTGATTATACCATAGCTGAAATGGGCTAAATTTAGGCCACATCCATGCTATTGACCTTTATTTAACAGGCAAACACACTCATCTTGAAATACTTGCTGTTAAAGTAAATCTTAACCTCCATTTGCAACCTGAAATAAATCAAATATTCTAATATAAGAACATTTTGATCTTAAAAATGTAGTATCCAGCAGCCTTTTTCCTTTAATTCGTTAAATAAGAGAAGACAGTTATTCCCACCCCCATTTACCATCCAAACCAACAAAAAATAGATCAGAGGGTTACATATTCCCACAAGCTAACAAAACATCTCTTGAACAAACAACGCTGGCAGCTACCGCAATGCTCCTGAAGCTGCTGTTGCAGCATCTGCGAGGAGCTTCCTTTTCCCAGCTTGTCTTAGTTTGATGTTTAACTTGTTCTGTCAGCTCTTGTGTTAAGCGGCAAAATCCTTGTACTCTCAAGTCCAAATTTTATCTAGCCTGGAGGAGTGCAGAGAGCGCTGAACTGAGTGCGACAGAAACATGTTCTTACCTGAGACTCAAGGTCAGTCGTTCATCTTTGGCCCTCAGCAGATCGCCCACTGAAAAGGTGGCACTGCCCAGGAAACTGCTCTGTAGAAACACACAGAAAAGAAAATCAGGGTCGGTCTAAACGGGGCATACGGTTAAAAAGAGGGACCACTGAACAACACCTTTCTTTCAGTGAGTTTCTTTAGGGGTGTTATGAACAGGTAAGTGTCAGAAGCATTTCCCAGAAAAGACTCTGAGCCCTGAGTCTAAGGATAAAGAAATGTGCGATCCTGTCGACACAAGACACAAAGACAAGACAATCAACTGTTCTCTCTCTTTCACCTTCAGCCGCTACTTTCTCACCACACTGACAACATGTGTTTGCTGCAGGCATGTCAGGAACAAAGGGGTGAACAAGAGAACTGGGTCATGGAAAGTGAGGTGGGGGACAAGGTCATCAATAACGAAAAGACATGATACACATTCATAGAAAAGGCACACGCACTTACATATTCAATAAAAGGCATGCCACAACACAAATACATAGACATGTACCAGTGTTGCCAAGTCCCCGTAATACAAGAGGCTGAAGGCCTCTTTTCTTTAAATTCAAAGACCTATGGGTCTGAAAATAGAAAGTAGAAATTTAAGTGTGGAAGTTAAAGCAAAGTCATGTATTGCCAATAACTGGTTGTGGTTTCACGGTCTGTTTCCAAAGCTTAGCAAACATGTAAAGATTGTTTTAATCTTGAACAATTTCGTATTCATGAGAGACCCTGCACATGAGGAGAAGTAATGACAGCCATAACTTTCATTTTAAAAGTGTTTTGTGCTGCAGGAAAGTGAACGCAGAACACCACACACTACACATTCACCAACAACAAGGGTCTCTTCTCTTGCAGCTCAAAATCCCGTGGGGCCAAAATGACTTTAGTGTTAATAAATTGAAGACAATAAGAAAGACAAACTTTCTTACACTGTCTTTGACTCTTTTCACTCATTGGAGCTGATTCACTTGTTATCATACAAAATGAAAAAAAGTGGGGCATTTATCCATATCTGTACGTGCAGTGTTTACCATATAGATGAGACTTTAAGTCCACGACCTGTCAAAACAAAGCCCTAGACGTCTGTTTTTCTACCTGCGCAATCGAAGCACTTGATGTACAGTTTACAAATAAAGGGTACAGAATTGAATACCGAATGGATGCAGCGTGGACAGTGGGAATGCAATGCTTTGCAATGCAGCACGACATCTGCTGGAACACGGTGTTAGGACATCCTTAGCTGTAGCATTTCAGTATGTTTTACATAGCACACTATAGGTTATTCTGCCTATGCCACAAATCAACAAGTTAGTCCTCCATTTATGATGTTCCTCTAACCTTATGCTTTGCATTTACAATTCCTTCCATGGCTGTATTTGTTGTGCTTCCTGGTTAGCCAGTTTGCTTCCTGATTGGCTATTGTTCCTTTTTTGTTGTGACAAAAAAGGGGACATGCTTGGCTGTCCAGATGTTCTCCACAGACATCAGGATTTCTGATTGAAGACAATTTAAAAACTTGTTATTTTCAAGTCAAACCACAATCATTTTCTGAGATCGGGGTGGATAAAATTATTCTTAACTCACCTCACACCACAAGAAAATCAGATTATCTTTAGCACCTCCTCCATCTTTAGACAATCAGGCATTTGCTGGCTTTGATTGGATGGGGGGATATGGGCCAAAAATCCGGACGATGATCCTTTGTGTGCCCTGCTTGTAATGTAGCAATACACAATATTTTTCCCTGTGTGTAGAACAAATACAAAACCCTGTTTCAAACCCTAAATGTGAAAACAAAATCACAGTTTTTATAGACAGTCTTTGGCAAACTTTTACCTCGCCAACAATGTGAGGGACTTTGTGGGTGAACACGAGCAAAGTACAATAAAGACTTGCATAGAGCAGGTGTCAAAAGAAGGAGTCAAAGGCAATGGGCAGATTTTATTTTAGTGGAATACAAGCACATAGAAAATGTATTTGTAAAACTAAAATCATCCATGGAGGGTTTCTTTTTCCAATATATCACCTTTTACTTGAAACAAATCAGATTTCTGTTTCCTGTATCTTACTGGACACACATATATACTTACTTACATACATAAACAGCTGTCTGATTCAGGCTTTTATTTTATCAATATTTTTGTTCGAAGAACTGAGTTGCTTCTTTTGGGCCTGTTTTTGCATCATTGGCCTCTTGTTTCTGTCTTAAAATGTGGCCACGAACACACAGAAAAAAACTGAATCTGCAAGTAACAAGTCAGTAATTAAAAACAAGCAGGCTAACTGATTCTTCATAGTGGTAAAAAAAAAAAAAAAATCCTAATTAAAGCCTCTGCAGCTCCTTCAAATTCATCTCTAAGAAACCGAGATACTACCCTCTAATCCCATGGCCTTTTTTTCCACCAAACTTAAGAGTCTCCTTATAATTTCAGGCTTTCACAATGGCATCTGAGATGGGTCTTCAGACACCAAGTGACAATAACAGACAAAACAATTTGTGTCTGGTTGCGGTCTGTGCTTTTAACCAGCTGTCAAGGGTTGTAAATTGCCTCTGAGGATGAAACAGGACTGACTTTTTTCTTTCTTTTTTGTTGTTGTTTTTTTCTCATAATAAATTCAAATGAATTCCAGACACTGTAATCACCCGAGGACCCATCACGTTTGGAATGGCTGTCCAAGAACAAGATACTGGTTAAATAAAATGCACCAAACAGAATCTCCTCTCCAGTAATGGCAGTGAAGAAGACTGAGCTTTGTAGATCGGGTATGAGTGCAGGCAGCCAATACATAGTTTTGTATTAAATTTAATCTCATTGTAACTTGGTGTCAAATTACATATCATAATATGATTGTGACATATTATGTAACAGTGTATCATATGGTTATCAAATGACATCTACTGTACCTATAACACTGTACAAAATGTGTCAAATAGCAAAATGTACTGCATCACATAGTAATTCCGTCATATATTGCAACATATTGTTACCTATTAATAGTGTGACATATTGTATCTTACCATTTTCTTTCCCAACATATTTGTTTGTATCAGTGGCACCATTACATTTGCACATGCTGCATCTTGAAAAAGCTAGCAATTTTCCTTATGAAGGTCAAAAACAACTGCATTATCAAGATGTGTTAGTCTAACTTTCAACAGTCCAAATGGTAATGCTACAGTCTAGGTGTTAGTATGAATTTGAAGTCCTGGATTTATATTTCAACTCTTCTTTGTATTCTGTTAGTCTTCATCTGCAGCCATGATGCAGAGTGAGTTAAGTTTGGCTCTGAGTGAGAAACAGAGCTACAGAAGCTGACCAATGAACACACACTGATGGTGTATCCATATCAGGATCTCACTGCCCATATGTCCTGTAAGGATGTATGAACTGATAAAAATGCAGGGGTGAACAGTAACAAAGTAGATTTACTTGAGTATTGTACTTAAGTACATTTTTTTGAGTGTCTGTACTTAATCCCCGAAGCTCACTACAGATGCGGTGAAATTTGGAAACATTAAAAAAAGGGCATTAGTTTAGGATCAATACTATTATATGCTGTGAATTTTAGATGAGAAATCGTTACAGCCTAACAAAGCAATCAACCAATCTTAAATTGTATTGGGTCAATTCATGTCAAACGTTATCTGCAGACACTTTACAAAAGAGCAGGTCAAGGCTGTACTATTTATCTATCTTACAAATTTTTTTTACACTTTTATTATATTTAGCCTTTTCTCTGATATGGGTCATATAAGAGTAGAATAAAGCTTGGATCACATGACAGCTGTGGCAAAGAGGGCATGACTGATTAGATGTAGCACCCTGAAACACAGCGAGGCTTACGGGTCACATGAATGTTACATTCCCCATTATAAAGCCATCTCAGCCATGACTCATTGATTTTTTAGACTTAAAAGATTAAAAAGACTTTCTGGCTGACAACAGTTGGCCTGGCTCTTTCAGTAAGTTGTTCCATCAGGTTGTTTTTCTCCAGCTTTTCTCTCTTGGCTTTAATTGTTTGGTTATCAGGCTGCACTTTTACTCTAATCTTAGTTCCTCCTTATTCCTACCACTGCAGTGCTTTTTTTCCTCCTGTTTTTCGGGTCCCCCTGCAGTCTCTTATATCAGATTTTAAAAAAGGGCATCCTGTCTACTGACCTTTTCTCTCAATCATTTCCTCCCCAAGCATCTTCCTGCTACCCCATAAGAGTGCTGCATATGCTTATGGCGAAACACTGCCCTAAACACACTTGGACACATGCATGCATGCACACTAAGAGAGAAAGAGGAAGAGACTCAGATGAAAGGTCAGTCAAGAGTGCTAGAAAAAAAACAACACATATTGTTTGGTAATAGGTTTAAAAAGCAGCTCAAATTTCCCAAGAATAACACATTACCCTGAGCTCATGTTTGAGTTTGTGCAGCAAAGTGCCACGTCTTTATAAATTAAACAGAGCACGGACCCCCAGTGGGAACCACTTATTATGCACAACGCCATACTCTCCAGCACTGAAATCATATCCTCGCCAGTTCTAGTTGGCCCTGATAACCCAGGGCGCCAGGCACAGAGGGCTATTACATACCGTGGAGGAGCATTACATCCCCGTGTAGCCATTACTCGCGGGCCGATACAGAGCGTCTGGTAAATGGCCTCAGAATTCCATTCCTTAGCATCTTTTTATGGCCCCTCACGATGAAGGCTTTAAAAGTAATGAAGCTCCGGAGACGTCTTCTTACGCGAGATCAAAGTGGCTGTACGGCAGAAAATGAGAGAAAGATGGGGGCAAGAGGAGGAGTGGAGTGAGAAAAAGAAGACAAATGATGCTCCTCCAGGATCATGGAGGATTGATTATGATGGTCTCGCTCTGTTCCCCTCTTACACTCTCCGTCCCTCTCCCATTTTTTCCTTGCCTCTATCTATCCTCGGGCCTGTTTCTGCTTGCTCTTTGGCTGGTTGGCTAAATGGTTACAGTCAGATGGCTTACTCGTTGACAATAGCTTAACAAGTTGGTTAAACTACTTCTTTGTTATGTATTTGGTCAATACAGGTCCAAAGTCTTGGTAAAGTTCTCTGTGTAAACTGTAATGCAGTCACCTGCCACTAGAAATCACTGTTACTCCACTAAGTGGCTACTGGCCCACTGCCAAAATGCCCTCAAACCTAAATATAAATTAATTTCATAGTGTATAATAAACACTATGAAGTTAATGGGCAGCATCAAAAGTACTGTGGGACAGCATGATTTGGAACATTGATTCAAGCCCTGTTTGTTTATGACGTGCTTTTTAAATGAAGTGGTGCAGAAATACTGTGTTTTTGTAGGCCAACCTTGAAGAGAGCATTGTGCCGATCCCCTCAACTAAAAGTCTTGTTTTTTGATTATTGCCGATAACAAGGTTTGTGACTGAAAAAAAATCATGAAACTAGCATATTTTGTTCATTATAATAATCTTACCATTGAACATAACTGTCATGAATTTTTCAGCTTAAATGTAACTGGTAAAAGCAAGGAGCTTTTATCCAGCTGTTATGGAACTACAACATGGTGGTTCAGTTTAGAAGCAGCGCTGATATTTCCAATGTATTACGTCACAATGTAACCTCTTCTTTGAGAATTTCCGGGAAATTGAATGACATGATCAAGCTAATGCCCATGACTGTTACTATGGTGTATGTATTGTGTTTTATCAAAAAACTATCAAAAATAATTGCACCCCGCTGTTCATTTACATAGTCCCTTGCAACAAGTGTTGCAAAAGTAAACATCTGCATCTCATATGCATGGGTTTATCACAAACTACATTTAATGTATTTATCTGCAAAGCCAAACGAACTGAATGTGATAAAATACAAACTCTCTTCCACTTTTTGTACTCCTTTCTGCATCACTCTATAGAGGCCAAGTTTAGTATTTTGATCAAATAAATTAACATTAAGATGTATTAGACTGTGTTTGATAAAACTCATGCATAACCATTAGACTGAGACTGCCAGTGATCACATTCAGCGTGGAACTTTGGTCGTCAGCACCAGCGCCAGCACTGCAAACAATAGCCAAACTTAACCCTGCCATCTAACTTCTAACATCTAACCAGAATTTCCCCTTTGCTCCAGAATTTCCCCTTTGGGGATCAATAAAGGACTATCTTAACTTGAAGAATAGCTTCCTAGCTGATGTTGAACATTGATTTTTTTATTCTGTCCATTTTCTGAGGGGCTTTATTTACCTTGGACCATTGGGTTGACAGCCATTTTAATTTGTATAAAGCTACATTTGAAACAATTTTCCAAAAATCGACCCAACAGAAAGTGCTGAGATACATCACACTGTGTTGCATGTTGGGCAATCTGACAGGCATGTTTAGTATCCTTCCTGGTTTGTCTAGCTGGAAAGTGCCAAAAAAATGTCATAGAATGGCATGAATGCATTAAAGACTGTCAAAGAAGACTATATTAGCAGAGCTGCAGAAAAGTATGATGAATTACTTTTAATGTCCTTAACGGGAAATAAAATAGAGAAGGAGGAGGAAAAGGTACATAACATACTAATCCTGCTGCATGACTTGGTTTCCCCTCCAGGGGTCAGTGAAGGATTATCTTTCTTACGAAGCAATCAACTTCTTAAACCAAAAGTTAATCATAACTACCAACCATAGATAGCTCATAGTTTGTATTTATTTATTTATTTATTCATTTGTTTTTATTTATTTATTTATTTTTTTTGGGGGGGGGCTGTTTTTTACAACGGCTGACTCAAGGCTAAGTCCCACAAATAGTCTGAGCTGGTTCTCATGTCATAATGTCAAAGCCAGTGTTGCTATGACTAAGGCCCTGTATACACGGAGATGCTCTCACCTGTAACGCAAAGGTTTTTCCTTTGAGTCTTCAAAAACGATCTGCGTTCAGACGGAGACACGAGAACGACTGAAAACGCTGTAGCATGCATGCCAGTCCAGTAGATGGCGATGTAGGTTTGCAGAGAAACAGCGCTGTTACAACACACGTAGGAAGAAGAAAAACTTTTCACAAACAACAATGGCGAGTGGACGCACGAAGACGCAGGAGTTTCTTGTCTGGACAACAAATCTGTCTGGATAGTTTTGCCCGGATAACAAACCGAGCACAGCTAACAGCTGTTTTGTCTGGATAAGAAACCGAGCACAGTAAGCATCACACATGTTACTCAGTAGACGGCCGAAGCTGTTGTTGTTCCTGGTATGCGCGCGCAGCCTTCATGTGAAAGACTAATGCGCATGCGTAGACGTCAGCGTTTCCCCCTGAAACGATAAATCCTGTTTACATGAGACCGGGTGGCGATGCATTTTGAAAACTCTCTGCCTTGGACCCTGGTTTCAAAAGTTTGCGGATTCAAGCACTCCGGGCACTGGTCTCATGTAAACGGGAGGCCAAAACGCAATCAAAACTCTTCGGATACGGCCAAAAAAGGGAGTCGTGTAAACAGGGCCTAAGAGTAGCGCTCTGTAACATAAGAAGGAAGCTAGCAGGCTAAGCTGATGATTAGCCATGACTCGACTCACTGCTAAATAGTGGAGGTTAAATGTTCAATGTAAGATTATGATCACATCAAGCTATGTCTGACACACCTTACAATTTAAGTGTAAACTTTCTCTGTGCAAGAAGAAAAGGGCTTTTAATTGTGTCTACAGTGGCTCATAGAAGACACCAGAAAGCATGGTAACCTGTTAACACGTAACACCTTTTGAAGTTTCCCTAGAGAAACCATCAGTAATGCAAAAAGTAGAGCATAGCCTTAGAAAGGATATATTCTTCTGCTTGACTGGCCTGGTCTAAATTCTGGGAATCAAAATAATTACTGAATCAATCCATGTTGTTGAGTCCTGTGATGATCTGGTGTGAAGGTGGTGAGTAATGTTAACCTGTTGCTATTTTCATGGTATGTTGTGCCTGTGCACAGGAAGTGTCTCTGTGAGATCCAAAACATGCAAATGCAAATGAGCTACTCCAGGGGCTGATTGGCGGGGAGCCGAGACCACCTCAGCGTGGTTGTTTGTGCCGAAACAGGGACTGATTGCTGTGTTAATATATGTTCAAACAAATCCTGCCAAACACGAAACGCCCACTTGTATAGGAATAACACTGCCAAACGATGTATTTGTGAAAACAACCTTAATAGTCTCCCAGTGCTGTGTACAGGTCTAATGTACCTAATACTAAGTTTTGATTGACATTTAAGTATTCCTGCACTTTCCAAAGGATAAACACATGGATCATTTAAAAAAAAAAGACGTCAAATTAAGAAGCCTGTGCCAAAGCTCCACAAAGTGTTTAATTGTAGCTGAACCTTTTTTTTAATCAGTCCCATGCTATTGTCATGCTCCTGAAAGCTATTAGTAGAACCTTTTGACCCATGACCTCTTTGGCTAGTTTCCTAAAAGTGTGTCTGCCAGGGAGACATCTAATACAATGCAAGCTCAGAAATTAATAACTCATTCCTTAAAAAAAATGCTGAGAACTCCCCAAAGCAAGCTCCAAAGATCAGTCACCAGACAGGAACTGGAGAGACACTTCTTGCGTGAGCACTTATGCAGGCGAATCTTATCACATGCCTGTGGACCTTTGTAGGCCATGGTGGCTGCCCATCACTTGGAAGAGGTAAACGGTCCATCTCAAGCTGTACATCTATTGATTTCCTCTATGCCCTGAGTGACAGAGTGACACACACACACATTCACACGTGAAAACACACTAACTCTCTCCCAATCGCTGCCCTCTCTCTGTGTCTGCCTCACACTCACTCATACACACACAGACTGCAGAGAATACCTGGAGGAGAGGACATTCATTCACATGCCAAGCTGACAAATGACATTTTAGAAAAATGGCAGCAGTGACAGTTTTGGCACCAGCTGGATTTTGACGCTTTTGGCAAACATACAGATAGATACCATGGAAGTCACTCTTGTCAACATGAATATAGGCTCCTTCACAACGAATAAGGGCCCATAGAGTGGCCTAATTAAGTCGTTAGGGATGCCATGACATGCCATTTATGCTGCCATGCAAATATGTGCCCTCCGGTGGAAAACATGGAGTTCAAATTGAAATTGACACGTAAGAGTGAGATTGCACACATGACACTCAGACACACACACACACACAAGGAAGTCCACTTACATTACTGTTGCACACAATCCCAGCAGCAGAACGCCAAAATGAGAGCGGAGGAAAAGCAAAATATAGAGAAGAAAAAAGTATAAAGGGGATGTTATGTCTTCTTTCTTCCTCCTAATGAGCTCCAGACCGTCCTCCTATATGTCTTTTCCCTCCAGTCCCCTAGTTAGATTAACTCCATGTATATTCGCTTTTTAGAGAGCGACAAGCACCCTGGCTCATACATACATGGTAAACACATGACATACACACACACACATACACGCGCACTGCAGCCTTCGCTGTGACTGAGAACTGGCACAAGTGAGCTACTGGCACTACCGCTGTTGCTGCTGTGGCTGGCTTGACAGCAAGAGAGAGACCAGGGAGAGGGAACAAGAGAGAGAGAGAGAGAGGGGAGGGGAGGGGAGGGAGTTGGCAAATACAAGCAGCTGAGGTGTAGAGTGAGGACAGGGGGAGGAAAAGGAGGAGTAGGAGGAGAAGGAGGGTGGAATGATGCAGAAGAGGAAGAGACTGAGAGGAAGGAAGACAAACAATTATCGGGTAGAGAACTAAGACGGCGGCATGGAAAAGGAAGACAGAGAGAGAGAGAGATAGGGAGAGAGAGACAGAGAAATTGTAAGGGGGGGGGGGCAGAGACGGAGTTGTGTGTCACACCATGGCTGCAGCCTGTGACTCAGATGGCCGACAGGAAAAGAAACACTTGTTCTGGCTTCTTGAATTAGCATGAATTCTGACCACACGGTGCAGCGTATATGTGAAGGAGTTTGTGGGTAAACACTTGAAAACACACACAATGAATTGCTTAAAGGATCCAAAGAGAGCCTCTTTGAGAGGCTCTGGGTACATTTGAACTTTCTTGTAAACAAACCTCAATTCCAAATAAGTTGGGAAATTGTGAAAAATGTAAATAAAAACAGAATACTATGATTTGCAAATCCTTTTTGACCAATATTCCATGAAATACACTACAAAGACAAGATATTTAAACTGCAGACAGACAGACTTCTTTGTTTTTCACAAATATTCACTCATTTAGAATTTGATGCCTGCAACCTATTCCAAAAAAGCTGGTAGGGGCAAAGATCAGATGGTAGTATGCAGTTAAATAGTTCAAGAATTATATTTCTCAACATACAATTGCAAGGACTTTGGGTGTTTCATCATCTACAGTCCATAATATCATGAAAAGAGAGAGAATCTGGAGAAATCTCTGTGTGTAAGCGACAAAACCAAACACAAACACTGAATACCCATGACCTTCGATCCCTCAGATGGCACTGCATCGAAAACCAACATCATCCTGTAAAGGAGATAACTACAAGGGCTCAGGAACACTTCAGGTAACACATTTTGTAGCTACGTCTGTAAGTACAAGTTAAGTCTTACACTTGTCTCCCATGCGAAGGGAAAGCCAAATATCAAGAACATGCAGAAACGTTGCTGGATTTTCCGGTCCCCAAGCTCATCTGAGATGGATGCAAAAGTGGAAAAGCGTGCTGTGGTCTGACGAGTCCATGTTTCAAATTATTTTGGGAAATCAAGGATGTTGTGTCCTGCGGGCTAAATAAGACAAGGACCATCCAGATTGTCATCAGAACAACGTTCAAAAGCTAGCATTCGTGATGATATGGGGATGTGTTAGTGCCCATGGCATGGGTAACTTGCACATGGGATAAGGTACAAATAATGCTGAGGGGTACATACAGATTTTGGAGCAATATATGCTGCCATCCAAAGGACATTTTTTTCAGGAACGTCCCTGCTTATTAGGGCTGTCACCTTATATTCGATATTCAAATAACCGTTCGAATATGGGGATAAATATCCGAAACAGAATCCCATCCCTCCTTCTGTCTCAGATTTTTAGGAACATGTTGGAGTTTAACAGTTTGAGAATTAATTATCTTTTTTTTTTTTTTTTTTTTTTTTTTTTAACATATTACACAATTCCCCAACTTCATAGGAATTGGGGATTGTACTTTCTAGACAACAGATACGAGAGAGAGAGAGAGAGAGAGAGAGAGAGAGAGAGAGAGAGAGGATGCCTATTGTGAGACATGTAGAGAAAAAAAGCCTACACACTGACACCAAGCTTAGGTTTCACCTATCTGGGCTTAAACCCCCAGATTAAGCAGGGTTAAATTTACTGATGCTGACACACACAGGAGTGAGAGTAATTCTGACGGAACAAAGGACACGCTCCACATAGGCCCTTATCACCCCGAGCAGGTACACAAGCAAACACAATGAGACATAAACACTTAAAGCGCACACATGCACACATAACACCCTCCAAGTCAGCTAGTATTTATTTGTGAGGAAAAAAAAATGTTATTCGCAAATACATGCAGCACTGGAGGTCACGGCCAGGAGTTGCTGGACTTTTTTAATATGGTAGGTGGGGAGTGGGATCTGGGGAGTGTGGGTGGAAACACTTGAATTTTCAGCATTCTTACTGCCTTTATTACTAGGTGGCAATCTGGAAGGTGAAGATAGTACATGGACTTAAACCGATCAAAATTAGCCACAATGTCTTACAGTTTACAGAGAAGCTACTTTTCTAACTATGTAACAGTTTGGAAGATCAATTCGGCCATTACCAAATCCATTTTCTACAACTTTTGGTGAATAAAAAAGCTCAGTTGTTTTCTTTAATTACTAGGGGTGGAAATTGCAAGGTACGTAATGAGGAGATGCCACAGGACCATATGCTAACATAAACTGCAATATATGAAATAACGATGCAATAACATAATATATGAAACAATATGATAAAAACAATATAATAAAGAGGAAATACAAATTAAGCCAGGAAGCAACCTCTAAGTGGCCCTAACATGAATATTCTTGATAAGCAGGGTGAGGTAAACTTAAAATCCAAAAAAGTGGGCATAAATAATTCCTGTCCAACTACTCAGGTTGGTTTGAACTCATGAAGATCTTTAATTCATAGAGCTAGAAATGTTCAAAATTCACCTGCACATATCGACTTGTGTCTTCAGGGTGTGGTGACAATCTGAGATGGAGGAAGTAGTTATTGCTGCACTCATGCAGAGGTGATAACATGCAGCACTTTCCCCCCTGTCTCTAGGGGCATGATATGATGAGAAATTTAAATGAAATTAAAGATATATACATATATAACATATATATTAAAAAAAACATGACTACCCTTACTAAACCTGAACCTGCAGTCTAACCAAGCATGGGTGGACTGCAAATTCTGAAGTTCCAACTCTGATTGCAAAACCAACATATCTTCCCATGTTTTGCAGTTAGTAAAGAGTAAAACATTCAGCTGCTTTGAAATGGCCTCAGCTCACAACACTTTGGCTTTCATACCAGAATCATAAATATGCTACTTAATGGCTGCATCTACCTGCTGTCACAGCTCTGCCTCTGCATAAATCTAACTTTAATATAGAGCCTCATTAGTAAATCCAGGAAGAAGCACAACAAAGCTTTGGCTTGATAGCATGCAGACTGAAAAAGAGACATGCATGCACTGCTGCCATCACACAAATAAAAATCATCCAGTGTGAAATAGCTGTTGGATTATTGTCTCTTTTCTTCTTTGTTTTCATTTTCATCCTGATGTCAACATCTTCTTTGGTCAGTTGAACTCTGTTCTCATGGCCTTCATCTATGTTGTAAGTAAAGGAGTCAAATAAAGTCAAAATGAGTAAAATTTACAGAAGAATAGGTCCAGATACTTGATCAAAACACTGATATTTGGTATATATTTAGCTTTTTAGTGTCAAAAAAGTTTGTAAAAATCAATTTGTTTAAATTTAACAGGAACAGAAATAAATGTATGCTGCAGAAAATCCCAGATCAAAGTGTGTTCAGACTCACTGGAAATGGGCATTTTTAATGCCCTACTTAACTTTGAAGTTCAAAATGTTTGACACACTCAAAGGTCTTCAAACTGTGAGTTCCTGAGAAGCACACTGAGAGTGGCAGATTGGTTTTACATTTAACACAGAGAGCATTAGCTACCTACCGCAGCAAGGTCTTAGAGTCCTCACTGCTCAGGAAGACCCTAGCACTTCCTGTTTACTTTGTGTAAGTACTTTTATCAGCTCTCTCAGAGGGTTGTGCATGAGTCACTGTACATACATGATTCATGAATCTGGTACAAAATCTCTTAGTATTTACTTGAGTGTTGGTCTGTGTATGGCTGGTACCTGATGTTTCAGAGACAGAACCATCAGACCTTCAGGCCGAGGTCAGACTACACAATTTCTTTTCGTCTGTAATGACGGTCAGTATGTCTGACTAGGTGACGACAGAGCCATAAATTTGCCCAGGGACTTGCCCGACGAGCATGACAAACTACACGACTGAGACTAACTGCATATAACAACTGATGTGATGACAGTGGAAGGAGGAGGGGCAACACTGAAGACCACAAACAGACATACTGTATTAAGAGTACAGCACTTTAGTTTGTATTTACAGATGTCCAGCATGTTGACTCTGATGTTTCTCTCTAACAGTTTTCTGTTTATAATCTTTGGTACCTCCTCTTCAACACACCATAAGAGGCAGGTATGTTCTTTTTCAGAGCTCTGAAAACCTTTCATCTGTCTTGCAGTTCTCAAGATGCTCTCAAGGCACAAACCTTGGTTTGTTTACATTTGTGATTATTGCACAGAGCTCCCAGTGCTCTCATTGGTCAATGTCTGACATGGAGGAACAGATCATAGGAGGCAGGACAAAAATCAAACCTCCTAGACTCTCTGTCGCAGAGTCCTGAGGCGCCCCAGACTGGTCTGTTGTTTTCTGTCATTATGACAAACTAAAGGAGATGGAACAACTGATTTTCGTGGCCATCGGTTCCTGAAACCCGACAACTGTTGGGTTGGGTTATAACTGTGCATAAGTGATGTAGTCTGACCTCCCAGCATAAGACTACCAGTCACCTCCAAACTTAAATATGCTCTGACAAATCAGGTTGTTGTGTTGTCCCTGAGTGAGCTGATGCTCCCATTCTCAGATGAGTACCCTCCACACTGTCCTCCAATTCCTGTCTGACTATCTTCATGGCTCTCTACTTTGACCTCATTCCCTGCTGCTTTTTGATCAGAAAAATGGAGAAGTGTGAAGGCAGAGAGACAGAAATGTCTTCTGACCTGAGATCAGCCTCTTTGGCCTCCCCACATTAATCTCTTGATTGCATAACTAAACCCTTACATGAAAGGGATGACCCAACAGACCTGACATTGACTCTAAATTAAACAAAGAAAGAATCCTTAGCCTGTTGGCTAAAATATCAAAGGTATGTCTTTATTAGATCAATTTTAGTAAGTAGTTGTTGTCTTGCATCATAATTGTGAATTATGGGATTGTTTGAAATCTATATGCTGTTTGGCAAGCAAGTTTTTTGTCCATATGGAGCCAGTCTTTTAAAGTTGGAAAGACTTACAAGCATTCTTGTTCCAACAACTGATATATATCATAGTTCCAGTTGTTTTTGTTTCAGGTTCAAAGTTTTTGAAGCTTACCTTACCCTCTCCTTGTACAAATTGAGGAATGAGAGTAATGGTCAACTCCTCAGACCCTTTTTAAACAGGGTGACCATACATCCCAGTTTGACCAGGCCTGGCCTGCTTTTACATTTCAGGTCATGAGCCCCAACACATACTTGTGAAACATCAATATGTACCTGTTTTTAACAGTCTTTTGTAAGTTTGAATCAACGGTAATTCCAAAATAATGCTCTGTCTTACTTATTTATTCTGTCCAAGTCATTGCCAAAGTTGTTGTAGTTTAAAAAGCATATATCACTGATAGTGTTTCACACACATAAACAATGCTTGAGTGAGCCACCCGGGTATACAACATTTACAGCCACTTGACTATATTTGTAAATATAAATGTTTATTCACTAATGATGCGCATGAGAAAGACATCTAAGAGTGTATACCTAATGGTGAATGCACTGATTGATGTGAAATGTCTTATGTCTACACTGATGCTAGTTTTTATTTATTTTCAAATAGTTGAAACATACAATTTTACTTAAGGAAACTTCATCTGCTACTGTCAAAAGAGCAGAAATATACAAAATAAACCTGTGTACAGATGTCAGGTTGGACAACTGCAACTATTCCACTGAAGTACATCAGTCTGTAGGAAACACCTGTTATATGCCGCAGGTCAAAGTTAAGTACTGATTTGTTTGTACATGAGTTTATTAATCTTGCTGTTTGACTGTTAGCTCATTTAATCAAACCGGCAGGATATGCTGTATAATGTCAGGTCAATAAACTATCATGGCAAACAGGGAGTCGGCATATACCACGGAACTCCAGGGAAGGCAGCGTTTTGCACACAATACAACTCTTCAGTTTCAGTTGTCCATACTGGAACTGCCAAAACACAAAACCATATCAAAACAAGCAGCACACATACAGAGAACAGGCTGGAGGCACAGTAGGATTGTCATTTCTACTTCTGTGAAGTTTGATCTTTGGGAGATGGTTTTGCGCTGGCTGAGGCTTTTCAGGTGGTGCTAGAAAGTGCAAAGCTTTAAAAGAGTTTATATATGTGGGGGTTTAGTCAAATTGGTTTCCCTATTTAAAGGCTTTAAAATCTCTCTCTTTCTCAAAATTATAACCTCATAAATACTAAAAACTATTCAAAGCCATAGGATGCACAACATACTTGTTTTTACTCTACTCTAAAATACACCAAAGTTTAAAGGGTGAAAAAATAACTCAGAGTTATACAAAGTCGCCCATTAAAAGACTTTAAAATTCAGTATGTACTTGGCAAGAAATAAACAACTTCAGTACTTGTTTCCAAACAAGGCAATGAAAAGACACATCCCTTAACCACAACGTTGGATTTGTATTTTGCTTTAATTTTAGAATCTGCAAGTAATTACCTGCTCACTGTCCAAGTTGCAAAATATGCTGACAGTGGCAATGTTAACAGTGTCGTTAATCTATACTTTATAAAACCAGGGAAAGAAATCTAATTGTTGTTAAAAATCTCAGTTTAAATATTTACTGACAAACAGTAAGCAGCCACACAAATAGTATGTCAAATGCATGAATCTGATAAAAGACAAGAAATTAGTAAAATGACAACATTTCTTAAAGCTAGCTACATAAAGAAGATGTTTTTAGTCAAACATCTGCAGCCAGATAAGTCTGCTCCCAAATCATTTAACGTCCTATTAAATCCATCCAATTATGTCAGCTCAAGTTTCAAGTCTTCTGTACTTTAAGCAAAAAATGTTTTTCCAACTTAGGTCTGACCTTTGGAACAAACCACAAGAAAAGATCCTGGGACCGAAGATTTAAGTTCCTGTACTCTTTTGACTGATGATGGCTTGAGGGTTTGAAGGAAGTAGACCTAAAATGGCCTTGTAAATAAGTATATGCCAGTGGTGAAGTGTATTGTGGGCACACAAAAACATCAAAAACATACGATGAGGGGTTCAGAATAAGCTTTACAGTATCCAGAGCATGTACGCCTTGAGACAAGGCGTGCATGGAAAAACCAGCACAAGAATAAAAACAGGTCAGCAACCAGAACCTTTTTGAATTCAAGACAGAGGCAAGATTTGACCCTGAAATAAAAAACCCAGGGTCAGCTTCAATCTTTTATCTGCTACTAAATTGTACTGTGAAAGAGAAAGATTTATTAATTTAAATACCAAGATATCTGTGCCTCAAAAGGGACTTATTATTATTATATTTGTATCCTGAAAAATGCAGTTTAAATGCAGGACTGAGAGCTTAGGCTTAAGTTAAAGTGAATAAACAACAACAAATACTGAATTTAAAACAGCAAAGCTTTCTTTTGTCAGCATTTTTAGTGTATACACTTATTTTAACTGAGAATCATCTAATTTTCAAGGATGTCCAAACATGGAGCAAACTCACACTTGAAATTTGCCAGAGACAACAAAATACAAAAATATCAAAACAACAACAGACAAATCAAGACAAACAAAACCGATATCAAAGCACAACTAAACAATAAAAAGCAAAGCACATCAATTCCACACACAACTTACAACCACATGAAGGTCAAAGAAGAGATGACGGCGTAAAGAGTATTGATACATGATGTTAAAACCAAGTTGTAGCTGAGTAGCATGCTACGGCATGATCAGCATCACATTCAAAATTTGCATTGAAAACATCTGTATCAAAATCATTAAGATAGAGAATGAAAAGCAGTAGCCCAAGGACTGCACCTGAGACACACCCCTTGATACCTAAAGAGAGTCAGATGTAAAACCTCCAGCTTGCACACACTGTGCTCTGCCTGTCAGGTATATTGTAACAAAAACAGGCAGTGGCGGAGGGGGCCAAATGTATAATATTTTCATAGTTCCCAGAAATGACAGATTTTTCTCTAGATATGAGGAAAGCAAGCTCCAGATGCTGTGTTCTCCTTGTTTTGTTACTCATGCTTATCCTAAGGCGGTATGTGTGTGCGCTCCAAGCAATGTGAGGGAGACTTATCCAAGAGTAATTAAACCGATTCTTACTGAGATACAAAATACTTTGATGTGCTCCTCTGGGGTTATTTTTTTACAATTACATGCCTTATTAATAACCATTTGTGCTATTTTTATCTGCCTTGTGACTAACTTTTGAAACGAATCAAAGACAAACAAACGGATCAGCTGTAAAATAATAGCATAACTTGTCATGGGAACAAGAAACTGAAACAGCAGAAACGATCCCTTCTGGGTCTTCCTAGATAAAATAAAAGCTTAA
Source organism: Cetoscarus ocellatus (assembly GCA_037902135.1). NCBI lineage: Eukaryota > Metazoa > Chordata > Actinopteri > Labriformes > Labridae > Cetoscarus > Cetoscarus ocellatus. Next base: position 79,842 of record JBAMNC010000874.1, read on the forward strand.
CCTTAATATTTTTGTCTGTATTGGGATTATTGGGTGTAAAATCAAGGAACTGAGCCCTTAATTGGCCCAGCTTTCCATGACTTAACTTGTGCGTTCACGTAATTCTGTGATAATTCTTATCTTACTACAGAGTCAAACACACAGGCAAGTGCAAATTAGCATGAGAACACGTGGAGGGATTACAAAAAAATCCATATCGAAACTGACTTAAAAAGTGGGCAAAAAGGAGAAATGGCATGGCATGCATTATTGTGCCCTGATTAGAGGCTGAATCAATATTTTAAAATCTGTGTGACGCTGAAATCAGAGCTACAGTGGAACCGTTCTGTCAATAGTTGGATGCATTTGGTTTAATCAGCCAGCTGTTTGAGGAAAATGGCTCACTGTGCTCGACTACAGCGGCAAACAAACTCCATCATTATCTCACCTCAATGTGATACCTCTTATGGTGCTGCTCTGACTGAATATAAAGTATTACTGGGCTATAAGATTTTTACCCCAAATGATTTATCAGTCTCTCGACTCTGCTATTTTTACCCTTGTGTGTCTTCATTATACCACAGCAAGATATGTTATTCTCTTGGGATGTGAGATGTGCCTTTCAATCAGATAATGTCACAATTCATGTGTAAAATCACAAATCACTGTGAACTGAAGGAGATAAAAGATAATGTATATGCAGCTTTTTGTCCGTGCTGCTATTGGTGTCTGTCACTGGAAGTCGAATGTTTTTGGTACTCTGAAAAACGTCTTCTCTCATGTGGTGCCTCTGCTTCTCAGAATAGCTGACAGTGACGCACTTTCTGTCTTCAAACTTCACATTTTTCACGTAACTTGAAGACTTCATAAGCTCTCAAAAGACGCTGGACTTTTTTCAGCCTAAGAGGTAAATACTCACTGAAAGCTGACTGTCGCCAGACGTAGAAACTTCTTTTATGAATCCTCTTCCTGCAGCTCTGTAAGTACAGGGAGATCTATAGAGCTGTGTATGATGAACGTTGCAGAGTAGCGGACAAGTTAATATCCTTCTTCCCCCCCCCCCCAAAAAAAAAAAAAAAACAGTTTAAGGCTCCTGAGAGTCTCTGATTCTGTCAGAGGAAGAGGAAGAGGAGAGACGAGGAAAAATAGCGCTACAGGCTGTGTGTTAATACCTGCTCTCATGTACATTCTTCAGCTTGTCAAATCTTGCCCCAAAACAAGAAGCCCTTCCTCCCACTGTGTTGATTTTTACCATCTCTTTCCCTCTATCCTTCCCTGTGTTTATTCAGCCGCACTTTGGCTGCATCTCTCTAAGGCCTGGCCAGCTATCAGACAACCCCAGTTTGTCTGAGAGAACTCTTCAAGTAACACAGAGGGCTCCAAGAATGATAAGGATGTGCTTGACTAAATAGAAATCAGATACCTGGGTCTGTGTCTATCTATCTCACAGACAAAGCTGCATGTAGGAGAGACAAGAAAAGCTAAGTTTTGGCACACGCAGCCTGGCCTTGGTTCACTGGGCGCTCATAGTGCCTTCCCCCTACACTCTCTTATTTGGTCCATAAACTTTAATGGCTAACCTCACTGCAGAGGAGGTGATAAAAATCAAGGCTCCTTCACTCACAGTCTGTAAACATGACTCGGTTGCAGGTCCAAAGATTGTACAGCCCCATACAAAGCCTTGCTATTGACTCCAGAGCTATATTGGAATTACAGCACAGCAAACTCACAGCTCTTAGGAGGCTCAATTTTTAATCATCTACCTTTATGTTCTGGTCAGCAGATGAGATCAATCTGCATGATTAACACTTACAATATTTAAGTGTTTCCTTTTGCAAGCTGCTATTGCTGCAGCAATGCCTCCCGCTCACTGTGAATCAACCATTAAAGGGATAGATTGGTATTTCTGAAGCGAGGTTGTATGAGGTTTGTGTCAGAAGAAAAGAGCCTGCACCCAGGTTATGCTGTACATTAATGCAGATGGGTCCAAGAGCTCTGAGTAATTTGATGAATATTATGGAGGCAACAAAAAAAGCATTGAGGTGATTTAACACTGTACTGTACATTTAAAACTCTATTTTCTTCTGTCTTCTTTCACCTTTATAAGCCTAGAACATTGGAATTGGCTTGCAGCTCTGCTCTCACTGTACTAGTGAATACATAAATAAAAAAATGTCAAACATCCCATCCAACTGCCAATTAAATCATTCAAGTGGATCATATGTGCCATTTAAATTGTGAGGAGTTTTTCTGTATGTTTGAAATGAAAATGAATTAAATGCTGATGCCTGGGTATGACATACAAAAACAAACAAGAAGCAGAAATATGGTTTATTATTTCCATAAAGCTTTTTTTATGCTTTCAACCACAGCTAGTGGGTAGGTGCTACATGATAAGCAGATGTTTTTGATGATGTGAGTTTGAATTTCTAAGACAGCTGGATTAAATTTTAATAGGAACTGGGATAAATATGATTTGTTGATACCAATGCCATAATCGATTCTACCTATCTATCCAATTCTTTATCAAGTCCTGTGAATCAAGGTCAGCAAAATATTTAGCGTTATCTGTTATTTATTTTTGCTTCGTTGACGACTGCTTCAGCAAGTTTTTTGGTGCGTCAACCCTTGCTTGAAATCACACAGCCACGTACACTGGATGTAATATTGTACAAAATCAAGCCACACCTTTGACCACTTCTATCACCTCTCTGCCATGATGACTTCTTTGACTTTGTCTTTGTTGTTCTTGATCTGCAAGGCATCCAGAACTCAGTGGAAGGCATCGATCAGAGAGTTGCTAAACAAAAAGACAAATGATGTCAAATCCTTTGGCTATTTGATATCGATACTCCAATACAACTCCAATAATATAGCTAGTACTCTAACTATAAAGCAACATCAAGAAAGTGACAAGATGTGCCAGTCTGAAATCAGCAATTATCAAACATCCCTAAAGCTAGCTTTACAGGCTATTTCTTATGATTTTGTACAATTCTGTAATGAAGCTAGCTGCCCTGTAATAATTTTTCTGATGCCTGAAAAAGATATATTTAGATATATCATTCTGTACTTTACACAGAGGATGCAAAGCTGCCCGTGTCCTGTAAATGAGCAACCTTGAGTATCGAGTCGAGGCCACCTCTTTTATCAAGTAAGAGCTGATGGAGCTGTGGTTTTAGCAGCTTCCTCTTTTGTGACTCTGTGGCTAAAGTTGAGGCTGACATGCGCAGCAATGAAAAACGGCGAAAGTAAAAGATGTTCTTTATCTTTTTCTCACAAACATGTTGTGAAACATCCTGTTTGTTAATTCATCGCTGTTATCTTGCTTCTAGCTCTGTGTGAGGGTTTTGGTGTTTAGCATCAGAAAAAGACTCATCAGACAAACTGGAGCTTTGTGCACAGCAGCCTCAGAACACAGGATTCTGTGTTGTAATTTCATTTTACATACTAGGGAACAGAAAAAGGGAACGCCTCATGAGCTTATGCAACAGTAGAAAGCTGCAAGCTAACCCCAAGGCCTTAGAGGCTACAGGCTAAGCTGGGACTCTATCCGTACCTCTCTGTCTTTCCCTCTCTCTCTCCCTCTTGAACACACACTTGTTCCCAAACACACAAACAAGTACATGGTAATGGTACTCTAATATGCTAGCTCATGCCTGAAGTGGTTGATAGCTCTCTTCTTCAAAGAGTAGGGCTATAGGGGCAGTGAAAATAAACAGCTCGGATCAAACCAACTCTCAGCTCCCTTTGAAGAGTGGGAGACAATTACGGAGATCAATGGTGCAGCCCAGAGGTGGTTAACAGCCGAGACAGGCAGACAGACAGGGATTGATGCCCCGTAATATCTCCTGGAGAGACTGCTCCTCAATGACTTTTACTGTACGGTTGACTCTGCCGAGCTCTGCAGCCAAGCGGAACATACAGTACACGTAGGAGCACAAAAAGAGCACGGTTGCAGCTACGAATGCCAAAGCATTTATCCTTCAGTGTGAAACGGTTACATCCTCATTGTGTCAATTTTTCTACAATACATTTTTAGTCAGAGTGAGGGGGAGTCAGAGCTCTGTGTGGGTGGATAGTTTTAGTGGCAATATTTTTCCAGCAGACTAATAGCGTTGGAGTACCTGACATTATCTTGAGTTAAAATAACACAGCAGAACATGTAAGTCATATTTGATCTCGACGCCAGCCTCTGTGTGTGCATGTTTTTAAACCTCAATGCTGACAAGAGTAAAGACTTGGGGGAATTATGTTTTCAGGTTGTTTAACCACATGATTTTCCAGTGATTAGTCAAATCCTTTTAAATGCAATAACTCAAAGATTTTATATTTAACTAGAAAAGCACTCTAAGAGCGCAGACCTGCGCCAAGCAGTTCAGTTACGGCAGTGGCATTTCCTCTCCGGTTGGACAGCCAAGTCTCCGCTCATGTCTGTCCATGTGGGGAAAGCTGCGTTCCACTTACATCGGAACTGGGAAGAGGGGAGTGTGAATGACGTGCTGAAGGAGTTATCAGCATTCCAGTTACAAAGTTGGAAAAACCGTCTTGATCAACCAGGCTATTGTTAGCCGCTGTGTTAGCCAAACTCCTCCGCTAGCATTGCAAGGGAAGCTAGGAAATGTAGTGACATAGGCTTGAAAAACATTGATGCCAGTTTGCAAATAAACTACAATTCCCATAATGACATAAATGAATTGAATTTGCCATTATAAACTTCAGTGCTTTTTGTGATGCCAATCTGGTTTGGGTCAGCACCAAAATGTAATGGCTTCTTCCTTGGACCAAACCACACATCTGGTAAGATTTTCATGGAAATCCATCCCTTAGTTTTTGCGTAATCTTGCTAACAGACAAACAAACAAACAAACAGACAAACAGACAGACGGATGCCAGCGAAAACATAACCTCCGAGGTAGTTGAAAAATATCAGACAAATTTGTGGTCTGGGCATCCATAAAGTTATCATTATCATGAATTCTAATTTTAGTCCATTTGTCTCTGCCCTCCTCTCTATCTTGTTGCATCTCTCAAAAATAAAATAACAAATAACAATTTGATTAAATAAATAAAAAAAGACTATGGCATTGACCTACTCTTTTTTAAAACGGTCAGAGATAACATTTGTTATAATTTGGTGCTATACAAATAAAGATTGATTGACTGAAAGATGTTTTACGTGGTTGGTCAATAATTTCAAAGAGGAGGAGCCTGTTAATTAAGGGCTCTACCACCCAAACTACTTTTAGAGACTGAAGAGAAAATAAAGAGCAACGTGTAAACAACAGGTTGTGTTTCCTGCCTAAAGATGATTTGCTGTAGGTATCGACATTATTTTCAATATTTCCGCTGTATTTGAAATAACCCAGAAACTCTGAGTGCTTGTGTTCCAGTGTTAGATCCATCTGCTTAGTGGAGATTGACATGGATTTGAAGTGGCTTCCACTGAAAATAGACCTGCCAAGTATTTCCAGCAATTCTGTGCAGAGGTTTACTGCTGGCATGCTCTGTGGATGGGTCAAAGTGCATGCTGTCTAAACCGACTGACTGGTGAGACTGGAGCGATTTGCTGCTAAGTACGCAGCCAGTACAATTGTGCCAAGTTGATCAAACTTGGCACAACTGTCCCACTCTAACTTAAGACCGAATGTCCGTAGGTAAGATTAGAAGGTAATGAAGCCTCATGGTCATTCCTTTCTTATGGAGGCAACATCAAAAGAGGGATTATCTTCAGACTTACATAAACATTTCTAATCTGATTTAAGTATAACCTTATTTGGTTTCCTGTAGGTCAATAGTTCAAGTTCAAGGTCATGAGTGTGATCTGGTCTTGTGTTATATCTAAAGGGCATCCTGAAATATATCTGTCAAACTCTGCATTTAACTCAGGGCTGAACTGAGGGGACGTCTGAGGACATGGGTCAGAGTCACCAACAAAACTCTTCACTTTGACTTTTTAATGTGCTTGCACTGCATACCTTATGGAGACATCAAACCAACTGATGGTAGCTCGGGTTTTTACTTGTGCTATTTTTGCTTACTTTGACATAATTTGCACATCAGTAAATATGGCAAACCATACCCTGAAAAGCCACGACACAGTGCCAGCTGTGACTGTGTGTGCATGTGTTAGTCACGGCACAGAAGGTGAGCTGCAAACTGTATCTTAAAAGCTCTTGGGGGCACACTTCATCTTACCATGTGGGAGTATCAGGCCAAGCTCTCCTGGCCCCTTTTTTCTCTGCTGGATGCAGCAAAGCTGAGTCTGCACAAGAGCTGCGATCTCTCACAACTCAAACCACCTTGACTTTCAGAAGTACAAGACACAGGAAGGAGTGGGAGAAGTGCAACAGCCAGTAGATATTTTTGTTCCTCTGCACAACATATTAGTTGCCTAAATTACATATTTGCCAGTTGATGTGAACAGCATCAGCAAAAAAGCCTTTTGAACTAAATATACTGCTTCTGTGAAAGTACAGTAGAATTTGTCCTTGGTGGCTTGGAGGTAGCAGATGATTAGATTCTGTGATTTTTCTTGTTGTGTACACTCATGAATAGAGCAGAAGATCTTTCAAAGAAAGAGATAAGAACAAAACAAATATAATTGTATTTCCTGGGGAGGAGGGTTAAAAAAATGCCTCTTTGAGATCTTTAAATGTGTCCCTCCTTCTTTGGTTTTGTGGAGGGGAAACAATGTCGGCTGGTTTCTGATTATCATAAAATTCCATCTGCGCTGACAGAACAAAACAACAAAGCAGTGACAACACCCCCTCTGCCCCACACACATTTGTTTGCCAGTCCTCCTGGGTGAGATAGGAGGAGGAAAGCAGTGTGTCATTATCTTTATCAACAAACTAAGAAGAAAAACTGCTGCTAAGGCTGTGATATACTCAAATGTCTAAACACAGGAGGGGAAAGTTATGAATTACTGTCATCAAACTTTGTATTAAATCTATCTCAATTGGCCAACTATAGGGTTTTAATTGTACAAAGTCAGTGTGACAGCACAGTATGCCAACGCATACACTCACAGCCGTGATGCTGCATACCCTAAGGCTTACACATGTGCAGAAATACAAAAACACACACTGTACAAGAGCCTGGTCTGGCTGGCAAGCTCATCAGCGGCTCAGTTAGCCATGGAAAATAGCTGCCTTTACACGTTCACACTTACACACACTCACATATACTATATACACAAGCCAACAAGCATCAGCACTTTCCACCAGTGCCTCTCAAAGGAAACCATTACACTGCAGAAACCAACGGGAAGCCAGGCAGAAAGGGGATTTTCTCAAGCACTTTTCAGCTCCTTTAAAAAAAAAAAAAAAAAAAGAAAAAAAGAAAGAAACAAAATTACACGAAGCTACTTTTGCCAGAGAAGAAAAAAAGATTACAGTCAGCCAAGCATCTAATTCACCTGTGACCCAGTAATTCATTTGGCGGATAATCTGCTATTGCAGGTGACACTAACAATAAGCTATATGACGGGGAGGAGGAAGAGGAGGGGTCAGGGGAGGTTTGGTGCCGGGCTGATTGGTGGAGGAGATATTTGATTAAATTCTTAAAATGAATTATGCATTATGAAATTGATCCAGACAAATCCCACCTTGAAGAGATTGGAGTGGGATTATACCTGCAGGGAGGTTTCAGAGAGGTTATGACAAAGAAGAGGTTCTCTGGAAAAGGTGCACTCCAGCATCAAGTGGTTACCTGCTGCTTGATAAAACAATTTGCAGAGCTTCATTTATATGCATGTCAGGCTGCACGCTGGTAGAACACACTGTGAGTTACATGCTCTGTAATAGATTATGCAAGATTTGGCTCAGGTGGTATATAGCACTTGTCTATAACCTTTTCAGCCCAGTGGCCTTGAGTAAAGGTGAGTGTAGGCAGTTTTATTTTTCTTCTCTTTTACCAAAATCATCATTTTAATATACAAAGTACCCCTGAGAGTGCTGTATTCTTTCTCTATCTAAGATGCTCAGTTAATGGTCCTGCCTGTATAAGGCTCCCTTTCCCACATAGGTCCAGTTTGCTTTGGTTTACAGGTCAACTCTGTGGTAATTTGTTAGCTCAGTGCTGCTTTACACCATGTTTTCAACAACTCTGCATTCATTCAAAGGTCGATGCTCTGCAACGGGTTTGCCACCACACCAGTGGGCTTAAATTGACAACTATACGACGGTATGTGCTGCAAAGAGGGGCAGAGCTCTCAATGCCAGGGAATTTTTGTATTTTTCATAGAGATCAGAAAGTCGTGATCTGCAGTGCTAGCTGTCTCTGCCAGGACACTCCTGGAAAAAGACAAGGTTTCATCTGTCAAATATCATTAAGTTCAACGGTGGAAAAAAACCACAGAGTAGCAATTTGCCCCGTTAAATATAAAATAAGATATTTAAGATACAGATGATAAAAATTGATTGTATGCTCTGTCAGGACTTAACATAAGAACAATATCTTCGACCAAAAAAGCCAGAATCCAACATAAATGATTATAGGATAACACTTTGCATCAATGAAAATGAATCAATAAAACTTGGAAAGATCCTTGACTGAGCTTGCAAATGTACACTCTTGTTCAATCACAGAGGACATATTCTTTACAAAGGGTAAAAATATACAAACTGACTTAAGACTTTAGTCATAAGAGAATGCATTTCTCATGGAGATCAAAAACCTTGTTCAAGTGCACAAAATGATTATACTGCAAAGCTAAAAGTCTTGTCAGGGTTTGACTGGCCTTTAGACATAGTTCCATGTGGCCTGTAGAGGGACTGCAGCTTTTTAGTTGTATATCAAATTCCACCTCTGCTGTCTTATTTCCTTGAAATGCTTGGCTAACAAAGCATCTGCTTACTAAGAGGGATGTTGAACTCTTCAGAAAACAATGAGAAAATGTGTTTAAATTTTTATTCATTTTTTCTTACAAAATTGCCATTTTGTAATTCCATATTTCATAGCTCTATTTTCCGCCATGTATATTTACAGATGTGAAGAATCAGAATGCCTTAATGTTCCAATATGCATGTTAAACTTTTTGTTTCAAAGCGATATGTTGATTTTTAAGTGAGTGGGGCTTAGCTGAAGGTAAATCCATCCTTTAGGCACAAGAAAAAACGTACTAGCCAGTACTGCAAGATTTTTAAAGCCTGTTTCTGACAATAATGGAAGATAACAGGAACCAGACTGCCTGAATCTCAGCTTTAAGACATTTTCTCCATATTTAGGACCCTGTTATCATGAATTAACATCGATTTCTTTTGGGCATTCAGATACCAAGTTGATTGCTCTCTGCACATAATCAACACATCAACAGTGATGACATGTGGCCTATCTATCTGTCCAGCCTCCGCTTGTAGCGTATTCATGTGTGCCATGTGCAGTAAAATTAATGGGGGGAAATTCACAACAGGCTTAGCTGGTACAAGGCTAGTAGAACTATTTAACAGCTCCTTTCCTGAAGTTTTTAATAACAAATGCAACAAATACAACAATGGCATGTTGGGGTGCTGATTGGGTTCAAAAGACTTAATTTAAGGTAAAAAAGTGAAGTTCAAGTAGCATTGTTGTTTGTGTGAATGAGCCACTTAAAGGTACCATCTGGCTATCAACTGAGAGACACTGTCTCTTCGTTTTTCATTTTTGTTCTTGATTAATAGACAAAACAAAAACAACACAGCTCCAAATATAAAGTCGTTTAAAAGACATAAGACGGGGTCTTAATACTGAGGTTATCCAAATGATCCCAGTCTTTAAGAAAAAGCTGTGATTCCAATCACTATGACAGAAAAAACCTGTTTCCTTCCTTTTTGCTTTATGCGGATTATATGAACTGATGGGACATTTAGTGTGATTGTGTTTTATTCCTGTCCTGTCTGTTAGCCTATGGTGCCAGCTGACATTTATGTTGTGATTGAAAGGGACATGGGTTGGTAAAGGGTCTGTATGTGCATATAAAACACTTTCGTTCACCCTCTTTTTCCTTTATTGTTCACGCACAAATGCTGATTTGTTATTGGTGCCATGTTGTTTGAATGCATGTAGAAGTAACACATATGTTCAATAATTCCAAATGCACGCTTGTCTAATCACTTTTATGAAGCTTTTTTTTTATTGCCTAGAGTAAATCACTTAAGTACTACTATAAAAACAAAATGTAAGTCACTGGCACTGATCTCACCCTCTTCAGAAATGCTTTCCTGTGATGCTCATTTATAAATAAACAGTTTGCTGGCCTCTTTCACTCGTGTTAAGTAGTGGCTTTACCCTGGAAAGAGAGGGTGTCTCCTCATGGCAGCAGGGGCAGACATCTGCTCAGCAGTTTTTATAAGTAATTAGCTCCATTGCTTAGATTTAGCTGGGTGCCTTTAATGAGCGGACACTATTCCAACAACTATTTTCACAAATGACTGCCTACCACCTCGCAACAAAACCTGGAGTGCACTTAGTTTCCATCAACAGTAAATATTCATCTGCACAATGAGTCACAGTATTAAAGAGCATGTTGGCACGGGGGGAGTGGGTATGAGAAACAAATCGAATGCCTTCTATAGTGAGCAGGAGTTTGAGGTACTGTCAGTGGAAGAATGTGGGAGAGCACTTCTGAAGCTTTAAAGGAGACAAGAATGTCTTATAACATAAGTCTCCCAGCACGACACACAGCCCTGTGAACAGCCCGTCCATGGGGTCTCTCAGATGCCATGTGAGACATATGTAGTGTTAACCCGACATGGCAGAGTGAGTGCTCAGCTGTCAATAAAATCCAACTGGAGTGTTTAAACTTTCCATTCTCTGGGGTCAGGGTCCATTAATCTCCCTCAATTGTCATCTGTCTGGCCCCAACACTTTTTACAAGTGTGCTCAACTTAACAGCTTTTTGGTTTTAATATGAAAAGGCAGGCGGAGCACTTCTTTTTCAAGCTCTAAGGGCAATCTCCCCTTGTCTGTGTAATTCCATGTTAAAGAAGCACTATAATTCATTATGACCTGCCAAATGTATCAGACTTTATAAAAGGAAAACCCCATCCAGGCGTTGGAGCTGTGCCATAAGGAATACATCCCAAGGCCATAACGTTAAAAGCTGCCATGCTTTCTTCAGCAATGAGCTTGATTTGCAGACCATGTTAACAAACAACCAATGCTTCAGTCTACTAATATCAGCATAGTTTTAACTTTTACATGACAACACACACATAATATTCCCCTGGGGAGCAAGGTCAATGTCCTGCTTTATAGTTCTGAGAACTTGACAGTCTTGGTGTTTTAATCTCATTATTTTTTTCCAATGTTAGAAGTCTTCTTGTTTTTGTTTTTTTCCCCAAATGCACAAGCTGAAACAGAAACAAGTCTGGATTATACTTCTTCAGAACCCCATTTCAAAGAGAAAACGCCAGAGAGGAGCAAATTGTGGATTAATACCATTAGACATTCCACAATGACAGTTATGAAAACAGCGGTGCTGAACAGATTAACCTCATGAAATAAATGTTTGCATTAACCTGACCCAAGTATTACTTCTTTGACAAAAATCACTGCACAAAAACACTGACTAAAGGTAACAAGTGATATAATTAATGAACTAAAAGTACACCAAGAGCACAAACCTCCACCAAGGCATTTTCAACATTGTCAGTCAATATATTGTCAAAAATGTGGAAACTGCCCCATCTCACACTGTAAAGAAATTCAGATTTATGATGTCCTCCTTTTGCCATATTCAGCTGAAAATGTAATGAAAATCCGGTTCAGAGAGAGACAGTATTATTCTTGGTTAAGGAAGGCTTTAGTTCTCTATCACTGGTTCTCTTGCGAAGAACGAGAACTTATTGAGTTATTGGCAAAAATGTGGAAACTGCCCTATCAGGCAATGCTAACAAATCCTTTCCGAAATTCCTTGATCGTCATCCAATTCAGATTACCAAAAACATGACCTCCTTGAGAGAGGTATGCAGAAGTGCAACAGGAGCACAAACCTCTGCCAAGGTCACACTTTTTGCCCTATCAAGCAATATTAAGAAATCCACGAAAAAAAATCCTGGGTCTGCATCAAGATTCAGATGTCCACCAAAACCTAATCACTTCTTCCTTGTGCCATGACTAACATTTTCTGAAGACTTCATCAGAATCTGTTCATCACTTTACCAGTTATCCTACTCACAAACTAACAAACGCTGGCAAAAACAAGCTAGTATTGGCTTACTCACAAATGTATTGATTATCAGGAATTACTTGTTCCTATCTTCCCAGACAAAATGTTGATCCGAACAAAATGCATTAAATTACTCATAAATTTGTAGATTTTAATCCTGACAGTTGTGTAAGGGGATGTATTCTCCAACATCACTCCATGTTAACATATCTCGAGTGACGTTTTGGCAAAGACTGCACTGTTTTGACTGATATAAATGATAATTTTGCTCATAGCTTATTGTAACTTTTCTATGGAACTTGTACATATGTTGTTTTGAAGAACAACATATGTATCATCAATTATACATATTTTTACATATTTTATACGTCCTTTTTCCACACAGTGGTCAATGCTTGCTGACACACTTTTACACTACAATCTTGCACACTAGCCATGTCACAGGAAGCTATCCATTAAAAACACATTTCCAAGCAACTATCCTTTATTTGTGAAAATCAGATTTTTCTTCCAGCAGTGTTTTATTGCAATCAAAGTAAAGCATTATCAGTCATCAAAAAAGAGAAAAGATGATGCTAAATCCTTTCAGGAACTATGGCTTACTTTCTCATTTATGTCAGTAATGGGGCATGGAATACTGGGACTACCTAAACCAGTTTATAGAAGGGGAGTTAACAAAATCAGATGCTCCGTAATGAAGTGAATAATAAACATAACTGCCAAAGCAAAGACTTTTTGTATTAATAGAATAGGTTGAAATCAATGTGAATTTATGAAAGCAGACTTCTGGAGACACTGTTGCAATGCTTGATGGGCGCAGGGGCATAAAAGAGAGGCTACGAGAGGATTTTAGAAGGCAAGTAGAAGTTCACAGAAGCGTAATAGTGCAATCCATCAAACATACTCTTTGTTGCCTGCCTGGCTGGAATGTGAAATTAAATGCACATAAATGAGCATAATTTAGGGTTGGTTGGAATGGGCAGAATGTGAGAGTGGCAAAAGTGGAACTCCTGTGTAGGGTATAACATATCATAAGCTCTGAGGCTATAGCATGTAATGTTAGGTTGTTACTACATAGCATGCTGCAGCTGTAGTTTCTCTCACACACACACACCCCCCACACACACAAGTAATGCCAGCAGCCACCCCTCAAGTTCCCACTGTTATGATTGTTCCCTCTCCATGTGCTTGCTTGCCAATGCTGTGATTGACAAATGTCAAAGCTGTCAGCACTCAGTCCTCTTTGTTTTGACTAGTTGAGCTACACCTCTGCAAACTTTTCATGAAATTTTTCCAGTAGAGGACCATCATACACAGGCACACATTTCACTGGGAGCATCTTTAATTTCTAATTCAGGATTATTACACACTGTTTTACGCTCACAGCCTGGTGTGTCATACTGATTGTTTGTAAGAGGAAGGTTGCTGGTTTAATAAAGACTCTTGAAACGTAGTGGTTCTGATTAAGTTTCTCAGTGTCTAGCAGTTGTGTCTTCCGTGGAGGGCTGTGGCTAAGGCAGAGCAGGTCAGCCATTAATCATGGGCTAGGTGAGTCAAACCCCTTTAGGAAGACAGTGAACCTGAAGCTGCTTTTGATGACTGTCTGTGAACGGGTGAATGAGGAACAAATTGAAAAGCACTTTGTCCGTTAAGGTACTAAAGTGCTATTTAAGTGGACTTAAAGTGAAGTCCATTTGGCATTTACTGTGACTGCACTGTGCAGTTTATGGTGAGAGAGATTGTCAGATTTGTAATGAAAAAAAAAACACTGTTACTGACCTCAAAGCAGCTATGATGGTGAATGCTAAAGAATTTCAAATAAGACTTTGTACTCATTGCAAAAGGGAACAAATATTGCTTTGGGATCAAAACCGGAGTCAAATGACTAATATCTGACAAAAATAAACGTTCAGCGTTCAACGTTAAGAATTCTAGAGATTTCATTGACATCAGTACTATTACCTTTTATGATCATCAATTCAATCTTGTATTGCTTCTTTTATTGATTTTTGTGGAGTTTCTGTGAGGAAAGAGGCTTGAACAGGTTATCTGGATTAACAACATCAGACGCACAGGAACCTAGATATTAAATTCTACAACGTGAAACTATTTCTCCTTTAAACATTAGGTTACATTAAAACACTGAACTATGCCTTTACACAGGGAAAACGGTGCTTCTCAATCTTCGACTTCAAAACTACTGTTTAAATGTGGAAAAGCTACTAAATGTTTCTTAACCGCGGAGCAGTGTCAACACATTTTTCGGCATGTTAGCCGGTGCCTCCACCCTTGCCTAAAATTACACAGCCGTAGATGTTGCTTGCTGTGCTGTAAGCATTACTATGCTTAAAGTTAAGCCACACTTTAGACCACCTTTGTCTCCTGTCTGCCACGATTACGTCCTTGTCTCTTTTGTTCTTTTGCGTTACATGCCAGGCACGGGGCAAAGGTATGTGGGGGCTTTTTTTGGCAAAAGGACAACTGATATTAATTCCTTTAGCTATGTGCTATTGATTCTCAACTGGTATTGTTTTCTGATTCTCATCCCTAGAGTTGAAGCATTTGTTCATTGTTTCTGTAGAGTCGTGGTTCAAGTTAAAATAATGAGTCACATGAAGGCCTCAATTATGCTTACTTCAGTGGTTTGAACCAGGAGAACAGACTCTTTGTCTTGTCATTCAAAATCATAAAGAAAGTCATAATTTGCTAAGACAACAGCATCATTATGCTTTGTTGATGCTTTTCTTGAGAGAGGAGGAAATGCTTGTTTTTGAATGGAGATCAGAAACAAAATTTCTCTTGCATACCCAGAGGGTTAAAATTGAAACACTAATTAGCATCTGTGACACAGTGTCAAGAAGATTTGTCGCTCAAATTGAAATATTTGATCTCAAATGTATTGTTAACAACACATGCAAACAGACATCTGTTGTGAGAGATACATTTATTGTCTTGAGATTACAGTGATGAGATCTGGGATGTAATTCTGTTTACAGAAGATAACATTTAGCCTGATTTTTCTTTTGACACTGACGGTTTTACATTTACTATGTCAAAGCCTGTTAATATGTGGTTAGTCAAGACACCTCAGGACAAAAAAGACAACTTCTCTACTCAAACATGTATCTCTGCCTCTAGTTTCTAGATATTTTATGTAAAATGAATTCAGTACAAAACTCTAAGGTCAAGAAAGGACAATGGCATTATCCTAAAGAGGAATGTAAATATATTTGTATTTTCCATAACAACAACACGAAAACAGACCTCAATTATAAGGCAGGAAACACCGTTATATATTGACTGTTCTGGCATTTGAACTGACATTAAACTAATTGGATGAGAAAGCATGCCTCCGTTGGCATAGCACACATCCATTAGAGCAGTTCATCTAATACAGAAATAGAGGAAAATGGTTTTATGTTGCTCATAGCTTAAGTTACAGCATCGTTAAAATTGCTCATATTTCCTATCTGGCAAGTCTGGCAGTGAATGAGGGCGAGAGGGGTCACTAGTTTGAGTAATTTTAGTATTGCAGACTTGAGCAGCAGTACTTTTCAGTCCTTGTGACATTGGCTGACATTGGCATGATGATGGTGAGGGAGGTAAAATGGCCATCAGACAAGAGACAGTCCTTATCAGAGGACTGTTACTCTCATAGGTTATCACTACTCAGCTGTCCACCCAATCACTACCAAGACCCTTCTTGGATATCTCTGAGATCGGTTCTTGTAAAAGTGTGTGTTCGTGTGTGAGTTTGTGTCCTCAAGTTCTCCCCAACCGTCTGCTCCCTTTCCCTGACTGCTTCCATACAACCCCCCACCCCCACTCACATGCACACTTGCACACACACTTGTTTTTTTTTTTTTTTTTTTTTCTGGCAGTAAACTTGTGCACTTACAAAAAAATTCCCAGCACATTGACACTCATCCAGCTAAAAGCAGGTGGCTATGCCAGAAATATGTCAACTCACCGCCTTTTACACATCATGATTATTGACAGGGCAGGATTAACTGGGGCTGGGATTCTCCATACTTCAGCAGTTCATAATTGGAGCGACAATTCACCGTGGAACAGTGGGTGCTCACACAGTGCCTCCTGAGATGTGGCTAATATCTGCCAGTCAAACACTTCTTAAATCAGGTAGACAGCAGAATGATAGTATCTACAGCCGTCTCTAAAATGCAACATTATGGTATAGAGTCTAAAAAGCTTAAACAATGACTAATGTAACGTGAAAGTATTTAAACGTGCACATCATTAAGCATAGATTTAGAGAGCCCAAACTGTGCTTTTCTGAGTTTAAGATGCCCTTTAGTGTGTTTAGCATGTATCCTCAGGATAACAGAGCACCTCTATGAACAAGACAACAATTCCTCTGTATTAAGACCTCTCCCTCCCCCCCATGTGACATTTCGTTCCCCTGGGCTAGATTAAAACCAGTAGCTGTGTTACATTGTTGAGCTTCAAAAGTCTGCATCAAGAGCCATCATGATCTATCCATTTGAACCATTTTTATCATTATAAAAAAATCAGTTAAAACGGTAAAGGGACAAACTAGCACTCATATGCACAAGATCTTAACAGAAACTAATGAAGGAGAACCAACAGTCAGGGTATCAATGTTTCATTTACTGCTGGATCATACTTCATAGAAGAAAAACAAACAGAAGTGATTTTACTTTCTTTTTGTTTAATTAATCTAATTTCTCATATGGGTACAAAGTGAATGAAAATAAAAGCAATTAGAAAAAAACAAGAATACAATCTAGATATGTGCTTTTTCATTGATCAAATGTGGTAAATCCGTGTCCTCAAATGGCTCTCTGGCATGAGGTCTGTTTTCAAACAAAATAAATAAATCGTTACAAAAGAGAGCACCACGGCTGAAAAGAAGGGAAATCCACAGTTATTTTTTTCCCTTCTGCTTTTTGAGTTGTTTGAGTTGTTAAGTGGTTGGTAATACTTTCCTGTTTGTGTGTTTCTGTCAGGTAGGCTACAGCAGCAGAAGACCACACCAGGTTCCACTCCTATTAGCAAAGAACAGGAAACTGGGGCTATAATTCACACGGGCTCCAAAAAATTTGACAACAGGAGACTGAAAAAACGTTGTCTGGTCTGATGAGTCTGACACTCTGCTGTGACATTCAGATGGTAGGGTCAGAATTTGGCATAAACAATATGAAAGAATGGATCCATCCTGTCTTATACCAACGAGTTTAGGCTGGTGCTGGTGGTGAAATGGTGAGGGTGAAACTCTCTTGGCACACTTTGGGGTCCTTAGAGCCAACTGTGCCATTAGTACAATCTTCTAATGGCTACTTCCAGCAAGACACCGCACCATATCGTAAAGCTCCCTTCACCTCTTATTACTGTGAAGACACTTTAAGGTGCAGAAACTCTGTTCACTTTAGTGATAAATAAATGAGGGAAGAGGAGAAGGAGTGTTACTGTTCAGAGAGTTATAACCTCTTTGCCACTGGCGGCATTTCACTGCATTTTTAGGTTTATGTGAACTTGGTCAAGACGATCTGAGAAGTTCAAACACTGCACCATAACTATTACATTTTTAACTGTCCTATTGAAAAATGGAATCAAGTAACATTTTTATAACAACACTGCACTTTAAAAATGATTTATTTTGAGTTTTGGATTTTAATCAAAAATCAATTCTTCATCATTTTAGCTGTTTTTTTAACTATTTATTTTTATTTGATCTTTGTTCTAATTATTTCTTTTTATATTTTGTGGTTGAAATTTTTTGGTAAATGTTTCATTCTGATGTGTTTTTTTATCCATTGTCATTGTGTCCTGATGTACTGCGTGAAGCACAATAAACTGCCTTGTTATTAAAAGGTTCTATACAAATAAAAGTGACATGCTTTACAAATAATTCATTTGTGGATGTCTAGGGTAAATATAAATTTAGACATTATTTCATATTTTCATAACATTTTCAGGATAAACCTAGCACAACAGAACTATTTACATCAGAAAAACCCCCACAATTTATAGATTTTTGATTTTGTCATTACATTACAACTTATTTTAATCCATAACTACTGTGTTGATCTTTCCTCTTTAAAAAGAATAACTGTTATTTTCTATAAAGGGAGGAAAAAGTAAAAAATATTTCACAGCTGATAACCAACAACGCTGGTGGGCATGTTTTTATTCCTTTCTTTTTTTTTATTTTACCCTACAAATTTCTTGAATTGGAATGAGGGCCATTAAAAACCTGAATCTAAAGTAAGAACAGCTTTTGGATGCAGACACAATGAAGCACAACCGTGCAGCTGGCCCCTCTTTAATGGTTTAGTATATGTCAGAGCATATAAGCATCTACGCTTCTAATTAAGGCCAGAAGACATCCTTGAATCCTACCTAGTATTAAAGATACTTTGTTTCCAGTGACTCAGCAACAGGGCTCATGTGAAATGTAAACATAGTCTCTGTGTGGTTATTTAGCGAAAAAAATATTCTTGCTGGTCCAAATCCCTCAAAGGGGCGAAGCTTTTCTCTTTCTGATCCCAACCCAAATCACAATGTTAACTACACAATGAAAAAGAAGACATGCATTACAAGTACGCTTAGACACTCACTCTTGGAGCATGGCTCAAACAGGTAAAAGGAGAAGGATAAAAAGGGGAACTCATGAGAAAAAAAAATAAAAATAAATAAAATATCTCATACTACCTGTACTTGGTGCTCCTGTGATGCAACCTCGATTCAATTTTCTCAGAGTTTGTGTGTGTGTATGTGCTTGTGGGTTTGTGTGTGGCAAACAGGTCTATGGTTTAAGATGGAATTTTGATCACCTCTTTCTTCATTGCACTCTGACTCAAAGACATCTTGCTGTAGCCCTTTTAGTGCCGAGATTGTACGTATTTGTGAGCGTGTGTTCTTGTGTATTCATCAGGATGCCTGTGGCGGCGAGGGGATAAAACGGCCATCACAGTGGCACAGTAAAAAAAAAACCCTCTGCTTGTGTTTTACTTGATTGAATACATTTTATTGCTGCTTTATGGAAATGGCCGGACATGCGCCATTTTCCCACTTTACTCAGATGGGGTCTTTTGTTTGTCACAGTATGCTGCACAGCACAGCAAGCAATCAGATTTCCTCACCATGGCCAGTAATAGGAATGCAAACTGAAAACTGCATTACACGTTCATCCCAGATTGTGGAACGCAAAGGCAGGATAAATGAGGCTGTGATTAGAGAGAAGAGCTCTTCCAGAGGCGGCTGTCCTCTCCCTTTATACCACAAGAACACTCAGTAATAGGTTTGCACTGACAACAAACCACGGGTCTGTCATTAGCGGGGTGTCTTCAGGCCTCTTCACTGAGGTAAGTGAGCACAAACCTGATGCCCCCGGCGCCCACAGATATCCTTATTTCTCTCCTTCAGATGCTTTTAAGCAAAGTCTCCATTTATCTAACCTCGCTCGTACGAACCCTGCTCCTTTTACTGATGAACTTTGTAGATAATGACTGGGTGCAGAGATTAAATCCAGGAGTCTCTAACTGTTTGTGTGGCTACATCCTACAATCCTCTAGTCTCTCTTTCCCTTCTCTTTCTATACACAGCACATTTATGCTCCAGTAAGGCATCTCTCTCACTGTGTACATCCCCAGGACCTTATGTTTCGATCAGGATGATGTGACTGTCGCTGCAGACCGCCTGTTGTTTGACTCACAAAGTGCTGTAATTAGTTTAATAAGTCATACTTA
Source organism: Cetoscarus ocellatus (assembly GCA_037902135.1). Taxonomy (NCBI): domain Eukaryota; kingdom Metazoa; phylum Chordata; class Actinopteri; order Labriformes; family Labridae; genus Cetoscarus; species Cetoscarus ocellatus. Next base: position 99,702 of record JBAMNC010000874.1, read on the forward strand.
TTTTATTACTGTTATGATATGAGTCATATTACTACTGTGACAGTAGGACTCCAATTATGTTTGTCTCTTCCCCCTGCTTGCATTCATGTCTGTCTGTCTGTCTGTCTGTATTTTTGTCTGTCTGTCTCCCTATATACCCTCTTGTCTCTCTATGTGTGTCTGTCTGTATAATTCTCTGTCCAGCTGTCCTTCTATGCTTGTAAGCCTGTCTGTAGCTCTGCCTGCTTTATATTCATGCTTGTCTGTCCCGCTGTATTTTAGTTTATTTGTCTTTCTGTCCCTCTTTGGTTATATTTGTTCTGTCTGTCTGTCTCCCAAAATTCTTGCCCGTCTGCCTCTGTCCATCTGTATATTTGTTTGTTTGTCATTATGTCCATCTGTCTGTCTGCATTAGTCTGTTTGTTGAGCCATCTATCTCCATCTATCTGTTTGTCTGCCTGTCATCCCTTATGCCTGCCTTTCTCCCTTTAGCTGTATGTCTGTCTGAATAATTCAGTTTAGTTTGAAGAGCTTTATCACAAAAACATACGTTTACATTGACAAAGCAAGTTTGACAAAAATCCAGGGTTAAAAACAACAAGAGAAATGACAGTATGCATATATTTGAATAAAAGTGTGCTGTGCAGGATTAAAACTGCTTTGAAACATAAAACGTTTGATTATTCTTGATTGTCTGTCTGACTGTGTCTGTCTGTTTTTGGCTATCCACCTGTATTTTTGTCCACCTGTCAGTCTGTCTGTTCATAATGTTGTCTATTTGTCAATCTCTGTCAGTCTGTCTGTCGATCTGTGTATTTCTCTGTCCATGTTTTTGTGTCTTTGTCAGTTTTTCTGGCTATATCTGCACCTTGAGTGTTCTTCTGTCATTCTATCTCTGTATTTTCCAGCATGTCATTCTTTTCAATTCTCTCTAATTTCCATCTCTACACATTATTTTATTGCACAAATAAATTACTGACATGCCCAAAAATAAAGGTAGTTTGTAATGTACAAGTGCTTCAAATGACAGAAAGGTAGTTGTAGGGTAACAGTACAAAAAATATACAAAGACAAAGGTTAAAAAGCCCATATTCTGTTTTTAGTCTTTCAGCCCTTTAGTGTGTTTAACATGTCTCTTTAGTTGGATGGAAAACTTCTATGCACAAGAAAAGAAGAGGGCTCAATACTTCTCCCTCTCCCCCTTATTACCTCCGCCAAGCAGGTTATGTTTTTGCCAGCGTTGGTTTGTCTGTCTCTCTGTCTGTCTGTCTGTTTGACTGTGTTCAAGATAACTTGAAAAGGTATGGACGGATTTGGATGAAATTTTCAGGAAATGTGTGGAATGGGATAAGGAAAAAATGATTAGATTTTGGGACTGATCCGAATCACCATCTGGATCCAGGACTTCTTTAAAGGATTCTTAACATTGCGGAGGTAACTAGACAATTAAGACCCAAGGGCCAATCAAAGATCAGAACACCTCTGTGTAAAACTTCAAGGGACAGAAAGTGCTCTGTTGTCGTGGTAACCGTAGACTGGGGGATTTCTAAAGCAGGGAATACAGACATGTGCATACATTACATGTATCTGTCTAATACATGTATGCATGTGTGTTAGGGGTGGACTGAAGCTGCTTGGCGAAGATCTGCGCTCTCTGAGTGCTTTTCTAATTTACTGCACAAGTAGCTGCCTAATACAGCTCATTCCTTCAACTACTTCTTGGGTATTGTTTTGTGGCAGTGCTAAGTAACCAGGCCCATTCTATACAAGCATTTGCTAGCTTGGCTTCAATTCCTGCATAAGGCCGTTTTGCTGACACAAGACAATTTGTCTTCATTTTAATTAGTTTTTCTCACAACTTAGAATCATGAGTTCGGCCCAAAATTCAGAAATTTAGCGCAGACAGTTACCTTGAAATTTTGTAGCTTCTTTATTTTTACAGTGTAGTAAATCAATCAGGAGACAGGGCCCACATATGGGGAAGCAGCCTTTAAAGTGACTGAGAATACAACTACTCAGAATATAAATGTGGAAGAGTTTCTGAATATTAGCGATTATGAGGAAGACTAGCAGTCATCAAAATTGAATATGTGAACCCAATTTAAGACAAAATATGGGCTCTTTAAAACAAGCCTTGGATGTGGTACTCAGTTAGTGTTTGTTTATAAAAAAGATTTTTCATTAAGCCTCCATGCATCCATTTCTTACTGCTGTAGCTGTAACTTTGAGTGGTTTCCTTTTTTCTTCCCTAAAATGTGTTAAGCTGCAGCGAAAGCACAACATTTCCTGTCATGACTGTTAAAAATATAAGCATTTGAGTGTCTTTACAAATCAGGGCTCTTAACTGTAAAATCAAAATTCAAGAGTTCACATGTTTATCATTGACAGAGATGCTAGAGCTACTGTCCAGTGTGTACAAGTGCTGCCCTAACCATGAAGACATTCTTCAACGATGTTGGACTTAAAACTAGCAAGGATGGGATTTAATGCACCTTCGAGCAGTTGTTGAAGTTGATGTAATGGAGACTAAAAATGGCCGCAGAGTTGTTGATTTAAACTGCGCTGACCAATCTCACCACCTAGTTTGTGAAAAAGCTCAGACACAGAAGGTCTGCAAAAAAAGCACACTTACTTTATATTTGCAGATTTCAAGAATGAAGAATAGAGAAAACGCATGAATCAAACTGCTGTTGTTTAACTCAAGTTCATTGTAAACACACACAGTACTACATAACTTGTGGATGAGGTTCAGCTCAGTCAGTGTATGTGTGTATGTTTGTGTGTGTGCCTCGTACAACATCAGAGGAAACATGTCTAAAAGTTGAGACTCCTACTTCGACTGCAGCTTTGATATCTAAAATCTCTTTCACAACTCACTCTATAACACTACTGATAGTTTTAGGCTCTAAATTATTGATGTAGCGTCCTTTAGTTTTCCTACACGCAAAAACACAACATGTGTGCTTAAACCGGCAATATTCCAAAAACCAATGTCATGGCACAAAAAGATACCAGTAATTGTGTTAACACTGGTTTATTGCCCAGCTCTCCACAGAATTGAAAAATTCTACAATTCAAAGGTGCACACAGAACCATGAATGTTGTACCAGACAGTTCAATATTTTACAGAGAACTCCTGCAACCCTGTTAATAAGTAAAACTTTCAAGCACAGTACTTGAATCCTAAAGATCACAGTTTGCATGAGCCTTTGATAAAGTTACTTTCAATGAAACTATATCTCAGCCAGTGGTAATTATTCTTTATTCAGAATGTGAGCTAAAAGGGTATTTACAGCCCCTGGGAATCATTCAAAGTTCAGTTGCAGGTAAGACATCAGTGACAAAGTCAGGCTGGCCTGTCATCCTCTGACAAGCAGGGCTTGAGGGTGAGATCACTTACACCTGAGCGATATCTAACCCTGTCCTACTCCCTCTCACACCTCTACTCCTTCACTTATCGTCCTCTCAGCTCCTGTGCGTGTCCTCAAATATTCATGACCAAGCAGCTAGTGTCATCTTAGAATATCTAAATGGGAAGCCCACGGCGGAGGAAAATCATCCGCCTATGAAATTCTCTACGAATGTTAAAGCAGTCATCTATAAACCTCACTCCATCACATCCGTCCCCCTCATGTTACAATTTCTTCCCTTCTTATTTCCACTCCAGAACTCTTATGCTAAATTGTCACTGTGGCATATCAGACAAAATGGCAAATTTGCTAAGTTTCTTTTGCAATACATATTCAGCGGTTACCATGTGTTCTGTCTGCTTTTTATTGCACTGAATCAGCTTGTGGCACAACATCTGCTGTCAGAGCCAAGAGTGATATATAAAAGTTTTGACAGCTGATCTGTTAAACACACACTCACGCAAACATGACAAATTTGCCCCGATGCTCTCTCGCTTTCCTAAAAAAAAAAAAGGCAATAGTAAATGACTGAGGCTTGGTTGAGTGATTTCTGATCTGGCTTCTTTTAAGCAGCTCAAGGCTGATGCATTGTGCCAGCTCATGTTCCGGGTCATGCTCATGTCACTTGAAGAGTCTCTAATGAGAGCCAGACACGAGCGCAGTGCCCAGCAGAGCGAGGCAGAGAATCTAATAGTCGACCACAACATGACAGAGCTGGTGCCTGAGAAAATACAAAGAAACAAAGATTCTCCGGAACTGAAAAGTAACTGCATGTTTGTTACCTGGAGAAAAGGAAGGGGTAATTTGCACAATGTTTTAAACTGCCAAGAAGTCATCAAGTTACTCACTGTAACTATAACTTTTCTGGAGATTTATTTGAGGTAGTGTCTTTCAAACAGTAGCCTTGGGTGAACTAGTGTGAAGCATTGACTTCACAAACTAGGGGTGTGTTGTGCTTGACTTGTTGGCTCTCATTAGCTGCACCTGGCCCCAGTCAGACAACAACAATGGTATTCGGAGAGCAGCACCACAAATATGCCAGAAGATACATACAGTATTTTACAGACTATAAGTCACACTTTTTTCATAGTTTGGCTGGTCCTGCGACTTATATAGACTTATATAGTCCAGTTTTTAAATGTTAATTCATACTGACTGACATGAACCAAGGAGTAAAGATTACTGTCTACAGCTGCAAGAAGGTGTTCTAGGCATGCGACAAATATGCTGCTCCTGTAAAACTGAAAAAATCACAGACACAGTAACTTAAAGACAATTGAGAAAGACTGAACACAAAAAAAATGCCCCCAGAAAGAAAATCCTAGATAGGCTGAAAGCAAGATGGCCGGAGCTAGCGGAATGAGTCCACAGATAGGTGCTTGAACAACATGCTGCCTGGAGACACTTGTCAACAATGCAGTAACGTCTCCACGCCTGGGTAGTTGCGAAGGAGATGAACATAAATGACTGCAGGCGGGCCCTCTTGGTGTTCCCGCTTATGAAACACAACCGCCTCTAAATAAATGTGACTTATAGTCCAGTGCGACTTATATATGTTTTTTTTTTCCTCTTCATGACACATTTCTTGACTAATGCAACTTACAGTCCAGGAAATACGGTAAGTCTTAGAGACAGAGAAACTGATTTTTTAACACATAACTATACAGTGGGTTCACCAAAACAATTAACAACCAATCAGATACTGGCTGAGGAAAAGCTAGATGGTGTTGAGTCAAACACACTTCCTGCCTCCAACCCCCAACCCCCACAGACAGGATAGCGGTGTTCTTATTTAGGAGGGCTTAGGTGATACTTCCCCATTAAATGTATCATATGTGAAGAAGCATCCAAAAGCTCACTGGCCATGGAGGCAGGCCACACTTTTGAATTTGGGCTGATGTAGGAGCATG
>JBAMNC010000874.1:110000-426578 GCA_037902135.1 Cetoscarus ocellatus
ATGTGCCGGCTCGTATACCCAGGAGACCAACGCCTGAGAACAGCTGCCGTGCTCAGATGCCAAAGGTTGCACAGACTGTTCTCTTCAAAACTCAATGCAAAGGTCTTTGTCTTCCACTGACTTCAGTGACTGATTGCATGGACAGTGCTGTGATTACTACCCTTGACAAATAACAATACAATTCCTGGCACCACTGCTTCTGTTGGATAAGGTAAATATAATGAGAAGAAGCTGCATATTCCCCCAGCAATTTTTTTTGTTAAGTTCAAGGCTCAGAGCTGCAGAGCCAAAAGTTACGTGATGACAGCTTCACAACAGCTCAGAACACATCCATGTCATTAACTTTCTCACTCACAAACTGCATGCAAACAAACACACGGACAAGAAAACACAGTAAATGTTTACTCACTGATTCCTGGCTCTTGTCCTTTGCATCATACACAGTCAGCTTGACTAGAGTCTCCGGGCTAGCAGGATATTCTGAAGGGAAGGTCACCCCCGTCAGAAACAGCGGGTCTTTGTTCGCCTGTCAGACAGAGGGACAGCACAGAAACAGGTTGAGATACTGAGTGTGCATGGGTGTGTGTGTTAGTGTGTATCCTTGCATGTGCTTGCTCTGCGACACACATCTTCATAAAAAAAAGCAGGAAGCCAAAGGGAGAAAGGCAGAGAGGGGGGAGACTTTGGTGGGGAAATAAGCCAACAGCTGGGCTCAGTCTGTCCTCCTCCTCTTGGCGGTTTCCTCCCCTGTCCTCTCTCCCCTCCTGCTGCCTCTCCTGGGCACAGAAAGGGAGTAGATAGAGCTCTCCCTGGTGGGTCTACCTGCAGCTCTGGCATAACCACAGTCTCCCCACTGAGACTGCAGGCCAGGAGCAACTATTGTTGTCAGGTAGGTTGGCGCAGCGGCTAAAGGACTTATCCAGTGCTTCCAGCAGCCTCTGCTGGGTCTTTAAACACACCACAGGGCTGCAAAGTGTTTGCTAATATTCACTCACAACTTTTCTGATATCAAACTGTTTAGTCATCACTGCTAAGGCTCCTGCTAGCATCGCCACAGCCTGCAAAGACTGTTGCTGTCATGACACTCTGAAAATGTCCACCTCAACAGGGGTGTATCTGGTGTTTATTGCAGATTTAAAACCCTCTTTGAGACTGCTGCAGTGGAGTAGAGTAGCTATGTTGCGGGTTTTTCTCCTATTGAGAGAAATTTTCTTAGAATAGAAAGCATCAGGTAATAATGGAGGTTTTCTTTGGAAGTGGCACCTCTAAGAGCATCCTGAAAAGAAAACATCTTTGACGGAATTATTCAAAGATGAATTTATATTCAGTACATTTACATGAAGCAAGAAGAAACTCAATCACTGTACTGAAAATTGGTCTTTGACATTGCATGTGAAATTGTCAGTCCTACTGAAATCATACGAAACTGAATTTCTAATAATGGGGTAGGAGATTGTTGCGCATGTTCACACCTCAATAGCTGTTCTGCACATACTCCATGGCAGGACTATAAAGCACTCAGGGAGCGCAAACCTCCACCAAGGTAGCTCACATATTAATGTTACATCTATAAGCAATAGATCCATGACAAAGCTAGCATCATGATATAATTCCCAGACCCTGAAAACCCACACCTTTCACTCTAAACCTTGTTGGTATAATTACATATCATTCACAGTTATTGAGCAAAAACGATTGTTTGCTAATGGCGGGTATCTGGATCACCACCAAAATCTAATTATTTTTAAGTTGAACCATTACCAACACCATTACCCGAAAATTTCAGCAAAATTCTTCCAGTAGTTTTTGCATAATCTTGCCAACAAACATACGCTGGCAAGAAAATAACCTCCTGGGCAAAAGGTAAAAATATGATGCTTAATTAGAAGTTTACATACAAACAAAGTTGACACTGTTCACAGATGTTCCAAAAGCATTTCTACAGTTTCTCCCCAAATATCCACTCAGAAACTGAATATTGGCATGCCTGTAAAACCAGATGTTTCAGCCCTGCTCAGAACACCATTTAGGTGTAAATCTTCAGGAGCTGTGCCTGACCATTTCCCTGTGGATGTGGCTTCAGCCTTATAGCTCTGTGAGCTAATGTTTATTGTGCCTGCACAGACATGCCAAGATATGTTACCTCCACTGGAGCCTTCATGAGGGCTGAACAAACACCTGGCTGGCTGACTGGCTAAAAGGGGAGTACAGACTAGCCATGGACTCATTTTTGAATGAAAACCATTACAAGAGTATTTTGCATAATACATTTAAAGTCCCCTTCTGAGCCCCCCCATGAATAATTAAACCTCAAAGCATCTGCTACTCCTAAACTGCTACAACAGCAACACAATTCTATTGTTGTACTTACTGTAGGTTAACTGAAAACTCTGATTTTGTGATAATTCCTATACATTGCGGCATAACAGGGACAAACCGAGAGAGCATCCAACCCAATTCAAGGTTTGTTCAGGCAAAAAAAAGTTTAAAACTAGCTTTTAACCAATCAACAAACCAACTGGAAAGTGTTTAAAATCTGAAAAAATATATGCAAAGTAAAATTCGCTTTTGTAAATATTACTATAATTACTTTGTACCAATATGCATGATAAGATAACGAGGGGTATCATCTCTCATTAGAGGACAAAAGAATGTGACCTATGACCTCTTTTGATGAAGGCAAGCAATGAAAACAAGCCAGTCATTTATAACTTTTTAATACCTTTGGAAACCCTTCATTTTCACTAAGGGATTTCTTAATTTCTTATACTTTTGAGACCCTGCAGACACCCAAGTTAATGTTATTCATTCTCTGAACAAAAGCCCAATATGCAGCCCAGTTTAATCAGACAAACATGACATTTGACTTCTCTTAGCTGCATGTAAACCTACTATATATGATCTTCATGTTTGAAAATATAGCTTGTGAATCATATTCTGGCTTGAAGCATTTATTGAGGCATTCTGAGACGTTTGGACATTCTGAATGTTGTGATCACCATGCCTTTATTTATTACAGCACAATAAAGTGTGGCCAAAATGCCCCCTAAACAAATTCTTGGAAATCCTCTTAGTTCAAATTTCCTGCTTTCAAAATCCAATAAATTTTAACACAAATAAAAATGTATTGCCCGGGGAGCTAAATTAGCCTCTCTATGAAGGGTCAAGGGCTGTTTAGCAGATTGGTTCTGTCTTTTTGAACCATTTCAAAGCACTCTGTGTTTACAGCAGGGACTTCCTCTTCCTCTGCTCCCCTCTCATGGGCGTCTGCAGAATGCAGCCCTCTGGGACTCTGTGGGGACAGGCCAAGAAGTTAAAATGAGACTGACACAGACAGACTAGCAGACATGTATAAATGTATGGTCACACGCTCAAACTAAAAATACATAGGAGATGACTCTCCAGAGGTTAAGTACAGTAGAAAACAAAAATTATCAGGCTAGAAATTAAAATTATTTTAAGTCATCTGTAGATGTGAGTGTGTCTGGTTGTTTGTTTCTCTATGTCAGCTCTGTGATTGGATGGTGACTTGTTTAGGGCAGCCATGCTCATCACCCAACAAAAGCTGGGATATGACACCCTACTCCCATGATGGTGAGCAGCATAAGTAAAATAGATAATGTTTGATTTATCTTTACATAAGTTAAACCACAAAATTATCACATTTAATAATCCAGTGGTGTCGAGAGTGAAGTGCTTTCCTTTGCTGTAGCAGTAGCACACTATGTAGGCTATTTTGTTGGAATCAGTAGGTTCATCTGTTTAAGTCCTTTTGGTGCCAAAATGAAAGCTGGGACCCACAGCTTAGAGGTGTCTGTGTACTGTTGAGGTGCCTGAGAGCAAGACATTTAAGCCTCTGCTGCTCAGGTGCTCTTACATGTGCAGCTTCCTCATGCAGATATTTTTCCATTAGTGCATGTTCATAGACTCCTTTTTGTGCATAAATGTGTTTTCTGAGTCTTTGTGTGTAGCATATTAAAGAGCCCAGAGGAAGAATAGCATTTTTCTTTGGGGATTAATGAAATATGCTTTTTTCTGCTTCATTCTGTTGATAAAAGCTCTTGACTCTCACACAAAAAACATGCTTTCCTGGAGTTTGGTTGGTTATTGGAGGATTGTGTTGAAGCAGACTTGCTTGAAATCATGAATTTGGAGAGGAAACAATCTTAATTTCTATTGGATTGCCAAGTACCAACAGATCTTGGTCTATCTGAAAATTGACTGAAGATAACACTGACCTTGAGAGATGGCTGAGTATTCTTGAGGTGGAGTTGTATGATGTGCATGCAAGTAGCATAAAATTATCCACAGTGGTGACGATTAGCTCTGCACATCTGTGCAGAGAACTGACAGGAGAGCTTAACTTTACGTTGCTGCTGTGAGGGTATCTGAGTATTTTTGTCAGTCTTACATGAAAACACACTAACAACAGTCTCAGGTCATAGTACACTGTATTGGACACATTTAAAGTGCTTTACTTTCAGGTTTTTAGTGACATGGGCTCAAAGGTCATCAGTATGAAAGCACAGCAGGACCTAAAGTCTGCTAATCAAGCTCAGCTTTCCTCAACAAACAGAGAGTTGGTTTTTATAAAAGAGAAGATATTGTGAGAACCATGGTGTACGGCGTACGGTGTGACACAGTCTTTGTCATGAGTTAGGTTAGTTTTGTTTTTTAGTGTTGCTTCATTATGGTCCCTGATCCTCAGTGTTTCTTCTTTAACCCTCATTACCATGATTGTGTCCACCTGTGCCTTGTCAGTCTCACCTGTATCTTGTCAGTCTCACCTGTGCCTCGTCAGTCTCACCTGTGCCTCGTCAGTCTCACTTGTGTTTTGGTCCTGTTAAAATATTATTAGTTTGATCATTTGTATCTCTTTTTAATTATCATTTCAAAGTTAGATCTGTCCCAATAACCCATCATGCAGCCAGCCCTGTGGGACAGCCTAGATGGCCTGCTACTTCATTCTTAAGTTATATTTTCCATCACTGTGTCTTACTTCATATTAAATGTTCTCACAGCTGAGCGTTGGCTAATTATGGCTTAAAGATGAATTTCCGTCTAACAGGTCAAACGTGAGTCATTCCTATTTCATTAGTAGTTGTGGGTATTTAACTACAAAAAGCTGTCCTTAAAACCATTCTCTGAATTTGGTAACAGAGAATAGGATTAGGGCCACTGAAAAAAATATTTTTAGAGGCTAAACATCTTTTAAGTCTGAGAAAAAAGTCAGAATTCAGAGACATAAAACAAAATGAAAAAATAATTCTCAGTTTATAGAAAGAATTCTCACCTCTTTTCCCAATCTGTCTTTTTCTCAAGTTTCCACTTCTGTTTTTAGAATTCTGACATGAATCTGGAAATTCTGATTAATATCTTAGAATTTAAATTTAAGTTTCAATATTCTGATGTTTTTTTCTCAGACATCTGAATTTGCACTAAGCATTCTTACCATTATAACATTTTGACTTTAATTGAGGATTCTGATATATATCTCAGAATTCTAACTTAAATCTGAGAATTCTGACTTTTTTTTCTCAGAATTCTGACTTTTTTCACAGACATAGGAAATTTCAATCTCTAATAAATTATGTGGAGCAGCCCTAACCCTTTTTTGCTATGGTAATACTCTAGGGGGGAGATGGAAAATTTTGGGGGGCCTGGTGAGACCCTCAGGCCACCAGTTGGTGATGACTGCTGTGTGTTTTTTGTGCCTTCTTGTGATTTCTTCCCTGCTGTGTTCTCATGCTCCTTGTGTTCTTCAGTGCTTTTTTGTAAAGTTGCTTAGTGTATTTAATTTTTGATTCATTAGTTTTGCAGTGACTTTTTGTTGGATCCTGTTTTTGGTTAATAAAGACTTTGAGTTGATTCCCTGCACCTGGGTCCTCTTTTTCACACCTTTTTCATACATTGTCATAGTCTTTTCATAAAAGATAAATTGACTTAAACTTGTGTAGCAACTTTCTAGTCTTTCTGACAACTCAAGGCACTTTTGATTTGCAGGAAACACCAACCCAGTCACACCCGTTCACCCTCCCATTCACCCTCTGATGGTGAAGTTTCTGTGAAAATTACTCATCAGTATCAACTCAAACATTCTCACTCTTTTGTACTTATTAACTAACACAGCAGTGGTAGCAATTTGCCCAAGGACACATAAACATGTGACAGAACCCTTGCAATTTGATTGATGGAGCAACTTTCCAGATAAAGCCCCAGATGCTTGTTTTCACATGAAATAAACAAAATTAAACAAATCTATTGGTAGGCCTATTAACACTTTGGAATTATTTTCAGATGTCTTCTTATACATTGATGGGGAGAATTTCCCATTTAATTAGTAAAGAAAATGGTTGGAATGAATGCTTGAGTACTGTAAACACACTTGTGTGGCCTGACAAAGTATAGCATAAGTGTGTAAAACCCTCTAATATCTACTCCAAATCAAAAATGACCCTAGATGGAGATTGTCAAATTCCCAGCCATGCTATATCAAGGAAAGATCAAAATTCTGTAATGGAAACCACACCCTCTGTTATTTTGATCAAATCAGCTTGTGGTTTAGAGTGAATGTGCAGGCTTTAAAAATACCATTCATAAACAACAACAAAAAAAATCTACCTCAAAAGATTGCATTTGCTTCAAAACTAAAAAAAGAAAAAGAGCATGTTTTCACTTCAGAAAAAACAAATGCTAAAAAATGTTAAAACAGTGTAGCTGCAGCCCAGGTAGGTTAAACACAGCGACAAGAGAGAGTAAAAGAAAAGGATGCCAGAGGATTTGGAGCCAAAGCATGAAGCCCCCTAAAAACAACAATGAACAAAACACACACACAAAGGCAGAATTATGTGTTCAGCTGCACACACTTACACACTCACATGGTGGGAGCACGCAGATCCACCTCCTCACCACACCACTAACCCCTCTGATCCTGCAGAAATCTTCCACTGGCTGACGGAGGGGAAACTAAACAAGTCTGTAGCTTCTTGTTTTAGCCTCTGCAGACAGGGAAATACCACTCCTGATGCCCGGTGCCATTTTGCTGCCCGACTGTGCAGCTTTGTGGTTTGTGCGCACAAACATCCTTAAACACAGCCTCGATTCAGCAAAGCGAGTACACACACACACACAGAACCAATGCTGTGCTTTGAGCTTAGCCCTAATCTGGATGTATATCAGTACAGTGTGCTGACAAAAAGACAGACAGAGCCATTATACTCCAGAACTTGCAGGTACACACACATAACACCTCACACCTCCCTTGTGGCACTGTGAATGGGCCTCATTCAGACTTACCAGCATGCTTGGCAGTCTCAGCAGTGGTTGAATCTTCTTACTGATGGGCTGAGATGAGCTAAAGCGCTAAGCCTGTCTCCATTTACACAAAGACATAAGCCTCTCTGTCATACAACTGGTCAACATATGCTGTAGCAGGCGGCGGTAGCACTTTTGTCCGTTTGGGTTCCAGACATGGGTGAAATGGCTAATTTAGCACATTAGAGGGTGTGCCATGATTAGGTTGGGGGGAAGTAGGAGTTTACCAGTGAGTCTCTTTTTCTCCCTTCCTTGATCACTCATAATTACAGACACAAACAAATACAGCGTCAACATTCTGGACCGGTTCCAGGCAGGGGGCTCTTCACACACATGCATGGCATCAAAGACTGTTTCATATCCCTTTGGCTTCGTGTGACGTCAAATCCCCCTCGAGGAGCACCACTTCAGGGCCCATCACTTATGTTTGAGGAAAGGGGATTTTCCTCCGATTTACTAGATAGCCATTCTTTCTGTCCCGCCAGTTACAAGTACAATTTGTCAGAGATGTTTCCCATTGCACTTTAAAGAGATTTAGAGGGCTTTAGATTTTCTACTTAAGATGTCACTGGTTCTCTCTGTTTTACCAACACTAGATTAAGATACAGAGCGCACGCTGAGACTTTCACTGGTTCAGAAGAGACACAAATGGGTCTGTCTTTTGAGGAAATATGAAACTGTGTCCCAGTTTTTTAGCTTAGAGTGTATCAGCTGTACTAGTTGTCTGATAAAGCTGACAATAGGGATGAATGAAGTATCGTTTTAAAAACTAATTTATGATGTCTGCATCTGTGATAATCACATTGCAGGATGTATAAAATCAGTCCTGTGACTTGAAGCATGTCATGCTGCTACTTCTGTCTTGTTGGATGGAAATTCATTTCCCTGAGTTATTCTGAATTGAAGTCTGTTGGATAAGTCAAATAGTAAAAATTTTCATCCTGAATTATCTGCATTTGGTGTACTCAGACTAAGGCTGTCACCTTATACTGGGCAATTATATATCTGTTTGAGCATGGGGGTAAAAATCCCTACTGGAACTGCAAGTAAACATTTGAATAGGAAATATATAGTCCTGCAGCACCAAAGGGTGCCTGGAGCAGTGAACTGCTACATCAAACAGAAGGTGCTGTCAGCACAACTTGATCTTGCACCTCAAGACCTGCTCCTGTGCTCCTGTTGACCTCAGCAACAGGAAGCACACCTCAAGAAAATGGAAGACAGGCAAAGTCCCTCCATCAAAACGCTTTGAGCTTCACACCACCAATGGAAAAATAACAAAGACCAGAATGCGTGTTGAATATGTTCAATATTAGCCTGTATGCTCAAGAATCAATGTGAGAGATCACATGTTGTTTTCTTTAAAAAAATATATATATATGTTAGGTGAGAAAAAAGGCCTTATTTTTGTGTGTTCAAGCTGCCATAAGTCTACTGTCGAAGTACCTACAGTGATTCTGATATTGTGGAAAAACTTCAGAATGTTACCAAATGAGACCAACACCACGCATGTACCTCAAAAGTTTCAAGAGCAATCATCATTTTACTTTGGGTATGTCTCTTACAGGTGCTTTTGGGGAAATCTGACCCTGCAGTTAAGTAAAGTACAAGTTTCAAAATATACAAATAAAAACAACAATTATTCTTGTAGCAAAAATACTGCAATATAATTTATCCAGCATCATCCACCACCGTTGATGCTGCACTTTTAGAGAAATAATTATAGAGTTAAGTGATTAACTGATTTGTTCTGACAGGATAAACACAAGGCCTGCCCCAAACTGTGTTGCCAAATGCCAAACACCCCAATTACAGCCTAAAATGTGCCCAGTAATCAAAATAACAACTCAATTCTCATTTCAATAAACTGACATTAGGATAAAGCCCCTTACTGAATATGTGTGGACAGACTGATTAAATTGATTGAATATGCATTTTAAAAAATAAAAATTGAGTGAGACTGAAGCTTCTACATGACCTTTTAGACCGAGCTGACCGTACAATTATTTGGATAGGAGGGGTGAAAAAGAAAAATGATCTGGAACAAAATATTTGGTTTTGTCTGCCATCCATGGTCAGTGATAGTGGGTAAACTCTGGATTCTGTAATCAGATAATCAGATGATCTATTAGAATATTTCTTATCTTAAGGAAGAACTACCATGATGGAAAAAAAATTGAGCCAACAATGAAAAAAGTGGCTAAAAAATACTTGACCAATTGGATTACTGTGTCAGATTACTGTAGATTAGTTTAATAATGTAAAGCTGAAACAGAGAAAATAAATAAAACGAGTAGTAAAAAAAATCTGTCCCTTAAGACACAGAACGACAAAAGGTCCTTAAATTCATTTGCACAGGTTCAGTTACATTTTTTCCTTTCATCTACACATTGAAGATTTAAGTTTCTATAAATTGGTTGTCAGAGCTAGCTAATCCCACTCTCTTGTGCACATCCATTTTCGCACCTCTGCTGTAGCAGAAAGGGTAATTTGGAATTAAAGAGCCTATATTTTGCCTTCAACTGGATAATGTCTGTATATACATTTTAAGTGATTGCTATAGTACATTAAAGATCACTATTATCAAAAAAAAAAAAAAGAAAAGAAAAAAACCCATCTGTACTCTGTTTGTTCGGGACACTAAGTTTGAGCTACCATCACATTAAATCCCCTTCCCCACATAGGCCCAGTCTGCTCTGACTGGTTAACCTGTATATCCAGTGGTAATTAGGCAGCACAGCACAACATTTCTGATGGTTCTGCAGTCTGTGCTTTGCACTGAGATTGCTACCCTGATCTAATGCAGCTACTGCCACTGTAAACAGAGGTAAAGGGAGAAGTCCTGATACGATGGACTTTTGTCTTGTGCCCAAAAGTACTCTATACTGAGTAGGAGTACAACAAGAGCATATAAAACTTGACAAAGGAAAATATGTCCTCTTCAGCTGTCCTGCTCAACTGAACTATCAATATAAACTTGATCAATATTAATATGTTGTTACCTTCCTTTGGCATATTTGGATTTCGGCAAAACTTAAACTTTTCCAACAGATGACACGTGATTAAAGTACAGCCCTCATTGAAAATCAAAGTAGTACAGCTATGATCCAACATGAATAAACAATATCCTGTTTTTTCTTTAATCTGGCAGAACTTTTTAAAAAATGGGACAAGATTTATAAAAAGATTTAAGTACAAACTGGTATCCTCCATTATTGATCTCCTTCTAATATCACGTCATAAATTCCTCATAAATAACCCTATCATATGAGCAGGCCTTTAATGGAGGCTTTAATGCACAAAGACTGCACTCAGTGCCCATCAAAGCTGATGGCAGCTGCTGAGAGCCGGCATCCTGGGAATGTAACAAACAGGAGAAACACAAGTGGCAGCCCGACTGCCTTTAAGATTCATACGGCATACACGCACAACCACACACACTCAAATACACAGTGGGGGTCTCCAGGATACATATCAACACACACACTCACACACACACTCTAACATGCTCATGTCCTTCTTTGGTCACACAGGTTAATGGCCATCTGCTGTTGTGCATGTTAGATGATAATGTATGAGTCAGACGACATGTTTCTTACTACTGTCCTGACAGGTCACCTCTGTTCCTCTGCATAAAATACTATCTATTGAAAGACCAGCCAAAGTCACGCTGTTTTTTACATGCTTTGCTGCTTTTAAGGCTGAAAAACACTGAATATACTGCTGTGGTTTTTTCCTCAAGTGTTAAAAGTAGGAGTCATTACTTTTATGCAGCTCTTTATACCAATAAAATGATTCTATGGCAGAAATAACTTCTCACACTATGTAAACTAATACCTCCTATACTGCTGCAAACATTTTGGTTGATACACACTAATAAAAAATGACACAAAATGTCCACATACCCTGTTTTTGTTGAGCCGAAAGCAGTCCATATCCCCAGCCTCAAATCCTGAACATTACAGCCCTGAAATCAAAACTCCGGCGTCTCCGAGTGTCTGCAGAGCCAGCTGAGCCAGCTATCCTACCACATCCTGTGTTTCTACTCACACACACACATGTGATCTCACATACACACACATACGACTGTTCCCCTGACAAGACTGAGGGGAAAAGCAGATGAAATGAAGTCTTTGAAAGGGAGTTATGCTAATTTGGTTCCACTGGATGAGCAGGAAAAATAGTGTGTCGCAGGAAACTTTGGAGGAAAGAAGAAGTGTGTGTGTATGTTGATATGTGTGTAAGTGGGTGTTCCTCAGTGGGATATGGGGGCAGCTGTTGCCGCCGAAAAAAACACTTGTGGGGCAAGAGAGAAATGCCACACTGGGGGTAAATACAGGGAGAATTTAAGAAGTCAAAGAGCACACAAACACTTTCACTGCATGAAATGCCTGCACAATTAAACACAGAAGAACTGACTTCATGCCCAGACTCAACTCTCTCCGATGTATGAACTGTCACAGGAAAGAGAAAGTTGACTCCCATAGTCTGTTCCACTTCAATGAGTCAGATGTGGAGTGTAGACAGAGATGGAGAGAACACCAACGGAGACTCAGTGACCCGGAGACGAAGCAAAAACAACAAACAGTAAAGGTCAGAGACAAAGGCAGGTGTGTGTGTGACTGTATATGTGCCTGTATGTGTGTGTGACCTTACCTCCACTATCTCTGTGCAGGTCTGAGAGACGAGGTGCTGCTTGTGGGGATCTATGACAGCCACCTGGACCAAAGCGTTGGGCTTTCTGTCTCTGCCTGAGGTCGCCAGGTCCTTACAGGCTGCAAGAGGAGGAGAGGAAAGAAGGCAGGGAGAAAGAGGGAACGATGGAAAGAATAAGAAAGGAGACAAAAAAGAGAAGAATTGAATATCAAGGTGGGAGGGGGAGATAATCCTTTTAAGAAGACACATCAGATGCTGGCACTGCTGAGAACATGAAACAAATGTGAGAGGTTCAGTCAGTGAAGAAGAAAAAACCTGCGAACACAGAGAACTTACAAGTATCACCTCAAAATTACTTTAAACTTGAAAGATCCCACTTTATACAAAACACTAGAACGGCTCAGAGAAAACAAACCTCCACCAAGGCATGTCCAACATGGTCGGGCCTGTTATAGTCAAAAATGTGGAATACTGTCCTATTTCTCACTGGAAAGAAATCTTTTAAAAAATTCTTAGATCCACATCCTGATTCAGATCACCACCAACATCTGACAACGTAAAAAAAAAACTAAAAATGTCATTAAATCCATTGACGATTTATTGAGTTATTAGCAAAAATGTGGAAAACTGCTCTTTCTTGCAATGTTGAGAAAGCCTTTAAAAACTAGCTGGATCTGCATCTGGATCACTACCAAAATTTAATCACTTATTCCTTGTGCCATGACTAAGGTTCCCTGAAAATTTTATTAAAATCTGTTCATAACTTTTTGAGTTATCCTATTTATAAATTAACAAACAAACTCGCAAGCAAAATGCCTCTTTGGCAGAGGTAACTAAAGGTTTTTGGGAAAAAAATATGTTAGAATTCAGATTCTTACTTTCTGAGTTTCTCAATCAATTACAAAAATGGCATTTGTTTTCTTGTTTCAAGAGCCCACAAATGGGCTGCTTGTGCTGTTTTTCGGCTGTTCTTATGTAGTACACAGTTGTAGTGAAGTGCATCTGTACAAGCTGGTCACGCTGCTAAAGAAAGCTCTTTAGATTCCTAAAAGTGATGTTTCTCTGATGTTTCTGTATGAAAACACTAAAGGAAAATCCAGTCCATTCCTCCTTCTTTAAAAGCAAGTGTGTTGGTGCATTTCAGACAGTAAAATGTCCCTGGGAGAACAAAGAGGTATTCAGAGTGCAGACTCTGCAAAGGGAAATGTAAGAACTCGTATTACACACCATCATCCAGCATCAAACGAGGTAGAACAGTCAAAAGTAAGATAACTGATGGCTGACCATTGTATGTTTTAGTTTGACCAAACTTCGAATTTAGATCTATTTCTAAATCCAGTCTGTTCCATCTCTAAATACTTACATCCCTGCAGATTTTGTACAAGGAAAGCTACAGGGTGAATCCCAATTGTACCCCTTAGCCCTCCCCCCCTTCCCCCTTTGTCTACCCCTTCCCCTTGGCCCTCTGTTTTGAGGGGCCAGGGGAAGGGTGAAAACACGCTCCTAAGAAACGAGACGCCACTGAATTCCTGCTACGTCATCACCCAGATCTGTTCGCTGGCTGTGTCGTGGGCAGATGCGACAATATTTGTAGCTACAGCTGCAAAGCTAACTTGTTATAACAAAAAATTTTAAAACTCGACAAACAATTCAAAACATGACTAATATTTACTTAGTGATTCAATAATTACTTTTAATTATGCACTTTCTTAGGTCTCTGCTCTGCCCTCTTGTTAGCGGGTGTGGTGTATTATGGGAAATTCTCATAACCCTTCCTTTCAAGTGAGGTCCAGGTCTGTCTTTGTTTCGAGGGCTGTGTAGCCCTTTGTTTTAGCCCTTCCCCTTACTTTTACGGAGAATTGCGACACCCCTTCATTAGACGTGAGCACGCAAAACCAAGGGCTAAGGGGTACAATTGGGATTGACTCTTTGATAGAGGAAATAGCCTGTGAAACTCATATTAAAATACAAAATTATTTTCAACTATTAAATTTAAGTACCTTTAAGTGCTTTTCACTTTTGCTTAGGATAATCCTCATGCCTATATCTTTTATGTTTTATCATTACCTTGTGTGCTGATCCAGTTGCAAACCTAGTTTCCATTGGAGTTATAATAAAGTTGAAGTTGAAAAACAGTTTTGCTCAACTGTCTATCAATGTTAAGCATTAAGAGACTGTAAATTTGATACAAGCACCCTTTGTAACAAAAAGAGCTGTGATTGAGAATTATCAATTGATCTGAATTGAAAATCAATTCTAAATCAACTCCTTTCCTTCATAATTACAATCGAATCAAATCATGAAAAAGGGACAGGCTCACATCACCACAAAATGCACTTTTTTAATGGGTTTATGTAGAGAAATGTGCACATGGCCTGTAAACAAAGCCCTCCAACATGAGAAAAAAGCCAAAACCACACCTACTTTTTAAGATTATGAGGATTAACAGCATGTTATGAGCAGGGCTGAAACAGAGGGGTTTATACGCATGCCAAACTTAAATATCTGACTGGATTTTAAGGATAAAAAATATGTTTTGTGGACACCTGGGGCCAGAGCAAACCAGCTGAAAAATGGGTCTAATATTGGACTCTGAAAGAAAAGTATAACCATCAAGGAAAACAGTACTGAAAAAAATGTTCCCTATTATTCGGTAATAAATTGAAATCCTTTTGTATTCATTTTTTAATCTTTTCCTGATGACCTTCATGTCTCAAATGAATTTAGTGTTCGTCCCCTTTGTCTACAAAAGTCTGTCTTCATCACCTACTTTTAGTTTCAATGAGTGCGTCAAATTTGTCCTTGTGCTTTTTAGAGGACATCTGGATTCCTGTCTGCTTGCCATGGACTCACTAAGCATAGATTTTTTGTCAAAGTGATTTTTTTGCACTGGAATAGAGCAGTCAGAATGACATACTAATTCTAAATCATTAGTCACAGATAATTAACATCATTAGAATGAAGGCAAATTTACCAAAGTTTGTCATGTGTTACTGCTGATACAGCTGTCCACAGAGGCTGAAAGGAAACACACAAAATAGTCCCAGGTTCTTTATCTCCTTGCCATCTATTCATCTGAGAGAGGCATCAACACCATTGGGGATTTTCTAATAAATGGCCAAAGACTTAAGTGTTTGAGGAATTATCTCTCAATAATGAGAATAGTGTAATACATTGCTTCAAAAAAAAAATCATGAAATAGGGTAATGCTGTATGTACACCTACAATGTAATCCTTCTTGCACTGTTGATGTAAATGATTAAGATTAATCTATCACAAAGCCAACATAAACTGCCTAAATAACATTCTTAGCAGTAGTCCTTACTGCACAGACTTTAAACATCTTATGAAAAGATTCGGGTTATTCCAAAATAAAGGTTTAATGTGTTTAAAATCACAGTTAACAAATAGTAGGGATGGGTACAATCACAAATTTTGTTTTTGTTGACATCATTAATTGGTAACCCTTTACCACTTGTGTGTGAATAATTTTGCATTACAGTTTAAGATGGAAAAAAATTAGATACCAATGCTAACACCTAATCTGATGAATTCCTCAGTTCTCTCTGTGTGAAATGCCTCAACAACATCAAACACATGACAATCTTGATAACTAATGCAAAGCTGTGTGTATAATTATTTTATCATGTTACTGGTGTTACCACCCATGCTTGAAATCACACTGACATAGACACAACACATTTCGAAGCTGGTCTCATATTGTCTAAAATTCATCCTCACTTTAGACCATTTCTGCCTCTTTTCAGCCATGATTAATACCTTGTCTGCATGCAGAAACAATGGAAGTCAATTTTAGAGCACTTGTTAAGACTAAAGGACAATCACGCATATGTTTCAAACTAGCAAACAATTCTCAGCAGGAACTGGTTTTCAATTTCCATCCCTAATTAAAACAGTATATAGGTTAGCAGCACATGAACCATATCAGTTGTGAGCAGGAGAAAAGAAGCTTGGAGGTACCCAAGGCATAACATGCCATGCAGGATGTGCAATGTTATTTTTCTATATCCTAGAAAAAACTGGAAAACCTAATTTGTCATGTTTGAAGCAGGGTTGCTTAACAAGGATGAGCATATTAGCCATGGAGGGTGCCTGTTAGCTTGGGGTTTTTTAGGACAGATTAGCCAAAGCGCAGGCATGAAAGCTAGGCTGTACAGCTAAGCCTACAGGGCTTGATGTTTCAAAGAAGACGTCTACTTTTGAGAAAATCTAATCAAAACAAACAAACATAAAAAATGAGAAAAATGTACACTGTCTTAAAATTCACTTAGTCTTATTTTTGCATTTGAAAGCCACTTTGTTTTAGCGCTTCTGCAGTGTACCACATATCTCTTAGCCAGCAGCACTGATTTTAATCTTATTTTTCCCTTAGATTTAATTCCTTTGTTCTTACTTTTTCACTGTTTATACGTATCTCAAACAACCTCTCATGAAAAAGAGCAGACTTTTCCTTTAGAGCACATGGAGAGATATCCAGAGACAGACAGCGGTCTTGCATCACATCATTCGCTGAGTCCTGTAGCACAAACCCATGTAATGATACCACAACTGAGATCTGCTAACAAGGAAAGAAATAGCCTGGGCTAACCCCTCTTAACTTTTGTTGAGCCAAAGGACAAACCACAATCACACAAATAGCTGGTGCAAGAATGGAAAGCATCTATGAGGAAAGACTGACAGAAGTGTAACTTGTTGCCACAATCAAATGAGTAGTTTGTTGAGACATTAAACTTTAAAACTTTTAATTATCTCTTATAAAGCACAACTTACAACTTTTTAGAGTTTTATATACCCTTTCTATTGTTTTACATGTCTCGGCCTGATAGCGTAACTCCATGTACAAGACAGTTTACTGCGCCAGTAGTTGCCTAAAAAAGTTCAAGCCCATTGGCGTGGAGTGGTGAGCCAAGTGCAGCACGCTGACTGCAGACAGACTGCAGAGACGTTGAAACCATGGTGCTGAGGAGGCCTGAACTGACTAATGCTTTTTGATTGCAGTAGTAAATTCATTCTTTTTTTTCTAATACTAATGCTTCGCCCAACTGTAACATAATGCCACCTGTATCTTTGTGCAGCACACTGAACAAAACATGGTTAATCACTTCAAAGCAGCTACCGATGAATAAATACAGTTTACATTCAGACATACATCTGTTATAGCAGCATCTACCAATAATGAAAATGGTTTTGGCGGCAAGATTATTTGGGAGGGATTTAATTTCCAAAGACAAGCAGGCTGTCAGTCAGCCCTACCAGCTTCCAACGACAGGAAAACTTTTCCTCCCATAATTCCTTATAGGAAACTGATGCTTCCTGGTTTTGAATAGAATCCCCCTGACAAGATAAGGCTTATCGCAGTGAAACTGAAGCATCTTTCCTTCAAAAAACAGTGCTGAATTTTCACATCCTTGTTATCCGCCTCATGTAAAGATTGATTTACAGTCAGGATGTTGCACTTCTGAAAGTCAAACAGCAACAGCTCTATTCAGTCTGAATTCAGGCTGAACAATATTGAAAAATCCTTATACTGTAATTCTGCTTTTACAAAATACATAGCATATTTTAAGAAATTACATGTGATAAATGCATGTTGTGATTTCTAAGGGCGTTTATTTAATCAATGTCTGAAGTGACTTGGTATTTTTCTGTATATCATATCTAGAGCTCCTCTTCATTGGCAGAGCCCAAGAGTTGTTTTCAGGGCATGAGCCCCAGTTTTTGTTTTCAAAAGCCTACAATATCCTACTTTAGAAATAAAATTAAAGCTCTGTGCCATCCCAGGATAGTCTTAACTTGACTGAACAAATGCAATTTATTGAAAGGATGAAATTTAATTTTGAAGCCAATTATCAAAAAGTCTAAAGCGCTTTAATATAAATCTTAAAACTCAAAACTGTCCAAAATAGTTAGCATATAATATAAATTCCCACCTTGAAACCACACATCCAGTTTTTCTTTTTCTCTTAAAATATATAATTTGCTTTTTTTATGAGGCAAGAATAATTATTGATCTCCAATATTTTTTTCAGAAATATGACAACACTATGAGTAGCATCAGATGTGAAAGAAAAATAATGCTGGTTGCAATTATTTCTTTTTTGTGGAAATATGTAATTTATTTTTGGGTATTTTAAACCTGTAACCATGTTGGGCTTCCACACAAACCAGTGCACACCTACAGCTGTAGGTGCAAAATCACAGAGGCACGTCCATGCCATTAATGGACTTTCTATTTGGTCAAAGCACTGACAAGCAGTAGGATAGGTTACTTCAAAACACTGAGGATAACTCAAACGTATAACTGCACATCATATAAAAATGCTTATAACAGCATTGTCTTAAGCCTGATAATGCCTAGTAGACTTGGCATGCACAATGCTCAGCTCCCTTAACTATGAGGCTGATATCAGACAGATTTTCACTGATAATTAGTGGTTTACAGTCAATGGCATAGGTCACATGAGTGACATCACATATCCAAGGTGTGTTTATTGTGCACAACCACAGTTAACCTGCACTGGAGAAAGCTCTATACATGTTTAGTCTGAAATTCTATAAATGAGGATGTGCATCTTTAAATTTCTGCTATTTTTCAAACCAACCTTTTACCCTCTAAGCAGCACCATATGGTGTTCAATTTCTTTATTAATGAACATTTATTTACTCTGGAGTACAGTCATGACAAATTTGTGCTCAGTAATCTCCTTGGATCATTTCCAAAAACTGCTTTCTCTCCTCACAAACACCAACGCCCCATGTAAACAGCCATTGATCTGCTTGCAACACCTGGTCACTTTCACACATTATTTTGCAAAATAAGTCGGGATGATATCACTCAATGGGCGAAATTCCAATAAAAATAACAGCAAGAGCAGGAGATTGCTTCTTAGTGTGAAGCTTCATCTTAAGCTGAAATTTTAATGTTAAAGCAACTCAACAGCTACAGGAGATGAAAGAGAAGCACTTTGAAAAGAACTGAAGAGCCAGAATAAATTAAGTAAAGAAAAGAGGGGTTCAGTACAAGGGCGTTAAAAGTGCTGACAAATGTATAGATTGGTCTTTTTTTTAACTTCAGATAAAGTTTGTCGTACTTAAAAGAGAATGAAAAGAATATTTCTTTTTTTCCAGAGTGCACCTGCAGAAACAGATTCTGTGAGATAGTATGTTCTGGAAAATGTACAAATCAATGTGTATGCAGGACACATCACAAACTTTACTATTCATACACACACTCACACACATACAGAGGCTTGGATCTAGAGAGAAATGTGTTCTTTGTAAAGCCAAGATTGAAGAAGACATTTTCCAGCTGCACTGAAGAAGCTGATTGTGCTGTCAAGGTGACTGTCCTGTGCTTATTTCCCTTGAAGCAACACAAACAAAGCAGCGTTTTAATGACATTTGTCACACACCGTTGTTTAAGACAGCAAAAGAATGAAAAAGAATACAAATGTTCAAATCCTTATTCATGCTGCTTTTACTACTCAACCCTGTCATTCACATACTTCATCAAACACTGCTGTTAATTTTCAGGGTAAAGGCTGATAGATGTGAAATATTCAACAGGGTGTGATTAAAACTGCATGTTAGTTTGGTCATTCAAAAACATGTTTGAGGCTGTTGATATCTTATTGTTGTTGACTTCACGGGGTATTATCTTCTCATGTTGATATGAATTGAAAGGGATATTTGATGTTGTAAATATTTAAGTACAACGGAAAGAGGACTGAAATCATACATAATTGATTCCACAGTCAATGGTTTATGGTTTCCAATATAAAGTTTGGCATACTTGGTTTGCTCAGAGGTTAAGTTGCATCATTGCAGCGTTTTCCATTTGGTTTGGTTGTCTTCCACACTGCACTCTGTTAAGCGGACTAAAGCCTGTAAATGTTGTGTGATGTAACCACCCACCCTTTACTGTAGCTGCATCTGTGGTCACTGTCTCTGACATTTGGTCTCGTGTTGACCCAGAAACACATGAGGCATTGAAGAATAACATTCTTTTGCTTGAAGCAGTTCTATAGCATCTTAAACTATAAAATAAAGACAGAGTTGTATTAAGGCTGTGTCAGCTGACACTGGCAATGTCTTACTACATAGCAACAGACTGGCCGCACGTTACATGATCTTGTCTATTTCTGCTAAGTTGGCTTGCATAGTTTGAATGTAATCAGCCAAGGGCTGGTTTATTGGTTTACAACGTTTGTGTTCAAACCAAGAAGATACATGCAGGATTACAAAACAAAGCCAATATAAAAGAACCAAAACTGCAGCTCCTAAAGTGGTAACTTGAGTCTTTGCTTAAAAAATGGCTGCTTCTGAGGGAAGTGTCAGTAGCTCCAGTCAGTCACCAAATAGCTGAAATTAAACGGGCTCAATTAATTGCTACAATAATGGTTAATAGCACGTCTGACTCTGTCATGTATTCCCTTTCAGTTTGTTTGACAATATATACCTTAAGGCTTCTAGACATCCAATGATTATTATCATAATTCTTATAAATCATAAAGTAATATGAATTTAAGTTCAGTTAAAATTTTCAGAAGTGCGTGCCTTCTCTTGTAACTGGGTGTGGAGACATTTGGTGATAGTAGCCCTCCGTCCCATTAAAACTTAATTTGAATTTATTAACCAATGCATTGATATTAATGTCATTTAATAAACTGTTAAAATAGAGTGCATGTGAGGAAAGATTTATAGAGAGTATATTTTGATCTTGTGGTTGTTTCTCCATCTTTTCACTGAATAATAAATACATGTTACCACATACTTTGGACTTCAGACCAGGTTACTGGGAGTTTAAGGCACAGCCATTTTCTGCTTCCCTAATAAAGGAAGGCACCAGCTTTGAGCCAGAGCACTGCTCACTTTCATACAAACACATCTCTGGTTGTAAACAGAAGCGGATGCTGTGTACTATTCAGAAAAGCGTTAGCACTGGGCATAAAAATGGTAACTTAATCAGGTGGAAAACAGGAAAGACACCTGCACGGCATGCTAAAACACCGGGTGTATGATTTGCTCTTGTGCACTGTCAGAGTCACACTGATGAGGATATAGATATTGATTCATTGATTCAACAGATACTTCTTGTATACTAAAGAATGAATCTTTATCTATTATATCCAAGCCCCAAATCAAAAAGACCTACACACAATTCCATTTGCTAATACTTACAAATCATCACAGGAGGTCTCCAGGGTGGATCCAAAATACTTTATGCCTTTCTGATAATATTAAATGTAAGTGCTTAAATGAAGCCAGAAATCTTATCATCCTTGAGCTGATACACTTCAGAGTTTTTTGCAGGAGAATTGGTTAAAGAGTCTGTGAGAAAGGGCAGTTTCACAGCAGGAGAGCCGTGAATAATGAAAGAAATAACCCGCTCTAAAATGGACTTTGGTGCATGCAGCTATCAGGAAAAGAAAAAAAGAAATGAAGTATGAATTGCTGCTATATCTGCTGTAGCTAAATAAATATGGTAATGTATATTTACCTATTTGGAAGACAACAATGTACAAAAACTATGAAGTTGTTCATGGCTGTAAATATTTGCTGTTTGTTTTCTATGGTCTGGGGGGTATTTTAACTTGTTTTCAAATTCTGCAAATCTTTACAGAGAAGGGAAAATGAAAGCATTGGACTCAGTATCCAAACTTATTGTCTGTGGCGTCTCACTTTTATAGGATTACAAATCCTATAAAAGTATGTGGAAAAAAAACTGAATCAGTGTACAAAAACTTAAATCACATACAGAACACATTTCTATAAAATTAGTGTAAATAAATATGCACCGATGTTTTCTTCAGGTGTATATTCAATTATGTCTCATAAATTTCTCCAAAGTGAATGAAGAAGAGCTACATTTAGTGCAAGCAGTTGACTGCAAAAGTATGAAGGTATCCAAGGGCTCTAACCCATCACAGATTTTGCTGTCGCACTTCAGGACTGTGCAGTTTTTTTGCTCAAGATCATCATAAACTAGGGATGCACGATGCTGGACTTTGGTCAATATCTGATGTGTCAGTATTTTCGTATTCATTATGACCAATATCATTTTTTTTTCTCAGGAGCACTTACTTTTCAAAAGTTGACTTGTTTTCGATGTGAGGGTCTATTTGTGTAATGAACAGATGTAAAAAGGTAAACAACTCTTGAAAAATGTAAAACGATTGAATTTTAAATGTTCCCATGCAGTGATGATAAGGTGAAGCATTATGATACATTTGTGGACTTTGTTGATATTACAACCGGTAATAAGGACACACAGTTTATGGTTGATATATATGGTTGATATATTGGCAGTTAATGTTGAAAAAAAAAATCAGCATCAGGCAAAACAAATTCAGCTTTTTAGGCTAATATTTGCAGATACCGATGCTGTACCCACAATATTGTGCATCATGTATTTTTAAGATAGGATTGATAGAAGACAAACTCATGTCTTAAACAAAAGCATATCACTGAATCAGACACAGGCATCTTGTTGTAAGTCTAGGGTCCAGGCCCGACAATACGACAAAGCAAGGGGCTTATTTTCAACTTAAGTAATATTCATTTTTATTGTTACCCATAATTGTCCAGGGGTAGACAGTATTTGAAAACTAGATGGTTTTTGAACATTGACTGTGAACATACCCTAGCAGTCATCAAAATAGAATACTTAAACCTGATCTAAGGCCATATATGACCTCTTTAAGGCTGTTGCAAAATTACTCAATGGCATCCCCTTGCAATTTTTAAAACAAGGTGTCTTTGGAGATTACTTTCAGCTGCATCAATGAAATATGGTTGGCTTATGTGTATTTATATGATCTATTAAAAAAAGCCTTTTAGACTCAAATTCTAATGTTTGCCATGGAACTGCAAGTGTTTCAGGGACTTAGATCACCTACAGCCACAAAACTGGCAGAAAGAGGCCAGAGGCAAAAGCAAATGAATGCTTTGGATATGCTTACGGGCCTGATTTGACTGCTCTGTGATGCCTTTACTTCCAAATATTCTGGTCCCTGCACCACATATAACCAAGAGTTATGAAATACGATAGTAGGTTTATCATGTTAGGACCTGCATGACCCTTGGACCTTTCAAATGTTTGGTGTGGAAAATTTAGTATCATGTTTTTAGTAAGCAACTGATATCACATTTGTGGAAAATTTGTGTTTTTGGAATTATTACATCAAAGGGTGCAGATCTGTTATACATCAGTGGTTTGTTATGTTTGTGGGCGGTTATTACTTTGGTGAGTCTTAATGACCACCATACTTAAAAGTCAGGGATCAACTAATTGGTCACATTGTGGCTGTTGATACTGAAGCTTAACACAGTCCAACCAAAAAGTACTCTGTTAAGAATTTAGACATTTTGTTCATTTCAAGTAGCTCAAAAAATACTCACTTCTGATAATAAAGTCTTTTTGACAGATACTGCGTGGGAAAAGTGACCTCAAAACTCCCCAACCTGCAAGCTGACTTCAATTTTTCAAATATAAAAAATCAATCTGATCATCCAAGAGAAAGAATTTTAATCATTTAGATGACTAATGAGGCATAGTGACCCCTCTAAAATAGCAGCCAATTTATCAAGTAAGCTGCAGGGACCAAACGGAGCCTGGAATTTGCATTTCACTGATTTGGGGGAGAAAGAAAATTGTTGTGCACAACCAGCAATAAAACCATATGATTCAGAGCCTTTAATTCTTTCAGCAAAGGAGACAAGACTGAGTAATTTCATATCTTGCACGGTAGCGGAGCTCATGCATGTATTATCTCTCAGGGGCTATTCTGATCCCACGTTCCTGTTCTCTCCTCCCAATTCTGCTGCCAGATCCTTTGGACTCACATTAAAGGATAGCATATATTTGTGTATGAGGGAGGAAAGCTGAGGCAAATGAGTTCTCAAAGGCAAAGACAAAAAATAACATACACAGATACCATTACAGACATTAATATTTATAAAAACAGTATCTGTGAGGTTGACTTGTTTCTATCTAACATGCTGACTTTTATCTTGTGTTATCAGTGTTGATTAGTTGTAGTAACTGGTTGTACGAAAATTCAAGGCACACTGCCACACCATTTGAGAACCACTGTACTGGAGGAACACGATACTTCAGAATAGCAAAATAGAACAAATTGGCAACTAAGAATTGTGATGAAATAAAATTGTGAGTTGCAGCATGATGGCACCATGGCTAGTGCACGTGTCTCACAGCCAGAAGACTGCTGGTTACATTCCCTGTGTGGACCAGCCTGCCTCTGTGGAGTCTGCATGGTCTCCCCCTACCTACGTGGGTTTTCTCTGACTCTCCGGTTTCTCCCACAGACCAAAAACATGCCCGATAAGTTAGCTGGTGACACTAAATTGCCTTTCGATACGAGTGTGAGCGTGAATGGTTGGCTGTCTCTGTATGTGGCTCTGTGATTGTCTGGTGACTGGTTCAGAGTATACCCTGCCTCTCACCCAGTGTTGGCTGGGATAGACTACAGCCTAAAATACTTCTTGTTTTTTGTATATGTGTGTGTCTGTGTGATTATTTATGACATGATGGGGATAAATGAGGCTGTTGCCCTCCTGCCCTAATTTTGCCCAGGCACCCACAGGCGCCACAAACTCTCCAAGACAGGATGTTCATATTTACTGCAGTAAGGAGCATTTCAGCATTGGGCCTAATGCAGATTTCTTGGCAGCACCCAGCCACGAGTTGACACTCACTCAATGACTCACATGCACACACTCCCAGAGGACATAGGCAGGTCTACTCACCTTTTTTTTTTTTTCATTTTTCTTTCAGACTGTTTCATCATATCATCATCTATCTGAACCAATGCCCACAATTTCTCTGAATCACACTGAGTCTCTTTACTTGATATTTTATGGACAGTTAGTAGTAAAACACACACACACACAAACACACACATGGCTTTGAGATGGGATCCTGCACACAAACTGCTGCCTACCTGAGTCAGACATATATTTGACTGGCCAGGGGGATCTCCTCTATGCCACTGCTCAGTTCAACACCGACAAACTGGTGATTGAAATGAGACTGGGTGCCCAACCATGCATCATGACGCTCTCTGGCTCTCTTACAGGGATATGACACTCGGGCTGACCCTGTAAGGTCAGAGCTATTATGACGCTGGGTGGGGATGGCAGGAAAAGGAAATAAAGAAGGTGACAGAGGGAGGAAGGACGAGGGAGACCCTTGGAGAGACATTGGGAGCCAGAGGAAGGAAGCACCAACAAGAGGAGAGATAACGAGTGAGGAAAAAGAAGAGCAGCTTGCAGAAGAGAAATAAGGGAGTACAATGGACTGAGTCACAGGAAAAAAAATGCCTAGGAGTCAATTTTTTGCAGATTTTGATCATTTCTCAGTGAATTACCTGTCTAAGCTTAGGCGGAAATTAATTCAACAATGTTATGATTTGCAGTTCTTGTCAAGTGACTCACCTACTGAACTTTACCGAGACTGATTACTAAATTACCATAACAATTGAGCAATTGGAGTAATAATGTTTTCCCACCCTTGGAGGCTTCAATTACGATACTGTATTTATTTTCTCTGATTGGACTATGCTGAACTCTTTCAAGATGAATTTGCAGGAAATTAGTTTTAATGCACTGGGCCTCTGAGACCCCACGATGAATCCAAATTCCATTTAATCATGAGGGGGGCCCTGGGAGTTGCCACAGGAGACGGAAAATATGCTCATCTCCTTAAGATGGTTATTCATCATGATAATTATTTCAATGCTTCAATTAATTTGACAACGTTATTTGCATGTGCCACCATTTTGCACACCTGTTTGCCGGTGGGTCTAGGGAAATGGAGGAGGAATCAGGGCTGTTGTGTTGTAATAAATATGACCTTCATCTCCTGCAGCATGCTGCGGATCTCTTCTGGTAATTTATATTAAGTCAGTGACATGTAAACAATGTTTTATCAGTGACAGATTTCAGTATTACCCCTGAGTTCATTGGTGAATGGACCCATATGCTTAAAATGTGTGCTGCATAATTCAAACATTTATAAAGCTGCCATTAACTACACTCTTGCACTAGCTTTTTTTGAATTTTTTTTGTGGAAAATACCATTGAAATAACCTTTTTCTTTTCTTTGAAGACTGGCAATATTTTATCAAACCTTTTTAACACAGTCAGAAATTTACCTTGGAAAAAAACCTCTCTAAAACTGCACTTTGAAGACTGCAAAACAAATCTAAGAGCTTCGAAGAAAGGAAAAGACTTAGCAGAAAGAAAGGTAAGCTTTTAATTTTGTCAATCCTTACAGAGAATTAACATAATTTCTGTATGAAAATCTATAATTTAGAATGACACTCTGGTAAAGAATGACGGGTTAGGAAGGAGAACGATGAGAGGAACTAAATACTGAAAATAACAGAACAGGTACCACATGACTGTACTTTGTGTTTAAGTTACTTTTCCTATTTTACTTTTTTTTATTAAATATTTATTTACTTAATTGCAGACAGCTTTGGGATAACTGAAAAAAAGAATAACCATTAATCCAGACATTGTTTAATGTTACGGTGCTTATATAAACTGTCACCAATAAAGCAATCTTTGTTTGAATAGCTGTGTATCTAACATCAAAATTCTCTGGCGAGTTAGTTTTTTTTTATTCTGTATTTTTTTAAGAGAAGATTCCTTGATTAATGTTTTATGACAGAATGTCAGAACAAACTAAGGTGCCAACATTCACAGATGTCCTCATTATTTTGATTTTCCAAACCTAGTCCAAAGCAGCAGCAGGGAAATACAGAAAAAAAGCCGAATTACATCTCATCTCCAGTATGACTGTGTAAGAGTGCTTTCACAAAGCTCACATCAGAAAATATTAGAATAAAAACATCCTGCAATATTATGATGAAAGCTGAAATAAGAAAATGTATTTGATCATTTTTTGGTTTGAAAACATAATCAAAATTAATTCAAAACAAAAAGATCCCAGGTAGCAATGAAACAGGTATACTACAGTAAGGGCATCTGAATTACACAGTAAGAGACTAATTTATCATTAATTTTTATCATTTATTTATTGACAGACTGACTTAAACTAAATCGGACAGGCAAAACAGTGTAAATAGTTTGATGAACAAAAAGCAATAGAATCATAAATATTAACTCATTAACATCATGTAACTGAAATAAATGTTTCATAATTTCAAGAAAACAACCCACCCCCCATCCTTTATATCTTTATTTATTCACGATTAAGCAAATATCTAAATCTACAGCTCTGTAAATTACATTTAAACACATCATGTTCTTAGCTTCGTCAAATACTCTTTTTTACTGAGCCCACCTGAATGCATCACAATGTTTCACAAATGCATCACTGAACATGGCGTGCATCTGTTTTGGGGCAATGTGTGGCTCGTTTAGCTTAGCTGATTAGCTTTTATCCTGTTGGTCTCAGTATGAATTTTAGTAAAGACTTGGAACTGGGTTAATATTTTAGATTTAATGGACTTAAAACAAAGTTTTGGAGACTCTGCTACAGTTTATTTAAGAGGATGACAGAGCCTCAGGAGCAGCAGATGAGCAGATGGCGTTCACGCGTAAACATGAGGTTAATCCACAGGTGATTGATGGTAGGTAACGTGTTTACAGGCATTTATTTCGATCAACCGATCATGTTTTTGACCGATACTATTTTACAGCTGTTGTCACAGCGTTGCATGGTAAATATATTCTATTCAATCTGCACTAATACATGTATTACTAAGACGTGTGTGAGGACGCAATGCCATGTAAATGTTTATAGCACTGGCTGATCACATATTTAGAGAGACTCCTTTCCCCAATATCTTTGGTCATTATCTAATAAAACCTAAAAACAACTTGATATTCAGAACTGGTGACGATGCCTGGGGGATTGTTTGGCCTTCAGCTAAGCCCTGTGCACAGATTAACATCACAATGTTGACAAACACAAAGACAGGTCTACTATTAAGCACTATATTAAAATTTGAGAGTACATAAGGTAATATAAACAGATGCATCTCGTGGGTGAATGCAAGAACACAGTTATGAGTAATTCACTGAAGGCGAGTGGGGAGGGCTGATGGCATCATCCTGGGAGACCAGCGCGAACCAGGAAAAGGGAGACTTGACAAGACGGATAAAAACAACCACTGCAGCGGGAGAAGTTTATCTGATTGTACGGAGAGTAACACAAACTCAATCTGGACATGGGAAGTGTTGTTTCCACTAAACATCAACGTTATGTAGTGCATGTGCGCCAAAACGATCCCCACAGGTTTCATCTTTGTATCCAAAGAGCCACTGTTGGTAACAGAGATGAAACTCTGAAGCTCTTTCTCTGGTGTAATCGTCGTGCATGTAGTGACGTTGCTTCATATTCACTCCTGCGTGCCACATTGCTCCTTTCAACTCTTTAGTCGATGCTACACTTTTTACATGTAACACTGAAGTAAAGATATAAATTGTGACAGAAATTGTTTGTTTGCTCTCATATTACCAACACTGACCTCCACTGCATATATTTGACGTTGTGTGCTGCCTGTTGGTGACCCCGTTGCCCCCTTTTTTTCTCAGCAGGATGCAACTGTGAATGACCATGTCAGTGAATTACCCAAGCATGCTGCCTGGGTATTTGTCCTGGTAATATGATGACTGCATGTGTGAAAGGGCTGTAGGCCCTGCTTACACCATCTGGGTCCATTTTCTTCTAGAACTTTGGAGATCAGGCGACAGAGCCAAGGAAGACATAAACAGCTGTTTGCACAGCAGTTCATCTCTTCATGCTGAGTTGAATCAGTGGAACATCTTTGTAACACTTAACATCTTAGGGTAGTCTAATCCCCTTAAAGAGTATGCGTGTCTTCAGTGCTATCATTATCTGTTTATTAGCTGCAAATTACATTACACAAATTGGAGACCACATATACACAAAACAATACAAAAAGACTCAAGGACAAACTGTCATTAAATATCTACAAACATACATATGGCCAAATATTACATCACACCTATTTTTAAAAAACTTCACTGGTGTCCTGAACACTGTAAATTTTAGGCTTAAAGGGTTAGTTTGGGTTTTTGGAAGCATGACTGCTATAGGCCCATGGTACTAGTAAATATGAGAATCTTACTGCATTGGATTGTCGCGCCAACATAGTTTCTTGAGTAGTTTTAACTTATAAGTTTGTTAATTTCGAGGCTATCAGTGGCACCATGTACTGCTATGTACCGGCTACCATCAGACTGGATATTCCCCCCAGGACAACGCTCACATGTTCCTTTATTGGCACTCATATTTACTAGCGTCATGGACCTCTGCTAACCTCACTTCAAAAACCTTGAACTAACCCTTTAAGTACACAAGCTGATTGATTGAGCACTAGAAATATTTCCTAAAACACTGTGGTTAGAATCTGCAAACCAGCCCCACTTTTCTTGTATTATCTGTCATGGCTAGGTACTGGGGTTAATTAAAACCTGATGAGGCTGCCTTACTTTTGTGCTCTAACCCCCTCAGAGACCTACATTTTACTGCAACTGTCACTTCTTTTCAAAGCAGCCATAAAAATATATAATTTCTGTGTTGGCTTGCTTTCATTTTCATTGTAACTTTGTCACACAGTTGTTTGAATAGGCAGTAAGAGTTCAGTTCATGAGTGTTGTTCTCTGTTTTTGTCCTTGGTAATTTAATTTAAACCAAGCTGAGCTTCTTCTTGTGCAACAGAAAGCTTTTTTAGGTATTTAGCTTACCTTGAACTGCTGTTTCTTTTCAGAAGCAGCTGCTGGGCCCTCTGAGAGAAAAGGGGGTACGTCTAGTTTATTATGATTTTATTTCTCAGTAAAGAGAATCCAGCTCATAACACCTGTGATCATAATACATAAAAATAATACCCTATCTCCAATTTTACAGATTTTTCTGTGTATTCTTTCTGCTGTGAATGTTAGACTTTTTGATTGTGAATGTTAGACTTTAAACTTCCACATAGCTTGTAAGAAATGCAATCCTGTCACTGGAAAGTGGATAGATGTATGAAAATCTAAGTGGACTTGATGCCTGTTGACGTGATGCACTCAAAAAGGCACGAAAAGGAAGGCACAGTTTTCTCTGCATTTTCTACTATTACAGAGAGATAATCATTCAAATAGCTCTTCAACTGAAGTGAAAACTATTGACATGTATTATAGCTCTAGTTTGAGTTCTAGTAGAAAAACATATATAAAAATATATTGAGCATATATATATGTCTATTTCCAGATGAGGCAGGTTAAGTGTAAGTCTACCTCTACTGACCTCCACTCAGTTTGATCAAAAATAAACCCTAACTGCATCATCGCGTTGGCTCATAGGAGAACTTAGACAGAATAATCATGGGTATCAAGCATCATGAAGCGTCAAAGCATATTTGCACATGTTCGAAGACAAAGGTTAAAAACTGACTAAATCAAGAGCTGACCAAGAATTAATCCAGAAGCCCAGGGTAAAAGCTTAATAATATACCTGTCATTTCACAAAATACTGAAGTGATACAACCCTGGAATACCTGTCTCCAGCCAATCTCCAGCCAGGCTTGACGTCTTCGGTCATTAAGCAAATTCTGCTGCAACTATTGTTGTTTTTCCGCCCTCAAAATTTACTGTGCAGGTTTTTCTGCATGTATGTGAAGTCCATGTTCTGAATATGATCAAAACCAAGAAAATACTCATTACCAGGAAACATGTGTCAATGAATACACAGTTTTGCTCAGTTCTGATCATTTTCTGAGTGCTTTTCAGACATATCCAAGTTTTTTTAAATTCAATTTTAGCTGAATTGGACATTGATCTGCAACATAACCTTGCAGTGTAGCTTAATCCACCTGTTTCAATTACTGTGACCAGTCAGAACAATCTTAAAGTTCCAATTTACAACAAATTAGATGATCCAAAGCAGCATTGCTAAATCAGCATCCTTCGGAGCAGAGTTGGGAGCTATGAGTGAGGCAACAGCAAGGAGTGACTCCTCCGACAGAGATTAGCATAGATGCTAACATCTTCAAGCAGCAGTTTTATCAGATGTTCATTTCTTTATTACAAGAAAAAAAAATCACAACACCAAAGGCATTTCTCAATAGAAAGGATATTTTTGCTCTACCTCTAAACTGAGAGTTTGTTCTACAAAGTGGCTCATTGTTTTCTTTTTTTACACCGCTGCAGTATCTCCCACCAACTACATTATCTGATATACCTGCAATGAATGTGGTTGACAAAGGATGGTCCAGTCACCTGCCAGATACGCTTTTGAAAGGGCCCATTCCCAAACACTTTCAATGGGCTGTTGTCCAGATGGACTAATGAAATATATTGAACGGTCCATCTGGTGTGTCAGGTTATCTGTAACATCGCTTCATTAGAAATATCTTTGATGAAAATCCAGACATATGTTAGGACCTGTTACATCTTTTGAAAAAGTCTTAGCTTTGATAAATACTGGCATGAATGTCACTGTTTAACACGGTCACTTAAACCTTTACATTGACATGGACACAAGGTAGAAGGTCAGTTACAGGTTGAAAGTGGAAGAATCTCTCTGTATCTTGTACTGGTGCTTGTTAATGGCTTCTCATGGCCATTTATAAGTTTAACAAATGTACCCGTCGGTTAAATTACAACAGCTTTACCTGCCCAGCAATAACTCAAGCAGAACTCACTTTCTGTGAGCTTTTGTTGTATTAAATATGACAATCACAGGGCAACGATGCTGGACTTAGTTGTTGACTACAGCTTCAAGTAATGTATTTTAAACTACAACTGTATCTATAAAGAAATATGTTCTTCCTCTGCTATGTGCGCGTTTGCATGTGTGTGCATGTCACTGTTAAAGAGCCAGACATAGCTTGCAATGAAAGTAGGGAAGGTTAAACATATACAAATCAAAACTGAGTTAAAGATCTAAAAGAGAGTGGTTATTTAAATGGAGTCTTTAGTGCTGTAGACTAAATAGTAGTTCATTCCCCTGGTGTCATTTCTTAAGACAACAATGTAATAAATGTCAAATAAGAAGAAATGTTGCAATATCATTTTTCTCTGAAGCTGTAAAGCCCGAATCTCCAGATTATTGTTACAGAACAGTACAATCCTTTGTGGATGTCCCCTCAAAGTTAAAAACACCACCAATCTTTGAGAATGTCAGTCTGATCCTCTAAAGACAAATTAAATCAGAGTTTGAATTTTTTGGCCTTGGAAAAAACTGATCCATGCCACAGACTTGCCTGGAAATATAATTCGAATGTCTCAGCGGGATAGAAAATGAATCAGGCAACCTCAACAACAAAAATCAAAAGAAGTCTATTTTCTTTCTCTCTTACATTTTGCTTTGAGTGTCTTCTTGAGTTGGCCCCATGGTTTACACTTTGAATATGACAATGCGTCAGAAATAAGAAGACTGGTGTGGATTTAATTTGAACTGTATTGTGTATTAGTGTGTCCGTCAGCAGCATCTCTGTGTTGTTGGGAATCCAGACCTGTGTCATTTGATTTATATCTAACCAAAGGACCTTGCAGGACATGAGACTTTTCTGTGTTTCCCAGTCATAAAAGAATGATTTCACACAGCTTCAAGTGTGTTACCATGCTTTAGAGTGCATATGGTGCTTATCTACAGAGCTCTGTGGGATGCTTAGTGTAAGATTTCTTTACTTTAAGCACTTTGAGACACAAAGTAAGTAAAGGACTTACCGAGGCTGAATTCCACCTGAGGCAGCTTGGGTGTTAGCATTATACCTGAGAGAGGAGAAAAGGGACATGGAGTGGAGTTGAGATGAAGCAGAAAATATGGGAGATAAAAGCAAAAAAGAGGAAATACATTAGAACATTGACAGAAGCAAGGAAATAACAGACACTCAAAGTGAATCAGAACCTTGACTTTAATTGTTTGGCTCTAGGAAGTGTTAGAATATACAGTGATATAACCAAATCTTAATCTAAACCATCCATTCATGTATAAATATATGTTGAACATGAATGTAACATATGGCGCATTAAACAATCAGTCCCTCCAGGATAATGAAGTCTTAGTACATGTTATTATGGCAAATGAATACCGTGTGACTGCAAGGCTAATTATGTTTCTCGTGATTATGTAACAGGGTGGCACGGTGGCGCAGCAGGTTAGTGCAGGTGCCTCACAGCAAAAACATTGCTGGTTCAATTCCTTGGTCCAGACCAGAGTCTTTCAGTGTGGAGTTTACATCTTCTTCCTGTGTGCGAAGGTTATCTTCAGGCACAGACCTAAAACATGCTCATGAGGTTGATGGTGACTCTAAATTGCCCTGGGTGTGAGTGTGAGCATGAATGGTTATCTCTCTCTCTATGTGGCCTCTTGATCGGCTAGCGACCAGTTCAGGGTGTACCCTGCCTCACACCAGTGTCAGCTGGAATAGGCTGCAGCCCCCTGAGACCCTGAAATGGATCAGCAGTATAGATGATGGATTGGTGGATAATTATGTGACACATTCAACTGTTATTGCAGTTGCATACCTCATCAGATAGAACTTTCTTTACTCTTCACTGACAACAAATAGTTTAGTCATCTTTGATCATTTTAATGAAAAAAGGAGCATTCAGGCAGCTCTGTACTGCTAAACCTCAGTAAATTAATACTTGGTTAACATTTCTTAGTGGACATCAGTCTTGTCTACATATTCAAATGAGTAACTGATTAAACGGCATATTTAAATGCAAAGGTCATTATAATGAAGTAAAGTAAAATACGATATATTTTCAAACTAGTAATCAAACAGGGACTAGATGAATTCAAGGTGCTTTTTAAAGTTACAGTTTGGTTGCTTTCTTCCAGTTGTTGAAAAATAAAAAATGCTACAAATCTGTATATTTCCCTTGGATCATTTCATGTTCACATGGCAGCTTTCTGAAAAGGGTCAAGTTTTCCAGCACTGCTTTGAGTCACAGAAATGGCCAGAGCTGGCCAGAGTCACGCTGTGCATTATGGGAATAGTGGAGGTTAAATGTCCTATGTAAGATCACACAGATGAGCATATTCATCATTGTATGACACAGCCTGTGATGTAAGTGTGAACAAATTCAGTGCATGAAGAAGAGGGGCTTTTGGCACTTGCCTGTGTCTACAGTGGACATTAGAGGACATCAGATAGCATATCATTTGTTACAATGCAACACTGCAGCAGTGTGCACCGAGAAGCTGCCAGCGATGTGGAACATTAGAGATCAGCTTTAAAAAGAATAAATTCTCCTGCTTGTGTGAGCTCAGTAAAACGTTTTTACATCAGCTGTTGTTGAGTCCTGTGATGATCTGCTTTAAACAAGGTGAGCAATTTTTACCTGTTGCTGTTTTCGTGGGATGTTGTGGCTGTGCACAGAAAGTGACTCTGTGGGATCCAAAATATTATTATTAAGTCACTTTATTATCAGCCTGGTTGCCTGGTGGCTGTAATGTAATTATTATTACTCATGCTGCTCATAATACTACAGCAACATGAAGAATTAACTCTGTACCTTGTTAGTTTCAGTTCCTGGGGCGATTGTGGTCTTAATGCAAACAAAGCACTTCGAGACCACCTTTAGTTGGTGTGCTGAACAGTACTCAATTGCTGTGTTCATACATGCATGGAATGGCCTACTTGTATCAGAACTGCTCTCCTGAACAATCTTAATGTGAAAACCGTCTTAATCTTTTTGAAAACCTTTTCTATGTTTTAAACCTGTCCCACTAACATACATTGTTTGTTCATTATTAAATGGAGTAAGATTGCTCTTAGAATTTGGGTGTTCAAATGACTTTTAATAACAGGATAGGCAGGGTGTTCTTCTGACATTTTTTTCCCAAGATAAGGAGAAGTCACTGTAAGAAAATGTAGGTTTGAGCTGTGGTGGTGGGCAGAAAGTTAAATATTCTAATGGGCCCACAATTCCTAGCAAAGCCCCTTCATACACTGCTGCTTCATATTTGAATTTGAATTTATTTAGGATAGCCCCTTGAGATGCAGCATCTCGTTTTTGAGGGGGTTATAAATTCAGGCCAGCACCCTGGTCAAAACCTTCTAACACTTCTAAGATGTAAAGCAGCTGATCATATCTAATATCTGTTGTAGCTTTGGCTAAGGCTACTGCCTTGTTGCCATAATGCACTACAGCCCAGTTGTAAACAAAGTTGAACTGATTCTATCAGTAGCATCTCAAAGGAACATGGTATATTGATCTAGCAATGAGGATGAAGCTATGCAAAGACTGAGCCAGGTTGTACTTATGTTTAACAACTTGACCAAAGAAGAAGTAGCCGAAATCAGCACAGCCTTTTGGATATTAAACTGTGTATTAAACTGTCCTAGCTGAAAATTGTTTCCATCGTGTTGTGAAATCGTTCCCTAGAAACATCTATGAGACAAACAATGTTTAATAATATTGACATGTCTGAAAATGAGATCAAGGTGATTGGTCAACATGAAAATGAATGTGTGCTGAAGTTAAAAGCATTTTTTTTTATTTCTGTTGAACTGCAATGTTGAAGGACATGGATTGTAAGGACAAAAAACTGAAGATGTCAATCCAATTTCCCAAGTTTTGTTTATTTGTGCTCATTTCACTTAAAGC
Source organism: Cetoscarus ocellatus (assembly GCA_037902135.1). Lineage (NCBI taxonomy): Eukaryota > Metazoa > Chordata > Actinopteri > Labriformes > Labridae > Cetoscarus > Cetoscarus ocellatus. The sequence goes on from JBAMNC010000874.1 coordinate 145,611, forward strand.
AAATACACAGCAATCTTTCAAGGTGTGCACACTGTCCTTGGGGCCTCATGCCATCCTGATGAGTAGCGGGCTGACTTTGTGACTTTGTGTTTGTGTCATCAGTCACTGCTGCTTTCTCTCATTCATCACCTTCTCAGTCTGACACACAACCATTCAAACAGATAAAACACCTGCTCAAAGGTACAACACATAGATGGGCTCAAAAATCACTGAGTGGTCTTTCCTCTTCCTGGGCTCTGGGACACAATCGGCCCCTCTAAGGCTCATCAACTCTACTAATGGCCCATGGACAGTCGATGCTTACTGATGTACGGGAGCCAGGGGATGTTAGGTAATAGTCATTTTATATAATGAGGGTTCTCCATAAAGGACTCAAAATAATTTACTTGTGTTGTATAATTACACCACGCACCACACTTTGTTGGCAGCTTTTAATGTCTAGTCAGATCCATTTATTTGTAAAGCCTTTCATCAAAAAGTCTGTTTTCAAAGACTTTACAAAGAAGAGGCCTGCTTAGATCTGGCTACTCGATAATCATACAACAAACTGATGCAACATTAAGGTAACAGACAGCGCCAGCGCCCTGCATATCCTAAAGCACCCTTCGTAAATATTCTGCCCTGGCTCTTGAAGAAAAGGTTTGCTGAAATCTGCCGACACAAGTTATTAGTGGCTGTAGTGCAAGTTTAATGGGGTCCTTGTGGTTCATACAAGCAACTTATAAACCTCTACTACAGAAACTCAGTGTAGACCACTTGACTGAGGATGGGGACTGTAATTATTTAATGAAATAATCCCCTTTTCTGCACTCCTTTATAATCAAAGTCTCTAATGATACCACTATAAATACTATATTGACAACAAGATGACATTAAAATTTTAAGATTATGAACAAAGCTTGTGTGAAAATATGAAAAGGTTTCAATATGATCTGTTTTAACCACTTCAAACTGATGGAAAAATACAAATTTATCCTCTAACCTTTATCTTTTTAAGACAATAGTCAAAAGGGGCAGTGTTTTGGTTTAATTTGATGCACAATGTTGATGTGTTCCAATCTTATCAATCTTTATCTATCAATCAATCAATGAATCAATCAGTCTTTATTTGTATTGCGCCAATTCATAACAAGTGCTATCCCAAGACACTTTACAACAGAGCAAGCTTATCTTCTCTCTATGCAAGAAGTTATCTATGTGTGTTTGCCAGTGGTTTGATCAAATGGTGCTATGTCAGAGGACCAATGAGACTTTATCAGTACGTTTTGACATTTTAGATGTTTGAGTTATGAATAATGTTATACCAGATGTTAATGGACCAAGATTCTGAACTGTATTTCTACCCATAATAAAAACAACTGCTGGCCCTGGAGTAAAAAGTTGTCTTCTTCATCTGTTTTTATCTCTCAAATGACTGCAACTTCAATTCAACCTGCTGCAGAAGTGTTCAAAATGTCTTACATTAGGACCAAAGAAACATTCTTTTCTCTGTTCAAGCTGATACATGTGTGAGTTTTTTACCTACTTGAATGAAGCGAAACATTTGACATGATTGACCATGAAACTCATAACCATAACTTTATATATGAGACAAAACCTTCGAAATAAGCATCTGGAAATCTTCATCCTCATTAAGTCCAACTACATGTGGCATACCCCAAGAATGCAACATCTAGTGACAGTGTCTCTTCTGTGCACATTCTCTAGCATTTCTGACCAGCCCAGGAAATAAAACAAAACAGGAGTACACATCCTTAATGTTCTAACGAATCATAATAATTCTTAGGCTTAAGTATAAGTACCACCACTGATCATAAAAGATGCTAATACAGGCTGTCTTTCACATGTATTCATACATATAGTCCCCTCCAAAAGTATTGGAACAGCAAGGCCAGTTCTTTTTTTTTTGTTGTTCTCTGAAGCCATTTGGGTTTAAGATCAAAAGATGAACGAGACAATAGTTCAGAATTTCAGCTTTTATTTCCTGCTATTTACATTTAGATGTGTTAAACAACTCAGGACATACCACCTTTTTTATTAGACCGCAACATTTTTAGGTGAGCAAAAGTAAAAGAACAAATAATCTTAAAATAAATGTCATTTTAATATTTGGTGGCCAAACCCTTTCTTGCAATAACTGCCTCAAGCCTGACACCCATCAGCATCACCAAACTTTTGCATTCTTCATTTGTGATGCTATTCCAGGCTTTTAAAGCAGCTTCTTGTTTGTTTCGGGGGTTTCTGCCTTCAGTCTCCTCTTCAGGAGGTGAAATGCATGCTCTATTGGGTTAAGGTCAGGCGATTGACTTGGCCAGTCTAAAACCTTCCATTTTTTTCTCCTGATGAAGTCCTTTGTTTTGTTAGTCGTGCTTTGGGTCATTGTCCTGCTGCATGATAAACTCTCTACTGATTAGTTTGGATGCATTTCTCCATAAATTGGCAGAAAAAATGTTTCTGTACACTTCTGAATTCACTCTGCTGCTACCATCATCAGTTACATCATCAATAAATATTAATGAACCTGTTCCAGAAGCAGCCACGAAAGACCAGGCCATCACATCACCTCCACCATGCTTCACAGATGAGCTTGCATGCTTGGATCATAAGCAGCTCCTTTCTTTCTCCCCACTTTAGCCTTTCCATCACTTTGGTAGAGATTAATCTTGGTCTCATGAGTCCATAAGATAGTGTTCCAGAACTTTTGTGGCTCATCTCTGTACTTCTTTGCAAATTCCAATCCAGCCTTCTGAGTCTTACTGCTGATGAGTGGTTTGCATCTTGCGGTATGGCCTCTATATTTCTGCTCTCGGGTCTTCTTCCAACAGTAGCTTTACCCCTGCACCATGGAGGTTGTTCGTGATGTCACTTGCTCACTGTTTTTAGGATTTTCTTCACAGCTCTTACAATATTTCTGTCATCAACAGCTGTTGTTTTCCTTGGCCGATCTTTTCGATGTTTGGAGGTCAGAACACCAATAGTTTCTTTTTTTTTTCTGGACAGTCCAAATTGTTGTGCGGGTTATGCCCAATGTTTGTCCAATGGCTCTGATCAATTTCCCTTCTTTTCTCAGCTTCAAAATGGCTTGCTTTTCTCCCATAGACAGCTCTCTGGTCTTTATGTTGGTTTATCCTCTTTAACAAGAAACGCAGTCTTTATAGGTGAAACCCAAGGCTAAAACCTAGACTAGTCATGCAGAGCTATTTAATGTCTGAACAATCTACCTGAAGACCAACTCCTGGGCCACAAGAAACAATCGTCAGTCACATGTTCCAATAGTTTTGCTCACTTGGTTCAAACAAAAGGTGGTTCGTCCTAAGTTGTTTCACACATCTAAATGTAAAAAACAGAAAATAAAAGCTAAAATTCTGAACTATTGTCTCATATTCATCTTTTGATTCTAAACCCAAATGTCTTCAGCAAACAAAAAAAAAAAAAAGAATTGGCCTTGCTGTTCCAATAATTTGGAGGGGACCGTACAGTCAAGGATTCCACTAAAAAAATTAATCAAATGATTACAACAGGAAAAAAGTTCATAAACTCTACGCTGACAACCTCCCATTACTTCATAAACAAAGGGGGTAGTTTATAGCCCCTTTGTTGATGCTTCTTACTGCTCTTTGTGCAGACCTGAAGTACAATGCTTAAGTGTTTGTAGATGTAATTAATTTCATTTTCAATCACACTGCTGTCTGTTTTTCAACAGTTTTGTGCATCTTCAAAATAAACAGTACATAAGAAAACCAAATGTGCCAGATCCTGTCAGGTGTCTAGCTTGGCTTTTTGATCGTTAGAGATGTTGTAGGATGTAACTTTAGTCTGAGCCTCAACATATTTCATTCAGTTCAGAAATGTGCTTCAACATGTCAATCTGTGGGTGTTCACTGATTTAAAGGGAACAAGAGCTGACAGTCTGATTGATTTGTTTCATGTTATGCCAAAAACATACATATGCATAATCCTGGTTCAAAATACATCCACATTATGCACTGGGCCCTGCTTTGTGCTAAAATCTTAAAAATACTCCCAACTATAGATTTTAGTCACACTTTTACTTTCTATACACCCTATCAAAAGTTAACTTGGAATTTTTTTTAAGAAAGACCTCCCAAGCTGTGGACACCCATTTTAAGCTTTACAGAGCGGATATCTGCGAACAGACAAGCACAGACAATGCTGATACAGTGGATCAATAAACTTGTTTATTAGCAAGAGTACCAAGGACCTATTTGTGAGAGTAACTGGGATGGTGACAGAATTCTGTATGAATGAATTTACAGCCAGAATACTGGTTGTTGATTTTTTTTTTTTAATTTGTATGTGTATTTTTATTTAGAGATATTATGTATGTCATAACTTGGCTAAATTATAAATGTTGTCATGGCTTTGAACCCTGTTTTTATTTTCATATTTTATTTTTTATTTGATTTATCCTATTATCTTTCTTTCTATATGTCTTTTTTGTACTTTTATTATTATTACTTTCATGATGCTGTGTTTAGTTCCTCTGAGGACATTTTTAGCTAAAATACACATAAAAAAATAAGACTTGCCAACTCATACAGGACACAAAATGTTTGTGAAATTATCAGTGCTGATATTTAACAATAATGATTTGTTTTCTTCAGCTCTTCAACATTTACTCCAAGAAATCTCAATCATATTTACAATGAGAAAACATAAGTAGACAGCCTGCTACTCAGAAACAATGATTATAAATTACAGAACTCATTAGCATCAAAAAGTTCACCCTTGCGAATAATTTGCCAACTGGGGAAAAACAATCTAGATAAACTTGGTTCAAAAGCAACCTAAAGTAGACATCTTTATTAAAGATGAATTAAATCTTCATTTCAAGATGTTCCTTCAAGTTTGAGCACTTCATTTGTCATTACTGGCTATATCTGAATAAAAAGGCCTGCGAAACTTGTTGCAACTTCTGTGATGCACACTTGTAGTGTAACTGTCTCATTCATGAAGTGCACACACACAAAGCTGAAGCATGCCGGCAAATTAACACTTGCTTACAAAAATAGGGCAATTATGTATGTAAATATATTTTTCTACCTGGTTTACACATTACTCTCATCATCCTCCTGTTCCTCAGGGGCCACGTCTCCTTGTGTTGTCACCACTGAGAGTGTTGATGAAACTTTAATCAGCCTTGGTGACATGTTGCGTGGTGGCAGCAGAGAGCCCTTTAGCTAGGTGGACTGAGACAGAGCCAGCTGCTGGATTTTGAGTCTGGTACCATTATAAGGGACAGTCAAACCAACAGCCCAGGAGTCTCAAAAGACTCTCCATATGTGCAAGATGCTAACTTGTCTAAAGTAGTAAAGTGGTGGAAAGCAAGAGAAAGTGTCTGCCACCTTCAAGGGTCCAGCTGAAATGAATGTAAAATAATACTGATATATTGAATGCTTAAAATGGTCAATGCCAGAAACTTACTTAGAATCTAGTTCAATTTGATTTATTGAATGAAGAGAAGAGAGTTTTCTTTACTGTTTGAGGCTAAAATCTTTAAACAGAACAGCAAGGCTTTAACAATAACAGGTAGTCCATTTAAAATAAAAATATAGTCCTTATATATATTTATTTATTTACTTGGCAGATGCTTTGTCCTAGAAATTGTGCCGAGTTGGTTTGGCATATGGCCCAATGTGATATCTTTTCATGGGGCCAAAAATTTCTGGCAGCACCCCGAACTACAAACTATATTTGAAAAGAAAAAAATGTTGAAGGTATATTGCATTTAAATTAGTTTAAGGCATACTGCATCAAATCTATAGATTTATTCCACATACATTGTCCAAATCACAGTGAAATGGACTTATTCTCTCAGCTGCTTGTTGTCACACTTCAAAATGTTAGTTGTCACTGCAATATCCAATGCTGTTTTCTTACAAATAAATAAGCTTCTGTTACACATTCATTTTTAATATCCACCACATGGTTGGTAACATATACTTAGGCCTTTAAAAACCCCATATTGTCTGTGCATATTTTGTTTGTGTATGTGTTTGCATGAGCCTAAGAGCCTGCCATACCAACTTGCTTGCCATTGGTAAAACAGATAATTTCATATTTTTGAGAATCAATACCTGAGAAGTTAGAGAATCCAAATGGTCCTACTCTGTTTCCTTATGTGTGAATTAGCCAACACCGAAAGCCAATACCCTGATATTACTGATATTTCTGAGATTTGAAACAATAAAACTTGCCAACACTGAGGATGGAATGTGATATGACTGTATTCACCTCTACTTGTCTGTTCAGACAATTAATTACTGAAAGATTTCCTTTATTGGTGGTTTCGTAGACAGCAATTCACAATTAAATTAGTTACTATAAACAATAGAAACGCTTTCAATGTGAAACTTTCATAACGTTTTTAAACTTTTGGATGGCGTTTGTTCCTTTCCATCTGTCATTTCCAAGCCCGACACAGTCAAAGCAGATGGCCTTACAACACAAGTCTAGTTTTGCTAAATGTCGCCAAGTATTTTGCTTGCAGTGGATTGATGTTGGGTCTCTTAGTATAAAAAACAACACATCTAGCTTCTGTGAATTGATTGAAAAAAACAGTAATTTCAGACTGAAAACATCATTAAGCTTATTAAATGGGATTAAAAGCACAAACAGTCTAATAAATTGGAAAAAAGTAGGAGAATTTTGTACTCAGTTACATTATTCAACTAAAACATTTATGTCTAATAAACAAAAAAAATCATCCCCCAAATGACTATTCTTAAGACAGTCTTTAACTTAAACCTTCAATCAAAATTTTCTCAAGTTGCATTAGAACACATTAAGATGAAATGTTATTCATCTTCTCCTTCTGGTCAAAAGGGCAGCCAACTTATACTTCATAATTGAATATCTGCCCCAGCAGAGGATGGTCCTAGTGCAACCTGTTTGGCCAATGCTCTCTCGACATCAACAACAGCTGGATCAGGTCTGCCAGAAAACAACAAAAAAGAAGACACAACGAGGACATGGAGAACAGGCAAAGCCACTCAAAGCAGACAATAACAACAAATCATTTGAGGAGTGCCATGTGGAAGCACTTAAGGCTCCACTGTATGTCGATTATGTGCAAAGCAGCTGGCCCACTATGACACATCTGGGGCCCATTTGTCCACCTTTCACCCACAACAGTCCAGGGGTGCCTTGTCAAGTACTCATCCTAGTGCTTCTAAGTCCTCTTCAGCAAGTCACTGACAAGATTGCAAGCTTTATATGCAAGGATATGTGGCCTTGGGGGAGATAAATATTAAAATGATCAAATGGAAATGCTTCATGTGTGTTGTGGCCTGCAGGGCGGTTTATTAACCTGTACGCTCAAAACTGACTGTGTTTAATTTTTGGGAAAAGTGACAGCTCACTGTACTGACTGGACCTGAAAGGAATCGCAATGTTTATAATATAGTGTCACCATTTGGTAAACTGGCTAGCCTTGTACCATCAGTTTCAGCACAGATTACAACATGGATTAGAACATTGGGTAATTAATTTTAGCAAATGGGGCTTACACCACAGTCATAAAGACGTAACTACTGCCACAACAAATGAACGACTGAGCAGAGATGGCAGCAGCAGCAGACAATTTGGCAGAGTTGCTCTTAGATGGACATTTGGAGGTGATGCATTTCTGTTCAACTAGACTCACAATGCTCTCTCACTCTCTACTTATTGGTTGGCAGTTTTATTACACTACCCCACACACACAGAGCTATTCTTAGCAGTAGACACCAAGTGGATCAGATCAGTGGCTAAAAGCAATAGTTTTGATCTGCCAATCATTTATTTCTAAAAACATTCTTCCAATAAAGATCAGTTACTGATAGATGTAATATCTCATCTTCTAAGACACTTGATACAAATTAGTTATGAAGCTATAAACAAAAAAGGGTTAGAAATTCAAATAAATACAACTAAGAATAACCAGATATGACTTGAGTAGATTTCCTAACATCTTTTGACTACTTTCAAATTAAAGTTACTGGGACAACAATATTACAAGTGCTTTATTCCATGCAATTGCCAATTTTAAATTATAAGCAAATTTGTTCTTTTCAGTGATTAACAGAAAAAAAAACGTATTTAAATCAGCTTCCTTTAACAGGAACTAGAAAAGCTAGCAGTTAATCAATATTAACCAAAAACACAAGAGTGCCTGCAAACAGCCTAAGCTAATGTTACTAGACAAATCGCAGCTGTTTTTTAAATTCTTTATTTAATATGTCTGACTAATGATACATCCTACTTAAGCACTGTGCCGCGGCTGTTCTTTTGCAACCCAAGAAACTAAAACAAGGAGCCACTTTAAGTTTGTTGCCACCAAACAGAGGTTACCAATTGCTATCAGTTACACGACAAGCAAGAAGGGCAGAGAGCTGAAGGGCAAAAAGAGTTTAGAATTTATGACATCATTTAACACTACATGAAGCTGCTGGACAGGGTTTTATTTTCCACTGCTACAAAGTGTCTCATATTTACATTAGCTGGGCAATATCTTTCATAAAAGCAATCATAGTTTGATCAAGCTAACACAATTTACTTTGTTGGGATCAGGAGAGCTCTGTTTGGTTCTGTTGTTTACTGAAACCTACTGCGACCATGACACGTCCTCTGGGAGCACCTAACAGCACTGATCTGCATTTTGCTCCTTCCTGGGTTCTCTTTCTGAGATGGGGCTAGGTAGAAAATTAACCTACGCTTTAACCCACAGTAACTGATGAATTCAACTGAAAAATAACTTTCACTTTCACTCGTTTCAGAAGATTGACATTTAGCAGGTTTCAAGTTACCTACCAGCTGGTTCATACTAGAGCGTGTAGCTGATGCATGTCCCAGCTCCGATTCAAGCTGGTGTGTGTGTGTGTGTGCACTCCGCTGTGGCTGCATTTTCCTGCTGTCACTGCTCTATGTCTCCATACGTATCACCCTAATGATAAGCTTCTATTGAAAGTTTAGGAAGAGCCACAATTAATCTCTCCTTAAGGAACCTGATCCATTAAATAACAAACCTGAATGAAAGCAGCCTAAACAAACAAGGGACATTTCCCCACACAGGAGGTAAACTGAGCTTTACATTTAAGACTTACAAACAGGAAGAGTGATTGGATAGTTCATATCTTTTCTGGGACATGTTATACCACTGTGGATATACTGTGCATACCAGCTGGTTAAGGTAAACATGTCTGTCTATTTTTCCTTTCAGGCTCTGTTTTGACAAAGAAATGGGCGAGCCTGGTATTCTTAGGACTTTTGGTGCAGTAGATGAGATGTGAAAGCTCTTACTGGATGGCATGCTCACTGAAATCAAAACACAAATGCATCATTCTGCAAGGATAAAGCAACCAGAGTGAAATGGCCTTAAGACATCTGGGATCCCTTTCCAAAAGGCCTTAAAACATATTTATGTACTACTGCCTTCTCACAAGTTAATCCCTTATTTTTCTTATCTTTTATGTCTTCTGTTCTTTTAATTATATATATTTTTATGTTATATTTCTACTTTTTTGTAACCTTGAATTTTTATACTGTTTTAGATTTTCTGGTTATATATTCTTTGCTAATTTAACGTCTTTAATGCTCTTAATATCATGATGAATTTGCTTTTGACTCTGTAAAGCACTTCAACATTCTACATGTATGAACAGAGCTCTTTAAATAAAGTTCCCTTGCCTGGCCTTACAGCTCAATGAAAACACCCAAGCAGCAAGAAAGACCCTAAACTTGTCCATTGCCTACAGCAGAGGGAAACCTCTGTTCCCTGCCAAGATATATCCTCATCAATGTGTGACCCCAAGGGAAAGCTATCATTAATAGCTCTGTGATGGCAGTACAGCTTCAAATAACTACATGTATCTGTTTCCGTATTGACTACATGACATTTAAAAGTGTCCTTGTAGCCCCTGCAAATGTTTCTAATGCATTTTGGAGTGATTCAACACACTTACTTATTAAAACAAAGGATAAATAATGTGTACACAGCCTGAGGGCAGAACACCTGTTCTGTTCACGCTGACATCAGTCTTGTCTTTAAACCCCGCACAAGCTGAATGTTAACCCTTTTATGAGGATCAGGATGACCAAACCAAATACAAAACATCTAATTACAATAATTACCTGTTACACATGGTGAGGTCAAACACATTCACTGCCCAACCCAATCACAGCCCTCCTCTGGCCTGCAAAGCTAGCAGGTGATCCCGCTCCAAGTGTGCGGAGAAAAGTGGAACAGGTGTGGTATTTAAAATCGATATCCGCTGGCATTATGAATATGGTAATAAGCTCAGCAAGGCAGCAGGAAGGCAGGCACATGCAGATGTAACTCCCAGAGGGGCCCAAAGCAAATGAGGTGTGCCGGCCCACAATACTGCAGTTTCATCTGGCTCTAGGAATAACAGCACAGCCCCTCTGTACCTCCAATCTATCACCATGCTGTCTGCGGGAGGTATCAGCGGGGACAAAGGCACGCTGAGGGGAGAGAAGAGGCTAATTTATGAGCATGTGAACAGAGCAGGTGATTTGTCCAGAATGACAAAGTTAATTAATGTACAGGGACTTAAATTTGCCCGACTTGCAGATGATCATTTAACCCTCTTCCTTTCCAGCTGATCTATACAAAGTGAGGAGAGCTAACTAGCTGCTAGCCAATACTCTAGAGGGGAAACAGAAGCAGAAATCTTAGGGAGCACACACATGGGGTTGCTTTTTATTCCTGACTCCACAAAAAATAATTGAAGAAAAGCTCCAACATGCACTCAATTGCTGATCCAGTCCACATCTACCAGCTGAATAAGGAAAATTGAGCTATTTCCAAAAAGAGCGTCTCTAAACCTCCTCACAGCAGATTCCTAATCACTCCTTCTTATCCCCTTATGAATAGATATTACATGGGAGATCATGTGTCTGAGAACAGATGCTGTTTGTATTTTGAATATTCCCTACCCCAGATATTTGAGCTGATATTATTAAGTCACATATGTTGCACACTCACCATGGGATTTGACATTTGGGAGATATTATAATCACAAACACGACTATCAACTGTACTTACCCGCACTGCGAATTCGTACACATATGCACACCCGCAAACTAATTACATTTTTTTTCTGTATCATCTTTTGTCCCATCTCCCATCCTGTGTTTTTTCACTCCACAGCAGTTTAAATTGCCTCAACAACACCTGCACATCGTTTCTGATGATTCAGTCATCAGGCAGACTCACATCCCCCCTAACTCGATTGATGTTTGCACAAACAGGCATCCTATTAGGACAAGTGGTGCTGAATGAGAGAGTGAGTTATCGTCACATTACTGCCCTGGGAGATCGAGAGGGGACAGATGGTTTTGTTGCCAGCGTTTAATGAAGTGTTGTGAATTAGTTGGGGTGAGCTGAGAGGGTCTTGACTGTCGTGTTGATGGGAGATAGAGAGTTTGGGGTTAACAAGGGCATGGGGAGATGAGGCAGCTAGCTATAGTGTAGTATTTTTGATGTTGAGAATGGTGCAATGAAAACTGTCAGTCCTAGTCTGACTTTCACTGAGAACAGAAATACCCATATAAAAACCTAAATTCAGTTATTTTAGTGGGAGGAAAAGTCATCCCAAGACAGGGACTGCAGGCACACCACCAACAAAAGATGACTGGAATATTGTCAGCAGTTCATCACAAGAAGCTGTGACTGGCTACACACCAGCTGAATAAATGCCAGGTGTTTACCACTCAGACAATTTCTGATTCAAGGCTTCGGGTGGTGTCAATGGCGCAGTCTGATAGTGTGCTTGGTCAGAAAGATGGTTGCAACTCTGGCTGTCAAATAGCAAAGTGTCCTTGAGCGAGACACATAACCCCAAGTTGGTCCCACTGCTGCATCAGTGGTGTTTAAATGAGCATGAAAGGGCGTGAATGTGTGAGTTGGTACTGATGGACAACTGACATAGAAACTCCAACCATCAGTGAGTGAATGTGAGAGTGAATGGGTAGATGTGACCTGTGGTGTAAAGCTGCTTTGAGTAGTCAAAGTGAAAAAGGACTATATAAGCTCAAGCCCATTTACCATTTTTCTCTAGGTGCCCTGATCTACTTCTACACTGTATAATTCAATTCAAACAGCGCCCTACAGTTTGAATATGAATCCCCACAACCTGGACATAAAGTGACAGCCCTAGTGTGGTGTCATAACATCTTTTTGAGCTTATTATCAAGGATTTGATTCTAACTCCAAGTTTTGCTGCCTACAGCATACTGCCCAATTGTGCCAATGAGAGCAAGCATACAAGGAAAAACCACCACATGTTGTGTTCTATTTTGAGTCATGAACATAACAGCAGACATAAACATGATTTTACCTCCTTTTAAGCCAGCGTTTCACAAATATCTTCCTCTTAATGGCTGAAAAACAAAACTTACACCCGAACAGTCAGCTGTGAACATTATGGTAAATACACCAAAGTAACTGTTGGAGCACAGTTGGCCTAAGCAGTGTCTTTTTTGTAGTTGTTTTTCCTTTTCTTTATTCTTAAGGTTTTGATTTTGTTTGTTTCATTTCGAACCCAAAACATGAAAAAGACCAGGATGACAAATGGTTACCACTAATGGCTGGTTTGGTTGAATTGTCTAATTAGCTTATTTGGAGAATGATAATGTTAATAATTAGTTAAGACTTTCCTCATGTCTGTGGCCTGATGCATTTTTAAATGTGTGAAGATTTGTTTGTTGATCTTGATGATCTTGTAAGGTGCCTGTCAGGACTGCAAACTGAAAACAGTATGAAGAGCTGAAAGAACTGAAAGAACTGAATGAACTGGGCATGAAGCGCAATGGCAGTGGCTCTCAATTACTGTGTCAGAAGCCAAACGTAGGTTTTAAAGCTATTTCCAGTGAGTCAAAGGTGTGATAGGAAAGAAATATTGAATTAAGTCCATGATGTACAGAAGTTCAAGGAGGACACACATTCACATACTTATTTTCTCATCCTTGGAATTTTAAGTTTTGGTTGTTTCCTCTAGGTTTTAACTATTTATTTCACCATCTTAAATTTACATATCTGATTTCTTTGTCAAAGTTTGTTTGTTTCAACCAAAATATACATTTAACAATGGGCAACAGAGTAAAATAGTAAATGGACTTGAGTTTTTATAGCCCTTTTGTAGTATTTTCACCACTCTAGACTGTTTACAGGACAGGTTACACTCACACATTCAAACCACTTCACGCACTAGTGCTGGAGAAAGTAAAGTGTTTGTCTAATTAAATTCATACACATCTATACACATTCATATATGGCTGGTAGAGGCTGCTTGTAAAGTGTCCATTACTATGAGCATTCATACACATTCATTCACTGCAAAAACTGCTTATCAAGCCTTTGACTTTCTGGTTGAAAGGTGACCATCTCTACCACTAATGCATGTCCCCTCTTTAATGATGCATCCTTTGAGTGAGGCAAAACATAACCTCCTTGGCAGAGGTAATAAATCAATATGAGTAGTTGAAAAGTTTCTTAAATCTAATTTGTGATGTCTCTCATGCACATGGTGTTGCATCTTGGGTCTAGATCAGTAGAGATCCACTATTCTATGAGATCTTTTACCTGTGAGATTTACATCCATCTGTTCGTTTAATATATTTATTAAAAATGTTGGTTTAAATAAAAAAGAAACCAAATTTGTATTTGAAACACAAAGAAAATGCCACTTCATGTATTGTATTTGCATTTAAAAAGGGAAGAGTTACAATAATAAGAGGGCAAAAGTTTACGTATATTTTTTAAGTACAAATACAGATCTGAAAAAAGTCTCTCATGGGTACAAATTAAACTTTATTCCTAAATGTCGTGAAGTAAGAAAGGAAACATACAACCTGACATACCAGATGTGTACTTTACAGAATATATTCTATCCGTTCACCTGGGCAACAACTGATAGAAAGAATTTGGGGATAGAAGGGAAGAACCTTTCAAAAGCATACCCAGCACGTGATTAGATGATCATACCGTCAATGACATTACAAGCCAATCAAATGTTACTGTATGTGGTCAATACTGCCATGGTGTAGAGTATATATATATAATATGAGCCACTTTGTAAACAAACTTCCGCCTGAACATGTCAGTAGTGGAGCAAAAATACTCTTTCTGTCAAGAAATGCTTTACGTGTTATTTGTATTTAATTTAATAAGGAAATGCTGTCCAGACCTGACAAAACTGCTAGAAAAGCTGTGCTCTTCCTCTACAAGCAGTCACTTCCTGCAGTCTTCAGGCTCAGTAAAGCAAATTAAAATGTTATTTGGACCTAAACGACAGAAATTACAGACTGACAGATTACCTGAGCTCTGTTAAAGATCCTTCACTGAGAAAAGTCCTGATGAGGTACAGACTCAATGACCAAAGGCTAGCTATAGAGATAGGGTGGCACAAAAAGAGCTGGCTCCCAGGGGAGGAAAAACTCTGCCCCCCACTGTGAAAACCAACAGGTAGAGACAGAGCTCCACTTCCTCACATCCTGCCCTAACCTCCCGTTTACACAAGAACGGTGCCCAGAGTGCCGCTGTTTCACTACAAACCGACATTGCCATCTACTGGCCTGGCATGCATGCTACAGTGTTTTCAGTCGTTTTTGCGGATCCATGTAAACACAGAGCGCTTTTGAAAATGAAAACAAAAAACCTTTCCATTTTTGGTGACAACGTTGTCGTGTAAATATCAGGCTGTGAGAGAGGAAAACTATCCCCGATTAACGCAGATACAAAAACCTTACAAGTTCTATTCAAAAAATCCTATATTTACAAGAAGAAATGCAAAACTGTGAGCTCACTGTGGCCAAATAGATCAAAGTTTGTGAGGCTCTGAGGACAACCAGTGAAACCTGGACTTACACAACCATCTCTTTAGATTTTTATATTTATTTATTTCATGTATATTTAATCAGACACCTTTTTTATCTCCATCTCCTAAACCTTTCCTAACACAATACCACTTATTTATCAAAATAACTGTTTCCCCTTTATTGCCATTTTTGTATTTTTTATTTTATGCTTTTATTTTTTAATAAAATGCTTTAGCAATAATCTCCCCCAATCATGTCAAAGCTCTTGAATTGTGATATTGTGAATTATAAGGATTGTGATTCCTTTCCTGCCCGACATTCCCCACTCCCCCGCCCTTCATTTGTATCCGATGTCATTCCAAGTAAGGCATAACAGCCCCAAAATAAATCTTTAAAAAGTTATGGGGAGCAGTCGAAAGTTCTCTGACACAACTTCAGAGAAACATGAACACATTTAAAATGAAATAAAATAAAATACAAAAGCAGCTTGAATTGGTCATTCCCCACCTTTAATCAAAATGAAACCATTCCCTCCCTGTGACACTAAGATTGTAAAATTATAATTCATTCCCACTTTAATGAGTACTAAGCAGCACCTTGTTTGGTCCCTCTGTCTCTGCTGTCAGGAAGGATGAGATAAACTGTTTCACCTTGCGACTGATAATGCAGGGTTGTCATCCTGTCTGTCGTGCCAAACATGGTAATTAAGTGCTTTACTCTTCCCTTTTGTCTCTCAGGATGCTCAGGTGGAAGCAAACAGCGATACAGCAAGGTGTTTGTCATTATGGTTGTACTCCCACAACTGTCAGATGTCATCTCTACAGCGTGAACATGCTGTTTAATATTAGCGTGTATCTACAGTTCATGATCAGGTGGGAGCAGCTGTAGGATGTCATTTCATATGTGTGTATTTATCTTTAGGGTACGTGCTTTGTAATTTCTTTGTGTGTTTTCATGCGTGTAAATGTGTATGTAAGCTGCTTCAGTCCGTGTGATAGGAGACCTCATGAATAGAGCTTTCATTCCCCTCTATACAGCTCCATTTACTTATCCCCATTGGGAATGATGGTGCTGAGCAATGGCAATGCAAATGCTAAACAGCGCTGCATGCACTGACTGTTCTTTTGGTGTGCAAAGGTATTAAAGTTTGAGAGCGAGCTTTGTGGCATCACAGCTTCTGCTAATCTCTTTAGCATTCTCCCATTGTGATGGGCACTGAGACATCTAGTTTGCCTCTGCCAGTGCTCATTAGTGACAACACATCCACGCTGAGTAGAAAATGACTGCAGTGAAACAGCAAAACCACACAAACATGCACAAGGGGACGGACACACTCTTGCATAAATGCAACAAACACTTGTGCAAAAGTGGAACATCTTCTATGCACAATCAAGTCAGTTTGTAGCTTTCAAGTGAGGTCACACAATTATGAATGCTTCCCTGGAGGTGTCCGTGAAGTGAGAACTGAAGAAGCCTTTTGGAGAAGAGGTGACATGTCTTTAAGAAATCTGAACAAGTCCAGCTGCCACTCAAGAGGAAAACTCTCCCATGGAGGGCAGGAAACCCCTGTTTCTGCTATGTACTTTGAAGATGTTGACAGTCTTGTTTGCCAATTATGTGTTTAACCAGGTAATTTAATTGTATCAAGTAAGGTTACTTTTTCAACAGGGGAATTATACTATGGCAGACCCCAATCTAAAAGACAAAACCAGAAGAGGACTGAATAGTGGATTAATGCTGTCAAACACTGAACTGTGATTGTAGTTTTGAAGAAAACAGACAAACAGACTTAATAACAAGACAAAGATTTTCATTCTAACTTAATCAAAGAATTACTTTCCTTATGAAAATTGTACCAAAACACTGACAGGGTGAAAGCTGATAGTGATACTGATTCTTCTAATAAATCACAATAACAAGGTAAACTTGGTGTGTTACTCACCAATGTAGTGTGCAATCTTCGCTGTCAGGCTATGAGAAATTTCTTGTACCTCACTTCCATAGCAGCGGAAATATTAATCTACTCACACCAAAAAATTAATTGCACAGCCCATATATCTGCAGATTTTATCCCTAAAGCAGTACAGAGGGGAAATTCTTAATATTAGGCTGTATATACATACCATAATCTGGCAAAGACTACAGATTATTAAAGGTGCAGCAAAATTAATTTTCTCTGTTGTTAATGTTGTTAGAAGGGACTTGGAGAGCAGAAAGCCTGATACTAAACTCTCAGTTCACTGAGAAATGGCTCTCAGAATACTCTATAATAGCTATTCTGCCTCCACCTGCATGTGTGTTTTCTGCTCTTCACAGGCAGACACCATGACTGTTTGAAAGTCTGCTCTTCTCCCCTCTCCCGTCAGGGATCATTTGGGCAGCCAGTCAGTGCAAAGCTCATTATCATAGTCTCTCATAGACCCCCTGCCCCCTCAGATCCAAGCATTTCCAAAGGGTAAGGAAAAAGAGCGGCTTTGATCATCTACAGAGATGAAAATTTTCATTTTTAATACAAATCAAATCAAATCCTTGCTCAACAGACACCCAAGACATGATGTAAATGGTCAAACACAACAGGACTTGGGACCTTTAGGTGATATAACGGATGTCAAAATTGTGAAATAAGGGTCCAAAAGCCCTAAAATGTATTCTCTACATGAATATATCCTGGATTTCAAGTAATGTAAATGTCATTTTGTAGAGTTGTAAATGAAAAAGCCTTTTCAACAGCTCCACACAATAGCTGATGCTAGCTGCTCTTTTGCCCTCTAGCCCTCTGCACTGGTCACATGACTAAAACCTATCAATATGTTTGTTTTTAGAGCATTTTATTTTATAGCATCTCTTTATCAGATCTGATGTTGCTTGAAACCAGGCATGACATTGTTTCTACGACATCACTGCTTACAATCTGAAAAAACAAATGTCATCAGTTAAATCACAGACTGAGGACCATCCATTCATAGTCAACTGCCTTATTTATTACGGGGCTGCACAGGGCTAGAGCCTTTCTATGCTGACACTGGGTGAAAGCCAGCCAATCACAGGGCCATTTAGACGGACAAGACAACCATTCACAACCACACTCACACTTATGGGCAATTTTAAATTATCAGTTGTCCAAAAGAAACATGCTTTTGGTCTGTGGGAGGACACCAGAGTATCCATAGAAAACCAACACTGGCACAGGGGAACAAGCTTCACACAGAAAGGCCCTGACCGACACGGGGAGTCAAACCTTCTTGTTGTAAGGGACACATGCTAACCTGCTGCACCACCATGCCGCACACACAACGAGGACCTTACACCATAAATCCAGAATACAAGTCACAATGAAGTACTCTGTTTTTAGGAGTCTCACAAAGAGAAAAAAGGATTTTAACTGTGTGATGAGCAATGATTTCCATAAAGGTCATGAGAGAAAGTCCATAACATGCAATTTTCTGTGCTTCTGCCCTGCTCTTCAACTGTGTGCTTTTGTCAGGGAGAGTTAGCACCTCTGCTAGCTATATTTCAGTAGTTAAGCTCTGACCCTATAAGGGAGGGCAGACTTGCAGCCAATGAGGGAAGTGCAGCCTTTCTCTAC
The DNA here is from genome assembly GCA_037902135.1 of Cetoscarus ocellatus. Classification (NCBI taxonomy): domain Eukaryota; kingdom Metazoa; phylum Chordata; class Actinopteri; order Labriformes; family Labridae; genus Cetoscarus; species Cetoscarus ocellatus. The sequence goes on from JBAMNC010000874.1 coordinate 164,035, forward strand.
TTATTGTCTTTAAATGAGGAGTATTTATGAACAAATCAGCATTTGACTACACAGGATACCAGCAAATCACTTAAAAGTGTAATTTTTGACCTAATGAGGGAGAAAGCTGCTAAAAAGTGGTACTGACCCTCTAGCCATTTTTGCAATTATAGCTGTGTTTCCCTTCACTTCAGAACAGAGAGTTCCCTGCACTGAAGCTAATTTTCAATAATGTTTGGTAGTTTGAAGTGTTTGACTGTAGCTGCTTTACTTGCAATCATGATGGTGCATGTCTCAGCCTTTTATTCTGGTATATTTGTGGTGTACACTTGAGGGTGTATAGCAGGGATAGGAAACTTTGATTATCAAGAGAGCTGCAAAAACCTTTTGCACTGTCTGTGGGCCACAGTGTTACAAGTTGTCAGATAGTCTTAAAGGTAAAAAAGAAAGAAAGAATGAAAGAAATGAAGAAAAAAATAGCAAATAAAAGTTACATGAAATTGTTTTTATCTACATTTCTATATCTTTTAGATAAAATACAAAAATAATAGATAATATCATGAATTTAATCTATCTATCTCTCTATCTCTCCATCTATCTATCTATCTATCTATCTATCTATCTATCTATTCAGCTAAACACAGAGTTAAAGATATTAAGTTTCTCTTTAATGCGATAAAACAGTGGTTGTGTTTCAGTTTTTGAGGTACTGTCAGCAACCTTTACCATTTTATTCTACATACAGTATTTACTTATACTATATTTATATTTAGAGATTAATCAGTTGCAAAAAACGAAACCTATAACAGCGGTCCAAGGTTACATAGATATATTTCCATCACAGTTACTGATTCACGCACAGGAGCATTATTGGTATCTCATGTTGAATCATATCTGACAGATTCTGCAATGCTCATGCTTACAACTTGCTGATCTCTGAAAGAAACTCTATCGGGCACATTGATTAAGCTGGAGGGCATTATGTGGCCCCCGAGCTGCCAGTTGCCCACCCCTGGTGTACTGGCTTCAGCAAACTTTCTGTAAGAAACAATGGTAATAAAAATACAGCTTTTGCACCTGATTTCATGCTGTTTGAAACCTGCAAAAAACAAGCTGCTAAATTTTAAGATTTTATTGTCCTTGGGAATATTGAGAATCAAAGATTACAGAGCATAGGACTGCTCCCAGACATCTTCAAATTCATATGAATGTTAAGGTTGGTGTGGCAGTTTGACTCTATTAAATTTCCAAAGTGGTAATTGTAACAAAACGACCCTTAGGTATAAGTTACTGAGATAAGGTAAGAAATAGCCAACAACTCAGTTACTTGGTGATTGATCTTCAAGGAGTTTTAAACTGGCTTTCTCTCTCATGAACCTCCACCCTTCTTCTCTCTCTCTATCTGTCTCTCTTAGACATGTGTGTGTTATGTATGTTAAAGAGAAAGAGAGAATAGCAGTGAGCTTAGAAAAGGAAAATATGCAGGAAACTAGACATCATTAGGGCATGATTTTTATGAGGACAGCAGGACACAGAGCCTAATGGCAGACAAGGTGTCACAGAGTTTCAGAGTATAAGGAAGGACAGAGAAGACAGCCAGAGGAGACAGATGAGCAGACAGACAGATAGACAGATGACACAGCGCAGTCAGCTCACCGGCACCGGTCAGTCCTTCAGGGTTGGCACTCAGCTCCTTCATGTCAACCATGCAGTGTCCCAGTTGCTGTGTGCCGTCCTCCATCTGCCCGGCGTGTCCCTCTCTCTTCCCCCCTCCTCTCCCACCTCCTCCACGAAACACCACAGTCCAGTCCAGTTCTACGGCTCCACTTGCAGCCTGTCAGGCAGAAAAGCTGTCACAAAGATAGTAATCCCCGCTTGCCTCGCTTTTTCCTTGCCGCCTCACAGCGCGCTCTCTGGCAGCATTAAAGATGCCTTTTGGAAAGTAATACAGGAGAGAGAGGGAGAGGGACCTGGAGCAGCGTCGGGAGGGAGGGAGAGAGAAAGGGAGAGCGGGGAGGAGTGATGAGGGAGTGAGACTCAGAATAAAAGAGAAAGGAGGACAGAATTGATGTTATGTGCGATACACAGCTCAATCCATCAATCTTGGTGCTGTCAGTAGGGGACCAAGAGCGGACGGCGCAGCGCTGCAACACACTCAGAGAGACACAACTCTGCTCCTCCTCTCCCTCCCTCTCCTTCTTTTCCTCCTCTCACTGCGCAGCCAGTGCTGCATCTAGACACAGCAGCAGGGGTTCCTCTGATTTCTGACATCCGTCTACCTCCCCCTTCCCTTTAGTCACCCCCCCACCAATCCAGCACCTCTTTGCTTTTTCCTTCTCCAGAAGCAAAACAATTAACAAACATCGGCATGCTGGGCTCCACACAGGAAAGCCAGCAGTATGCAGGCTGAGATTTGAAAGTTACATATGTCAGCCGAGGGGAGGAGGGGGAGAGGAGGGAACAATTCACAGTGCGGTGACTTATTTTTTTGTGCAGTGTGATGTAATTGCTGAGCAGAACAAAACACTGCAACTTTACTTGATGGTTAAAGCAACAGGTTAAAAAGATGAATCCATAAAGAAAAGGGAAGAATGTCATCTTTTATGGCAAAATGCATTGTCACCATGGCACATCTAGACTGGACTGCAAGTCCTCAGAGAGGGGGGCGGCAAAAATATAGATTGCATTTAAATCAGCAATAATTTATGATGAAGACTTGCCCTAGCAGAATAATGCTGCTGTCTGCCTCTGTCTTTGTTTATTTGTTCTCCTTGCTACCTTGCCACCCACACTCAGAGTGAAGGTTATTGTTAGTTATTTGGCCACCAAGGCCACGATGCTACAGAAAAGAGCGGATCTAAAATCAATGTTAATTTATACCCAGCTGAATGGAGAGGGTATTGTGGTCTGGGCTTAAGTTCAATAATAAAGACATAGAGGCAGCAGCAAGTCTCAAAGCCCTGATGGAGATACACCTACTGAATATGCTATGCAATAAAGAAACATAAATCAATTTGTAGTCTGAAAGTTTTAACAAGTGGGAAAAAAATGTCTTCTCTTCTGTTCAAACTTAAACTAGTACTTACTTTTATTGTGCTACTTCTGCACTGTAACGGATATAATCTTATACCATAATGCTAGCAATTCTTTCCTGCATCAAATTCCAGACGTTATCATGACAATGCACAAAACCTCAATAGAAAAAACAGAAATTACTCATTATGTAAGGGGCCTTTGATCCAACATTCAGCATTCAGTGTTTTGTAAAGCGTTACTCCAGGGATGTAGTCCTCGAAGCGGGAACCAAACTTTGAGCATGACTCACAGCTCCTTTCCTGCGTGTTATACCCCACTGTCTTTTCCAGTGACTCCACCCTTAAATGTCAATAAGCTCTAAATAATGTCTTAAACTGTATTCAAATTCATTCAATATCATCTCTTGTGTACAATACTCAACTAAATGTTTATGTGTTCAATTAAGCTAAGTAGCGTAGATAAAACTTAGACATTTGCATGTATTGGATTTTCAAACTTTCAAGCAGCCATCAGCTGCCAACTAGTATAGTATAGATTAAAAATTAATACATATATTCCCCCCTATGAGATGAGCTTCTGTGAAAAAGAAAAAAGTTAACAGGATAATAAAACATGCTTCAAAGAGTTAATATATGTTGCATGATGTCTAATAGATATTTGCTTTAGTGAGTAATTACAATGCCATGGAACCAATTAGAGATGACCCAGCTCAAACATTATGAAACCTTTTGTATGGCTTATGAAATAATATTACTAATGCGAGTTGTAAAGCTATTGGGTTTAGACAATGCATTTCTTTTTTCAATTTAACCCCGAAATAAGGAGTTTTCAGCAAAAGACACTTTCCTTTGAAATGTTAATGGTTAAATTTGTGAAAAAAAAAAAAAATGAAACTGTGTATGGTGTTAAGGTTATTACCTGCGGAGTACCCCAGGGATCAGTGACTGGTCCACAAATCTTTGAATGTTATACCAAGGGTATTTGCAGATAATATATATATATATATTTTTTTTTATCCAAAATGTAGGACATTACTTTTTTGGTGGTTGGAAGGTAGCTGAGATTTTAAAAAGTCTTTTGTGAAAAATCTTTTGGGTTGTAACAGAAATAAACATGGAAACAACATGTTGAGTTCAAATGCAACATTTTCAAAGTATAACAATAATCCAGTTATACTTTACACATTGATACGTAAAGCCATGTATATAATCTATTGCTCTCCTATCGTTTACTCACATATCTTAATTTGTGGAATTGTGAGGATCTACCACTAGAGCACTAATCAATTAATTCGACTCACTACAAAAACAGAACATAAGCATTATCACACAAATCCATTTTGTCTAAATCCCAAAGCTATGATATTAAATGATGAAGAGGTGCTTTTAATTTGCTAGAACAAAAAAAGTGATGGATAAGATGTTTTCTATTGTTTGGGCTGAGGAAGCAAAAAGAATTTGATGAAGTTTTTTGTCTGATGAAAAGCAGTATTTTGAAACTTCACCTGGTTCAAGAAATCATGTAATCCTGAGGGCCCTACAGTGTGAAAGCACTTTTTTAACTAATCCTTATCTTTGTTTTTTCTGACTCTGTGTCTGCCCTCTCTGGTCTGGATGTGCGTGTTTTCCGTGTCTTCCTAAGTCTTTTTGATATTGTTTGGATTAAACCATGAAATGACGCCAAAAAAAAACAACAACTTAAAGAATGTATTATTTTCAAAACAAGCAATTCACTTGCTTCACTTTTTTTGAAGGTCATATGCATTAATGAATAATATTTGATATCATTACACTTTTAGACGCTGGTAACTTAATTTGATAAGACTGCAGGAGGGACTTACAAAAGGGGATTGATTCTGTAATTACCCGTTTAGTCACTGGCTAACATATTGAGGATAAAAAACTGTTTTAGTATGATAACCAAATATAAATACTGTGTCTTCTACTTCAAGTATCACAAATGGGATTCCTTTACCAATACAGTCAGTCCTCGAGGAACTCGACTGGTCATACTCTGCTGTAGATGTAGTCCACTAGGGCAACAGAGCTACATCGGAATCATGTGCTTTCTTATGGCGGCTGGTCTGGACCAGGGTTGGTGCCAAAAACCTAAATGAAGATAAATTGGTCCCTGCAGGAGCAATAAGATGGAAGATGAATCCACTCTGCACGAGGAGCTTTCTCCCTCACTTTCCTCTTCTCTCTCCATCCTTATCCTCTCATCCCTCTATTGCCACATTCTCCTCGTTTTCCACCTACTTTACTCCCTAAAACCATCAAGATGAATGTTGTCTTCTTCTGTCTTAATGAAAATGTGCTGGCACACACGAACACAAATACACCGCAGAGTCTGCACACACAAGCGCAGCGGAGAGGCGAGGTCTGTGGAGCAAACCATTAACATTCTAATACGTTTCTTTTAAAGGCGACATGTGTTGTCTTATTAAAGCCTGACTGATGGAGGGGGCCAGGGAAAATCAATAGACAATGCACTAGAGATGTAGAATAGTGAGAGTACAAGGAGGAGAGGAGAGGCGAAGAAAATAAACATGCCCTTTTTAGCTATTCAAGGCCCAAAGCCCAGAGAATAGATCTTTGCGTTTACCCATTTCAATAGCACTTGAGGCCCATTAGAATTTGTGATACACTCCTTCACAGTATTAACTGAAGGGAGCCAATAGCTTGATTCACCATTGACGATGAACTGTTTGCAGCATCTGCCAGCATTACACAGTTGTAATGCTGCTATACCAATCTCAGCTCAAGAACCAGCCTGAATCTAGGGCTTGTGAACATGTAACCTAGCATCTTTTCCTAATATTTGTATATAAGATCAAATTGTCACACAGGGCATGGAAAACACTAAAAAATGTTATGCCAGATTTTTACCTGACTTGCCCATCCTAATGATCAAGGGGGTGCAATCCAGTTTGAGGCTTGTCACAACCAGTTACTTATCCATACATTCCAAGTGAGTGGTGTCAATAAGGTTGCTTTCATACGTCAGGTTCAGAGGACTCGGTGTGGTTCAGGGGTGAAGTTCCAACATTGTTAGCATTTTCATCTGGTTTTGTTTCACATAGAACTTTGATAGGTCCACCAGAGCTTTTCAAATGCTGCATAACATGGGCATCTGCCACCAGTTGGGGCTCGAGCTGCACTCTTTGTCCCTGTCATTCAGTCTATGAGTCTGACACACAGAACAGGCTTCAAGTAATAACTTTGTTTGGCTCGAAACAGCTCTGCAGTCTTTTGTGTGATAAAAGAAAGATAAAGTTGCATTTAGGCTGATCATATGAAACTGACAGTGAGGTGTAATGTTTACAAAATTGTGGACATTTATCTATTAAGAGAGGCCCATAGTGCTAGCAATGCTAACATTAGCCAAACTCTGCTTGATATTGTAAGTGAACATTACGTTAGCTTGATCACTGTTGTCTTCAACCACATTCAAGCCAAAGTTCAATATTTGATGGTTTGCATGCTTCGTTGGGTCTTTATTTGGTTCAGATGCCTTTCACACCCACTGCATACCAAACCTAGCTCACTTATTCAGTTCTTTGGTCCATACCAGAGTTTGTGTGAGCATTCATATCACCCAAAATCAATCATACTTCAAAAAACACAAACCAAAGTTTGTTTGGTTTGGTCCAAGCAAAACATGTTCAGTGTGAAAGCAACCTAAGACTTTTTGAATTCCCTCAAATTGAGCTTTAGGTCCAGCCGCCTGTGGCATAAACACCTAAAAAGGCAGATGAGAGCAAGCAGACCAGGAAGCATATCAAACCAGATGTTACCTACTCTTACAGTTCATAAATTTGACAGTGTGCATAAACATACTTCTTCCCTCTTGTTAGCCTAGATCTCCTCTGTATTCTTCTCCAAGTTTTTGTTGCTTAAATTGAACTTATGCCAACTGAAGACAATGATGATCAGTATCCAGGTGTTAATCTACTGTTGAATAACATCTGATTAAAGAAAAATTACACATATGGATTGTAATTTTAAATCTTTTTTCTTTGGTTTGAACCAAAAATGAGAAAATAGAAGAATGGGAGGAAATAATTTACTTCTGTGTGTATTCGGAGGATTATAAGTTAAAAATGTGTTAAAAACAGGATTGTGTCTGATCCCTCATGTTTTGAAATTGTTTAAAATTAATCAGTGTCCGATTTGTTGCCAGCCTGAGCTCATTAAATGCATGCAAAGTTATCCTCAGAGGCCGACAGCTAGCCTTAAGCCATTACATCATAGCCAGCATTCCTATGACCATGAGTCACATTTTGCATCATGGGAAGAAAGCAAGCAGGTTAAATTACCCACAAAACTATAGTAGAATAAAAAGAACATTTTGAGAAGCAAACAAAAATATTACGAACTGGGAGAAAAGGCACATAAAATTCTGTCTTGGCAACTAAGAAAAGAAGAAAGCTCTAGGACAATTAATTCAATTCAAATTGAAACAGGTTCTATATCATATAACCCAACAGAAATTAATGACTCATTTAAACAGTATTATACACATCTATATACATCAGAACCACCAGAAAACCTGAGTAACATTGATGAATTCTTGTCCACAATTGAACTTCCCATGCTTGGCCAGGAAGATCAGAATAATCTTGATCTACCCTTCACACTAAAAGAAATTGAAAAAGCTCTGGGCTCATTGCAGGCAGGCAGGTCACCGGGGGAAGATGGGTTTCCTCCAGAATTTTATAGGGAATTTAAGGATTTACTCCTCCCACTTCTCATGGACGTCATTAACTTAGCCTCTAAGACTCAAACACTCCCTGAATCATTCTCTACAGCCTTAATCACTGTGATTCACAAAAAAAATAGGGATCCACTGAAATGCTCTTCATATCGGCCAATTTCCTTGTTAAATACAGATTATAAATTGATTTCCAAAGCCCTAGCTAACAGACTTGGACAAAACCTGCCACAACTAATAAACCCAGACCAGAGTGGCTTTATTTCAAAACGCTCCTCAACTAATAACTTATGTAGACTCTTTAATATTATTCACTTAACAAAATCTGAAACAGAACCCAGCATAGCTGTGGCTTTAGACGCTGAAAAAGCCTTTGATAGGTTAGAATGGCCATATTTATTTAAAGTGTTGGGCAAGTTTGGGTTCGGCCCACTATTTACTAATTGGGTTCGAACTCTCTACCATAAACCCCAGGCAAAAATCAGCACCAATGGACAGATTTCATCTACATTCCCTTTAAGTAGATCGAGTCGACAGGGATGCCCTTTGTCTCCTGCACTCTTTGTTTTGGCGATTGAGCCCTTAGCTGAGGCAATTAGACAAGATCCTGATGTGAAGGGCTTTCAGGTGGGTCAGACAGTTCATAAAATTAATCTCCTAGCAGATGACGTTATTTTATACTTAAAAGACCCTGGTAACTCTCTTTCCAAATTACTAACTATATTAAATACCTATGGTAGCATTTCAGGTTATAAGGTGAATTTGGAAAAATGTGAAATTATTCCATTGACAAACTTCGACCACTCCAACCTCCAGTGCATGAGTCTACTTAGATGGCCTATTGATGGTATAAAATACCTTGGGATAACTGTAGACAATAACCTCAAAAACCTGTATAAATTGAATTACCTCCCACTACTCAGTAAGATTGAAGATGATTTACGTAGGTGGATGGGTTTGCCTCTCACCTTGATTGGCAGAGTTAATTGTATTAAAATGAATGTACAACCAAGATTACAATACTTGTTTCAATCCCTGCCCATTACATTACCACAATCATTTTTTAAAACTCTCAATAGATATGTTAGACAATTCATATGGAACTGTAAAGTACCCCGGATATCCATGACAAAGTTAACATGGGACTATGGTTTAGGGGGACTTCGACTACTCAGTTTTAAAAATTACTACTTGGCAGCTCAAATGAGGTTCATTTCATCCATTTTTGAAGGCAGTGACGCCCCCTCTTGGACGCATATCGGGCTGCATCCCTTGAAAGAAAAGGTCCACAGTGACTTCATTTATAAACATAATTCTGGAACTATAAACAAGAGGACAGATAACCCTATACTGAGACATCTGATTAAAATTTGGTATAAGGTTCATGAAAGTCTTGGATTGAGGGTTGGATTGTCACCTAAAACACCTTTAAAACAAAATGAACTTATAACCATGACCCTTGACAATAAGATTCTGGATATATGGCATCATAAAGGAATTCAACACTTGGAGGACTGTTTTGACAAAGGACTTTTCATGTCATTTGAACACCTGAAGAGGAAATATAACTTGTCCAATCAGACCTTTTTCTGTTATCTCCAGATGAGATCCTTTCTGAGAACTAATCTCGGTCCCGGAATGACTTTGCCTGTCATGAATGACATTGAGAGATTTCTTTGTGAGGGGAACACATATAAGTTCATTTCTAAAATGTATCGCCTGTTGATGAATGAATGCACAAAACCAGGTTTGCATAAGTCTAGAATGAAATGGGGGTCAGATCTTGGTGTCACAATTGATGAACAGGTTTGGGCAGATTTATGTCAGAGAGGCTTGTCAACTACTATCAATGCCCGGTATAGACTGATTAACTATAATTTTCTACATCAATTATACCTTACCCCAGAAAAATTACATTCATTCAAATCTGACCTGTCAGAGATGTGCGTCAGATGTGATACTGAAGTTGGTTCCTTTCTACATTGTACCTGGCACTGTCACAAAGTGAGGCCTTTCTGGCATGATATCTGTTCTACTTTAACCAGGATCACAGGAGTTAGTGTTCCACTGGACCCAGAACTGTGTTTATTGGAGAACCTCACATGTATTGACGGTTCTCTAAACAATGCACAACTCAAATTTATGGAGGTTGCTCTGTGTGTGGCCAGGAAGTGTGTCGCAGTGTCATGGAAATCTGATTCCCCTCTTTTTATTGACAGGTGGTCTTTTGAGATGAATAGTTGCATCCCCTTGGAAAAAATAACATATTGTCTCAGAAATCGATACAACACGTTTTTGAAAATTTGGCAGCCATATTTAGACCATATCGGTACATCTCTTACCCCAAGTACTTAATATAGTTGTTTGTATTACTTTACACATTGACTGTAGTCTCTTTTTGTGTGTGTGTGTGTGTGTGTGTGTGTGGGGGGGGCTTTTTGTTAAGGTAAGGAAGTCTACCCTTTATGCCTTACCTCATGTTATGTCCATATACTGTTGGTATTTTGATATGTCTGTATATAATGCAAAACCGAAAATAAAACAATCAAAAAATATATCTATATATATATATATATATATATATATATATATATAGTAGAATAATGATAATAGTGGATATTAAATGTCCTATGTAATATTATACAGATGAGCGATAAAGTGTAAACAAACTCTATGCATAAAGAAATGGCTCTTTTAACACTTTCCTGTGGACCGTAGAAGACACCAGATAGCATGGGCACTTACTATAATGTAACACCTGCAGAGAGGTCTGCAGAGAAACTGTCAGTGATGCAGAAAAGGCAGAGAGCAGCTTTAAAAAAGAAATATTCTCCTGCTCGAACAAGCTGGACTTATACAGTCTGGGAATCTTAACCAGTTTTTGAATCAGTCCATGTTATTGAGTCCTGTGATGATATGCTGTAGAGATGATGACCAATGTTAACCTGTTGATATTTTCAGCTGTGTCTGTGCACAGAAACAGACTCTGTGGGATCAAACACATTATCATTAAGTAGCATTTTGTTATTATTCCGGTTGCCTGGTAGCTCTAATGCAAAAATTATTATTACTGCTGGTGTTTATACTACAACAGCAGTGTGATGAGTTAAATTATCACCCTGTTTGTGCCATTCCAGGGTCGATTGTGTCCATGAATCACTCCGGGGTCAATTGCAAACAAGCTAAGACCACTTTTTTCAGGTGAGCTTCTTGTGGTTCTTTGTACCAAAACAGGCATAGATTTTTGTATTCAAATATATACATACATATACATATTTGGATGCACAGTGTATGCCCACTTACATTGGAATAACTCTCTGAAATGATCTCGGTGTGAAACAACCTTCAATTAAAACAATGAAAAATCCTTGAAAATCTCTTTTTTCCTTTGACAATCTTCTGTGCAAAAAATGGGGTCTAGGAAAAGTAACTGAACGTATGAAAATGCAGTTGCAGTACATTTTTAAAGTTTGAGTTGTTTTGTAAACTTAAATATTATTTTGTCATAATGTTTGTTGTTTATACTCAAAGTATTGTTAAAATAGTAAACTCAGGACAGTTGATATCACCAGGTTTTGTAAAAAAAAAAAAAAAAAACCATGATAATAGACTAGACATTTAATAGAAAATTTGTACCTGCCAGTGTAGTTTGAGTAATTATTTTCTGTTATATGAATTAACTCTCTGTAGCACTGCAATAAAAAATTTGAGCCTTTTTTGTAAGCTTCTATATTTCCAATACTATTGAATGGAAAATGATATGGTTAATAAAATATACTATTAAAAAAACACTGAGTTATCCTTTTTGAACCACTCTATTTATGAGGCACAAAACCCAGAACAATCCTCTGAACTATTTTCATAACATAGAGGGAAAACACCAAAACCTGGAAAGACCCCACCTTTATCCAAGAAAACCACTGCTTGAGATACCTGCACATATGGTTTTACATTTGTCTTGTCAGATACATTTGCAGTGAGCTTGTTTTATTTTTAACAACCATCATGAATAAGTGTTCCATGTGAACATCTATTGTGAACTGGTGTTTTATTTCTGGCAACAGAGATCAGCATGCTAAATGTGCCAACGACAACAACAATGAAGGCAACATGAAAGTATTCACCTTCTAGACAGTCACCCCTGCTGCGTGCCCTTTCTTTGATTTTAACATGTTTGCAACAGAAATATCAGACACAGCAGAGAAACATAACACTACATAGACTGGGTGACAGCAGAAGCAAAAATAATAAGGAGCTGGTGTAAAAAAATAAGGGCACACTAGAAGACAAAATACATATAAGTCTATCATACATTTACTGTGAACATTTTGGGTTAAGGTCAGTACATTTCAACCAGAAAGACCAGCAGAATCAACAAAGTAGTTAAAGGCTATCAATAGTACTCTGAGTGGTTTCTGTTGTCAGTGATTCCCTAATGATAGAACAATTCTGCTCTCACTCATGCACATTCAATCTCTTATTGAACATACGGTTTGTTCCATTACAACTTAACTTATTTAACACACGTGTTCATCAGAGTGGACACGGATAGTGCAACATCTCCAACCAATGAAGTGCTAAACTGAGGTGCTGGATAATGCCATGAGGTAAAGATATTAAGAGATTACTAGCATGTTGGTGCATTGACCATGGCTTAACATACTTCCACAGGCTCTGGCTGTGAAAAGTATGTTAAGGCACTGGCTTTAAAAATACCTCAAGAAAAATATAATATTATACTTTTGCCATCAAGTAAAAAATGCAAGGAAATGATAAAGAACAATTTACCCTCCATTGTAGAATGGAATGATAAAGTCTATCCATCCATTATCTATAGTCACAGGGGAATTGATCAAGTACTAATATTACATTTAGGAGAAATGTCCTTTTTCCCTCAGCGTGCAAAAACAAAGCTCTATTAGATCTGGACTAAGTGGTCTGAGGATGTAAAACTTGTAAGATATGATTTCACTTCAGTCTGTTACATTTGATATCCTGCTCTCTTCATCAGATTTTTCTTTTTTTTGCGTTACATCTGATCAATCAAAATAAGTAGGGATGCACAGCATTGGATCTTTGCCCATATCCGATACGCTGATATTTTTTAACTCATTTTCACTGATACCAATATCTTTCATCAAGAACACAAAGTCTTCGCTTTACAAAAAGTTGTTGCTTTTAATATGACCAGTCTATTTATGTAAGGAAGAGTTATGCAGCAATAAAATACAACATTAAACTCTTGAAAACTTTAAATACCGTTAGCAGGATATTTAAGGTACAGTTTGGGATTTTTGAAGAAAGGTTATCAAAGGAACATAAACATAAGTCATAGTGGCAGAGATCAGCTCTGCGTCTGTCCAGTAAAATACATTGTTGCAGATGTGGCCATCAATTCCATGTAAGTTAAAGAATTTTAAGTGAAAACAAGCCACAGAGGTGATTGCAGGCTATATTCAAAACATTTACAACAATTAACTTTTCCACAACTGCTTTGTTTTAGGCACCACTTCGATACACGTCAAATGCGTCCTTCCATCAGCAGACAACCACAGTTTGCAGGAGGAAACAACTGCAACCCAGGAAGTCCCATTGAGATTAAAAAAAAAAAAAAAACCTTTTACAACAGAGACCTGGAAAACTTAGGCCGCCTGACCAATACAAACTCGCTGAGGAATTGAAAGGATGTCAATCATGTTTTTGACAATCCATCCATCCATCCATCATCTTTACCGCTTATCCCTTCCAGGGAATTAACCTAATGAGCATGTTTTTGGTCTTTGGTAGGAATTCTGAGTGCCCAGAGAGTACCTCCACATGCACAGGGAGAACACACAAACTCTACAGAGAAAGGCTCTGACCACCACAAGGATTGAAGCAGCAGCCTTCTTGCTGTGAGGCACGTGCAAAGCCTGCTGCGCCACTGTGCCGCCCTCTCTGACAATCAAAAAACAGAAATCCTTGAATAAAAAAAGTTTACATTTTCTATAAATATTAATACAATAAATCACACAACATACAGTAAGAGCCTTTACACACCTATTTTTTGACCCAAGCCGTTATTATGAATTAAAAACAATAAGTATGAGATAAAAAAAACAAAAGTATTACCTAAAACATAGTGAACATTAAATGGGATTATTTTGTGCTTTGGATTTTTTTTTTATTTTGCAATTTTGTTGCTTTTACTGTTACCTGTATTAATTGGTGGTATTTCAAATGCCTCAGACTTGAATTATGTGGGTTAATTTTTGATAAAGAGGGACAGGACTGGATAAGTTCTGTAATTCCTCCAACACTCTTTTTGAGTAAAAAGCGTCTCATTGTAACAAATATGTATAGATCTTACTCTGTTATAGGTTTTTTCTGTGTCTCCACATGTACTTTTTCCTTCTTTTATGATGTTCAAAATAAACTGATTAAAAGAAAAAAAAAGGTCTAAGTTTGCTGCAAACAGCCTAAAGCAGACAACAAACTGCTTTAGATGACACATTCAAAGAGCATTCATAAAAATTTTATCATAGTTTACCAAACAAAATGTTTGAGAAATTCCTGGTGCATGGTTTGATGGGGATTATTCACAAACAAAGAGGCAGGTGATGCCTAGTTATCAAATGTGGAACTAAAATTGTTGTTATTCAATCCAAGCATCAGCTACAGCTGCCATATATTCAGTACAGTATTCTCTGACATCAAGGATGCCGTCTGTTCTGGGGCATCTCCCATGTCCCCATCTCCCTATTGTATGAGGGCACAGAAGCTCAAAAATAGATCTTTAAAAATGTACGGATGGGTAATAAATAATTTATGTTCACATTTGAAATATATAGCATTCCCTCTTCCTTAACATAGAGAATGCTGGCCTTGGCACATCACATAATCTGGAGTAGAGTTTCTCCTCCAAGTCAATTCTTTAATGGGTGCATATAAAGGAGACTGTATTTGCCTTGCATTGTTTTGGTCAATTCATTATTTGTATTCAGCTTGGACACAACACCTGTCCACATGAATCCTTCTTACATTCAAAATGAAATGACACCCCCACCCCCTACGCCATCCTTTCACTCTTCTCCCTTCAGGAGAATGTAGAGAGATGAGGTTATTGATTTTTCATCATGTGTTGTCATGTCAGCTTACAACATCCTCTTTCACTCCAACACTGCTCACATCCCAGCTGCTGACTTCCAGTGTTTTGTTAGGGAAATTCACTCAGTTTCTATGGGAAGGAGCTTTTTTACTGTGCAGTATGTAACAGGTTTTTAAAATGGAGGTACCCCACATCCTTTTCACCAAACTGCTGACCGACTGCACCCGCATAATCATGTGCACTTCAAGACAATAAAGTCTGCACGTAGAGATGTAGGGCTCTAATTTCCTGGCGCAACTCAGGGTGGCGCAGGGTGGCGCAGCCTGGAGCACCCCGCACAGTAGTAATTTCGTCAGGTGCACTGCCGTGCGCAGACAATTTGGCAATTTGGTAGACTGGCTGCGCCGAGATGGGTGTGACAGCGCACCAGGGGGAGGTGCCGAAAGTTTCAGCTTGGCGCAGTGACAATTTCGTGCCAGCTCCAACCTGGTCTACTCTCGGCGCAGGAGAGGCGCACCCCGGGCAGTGGTAATTTGGCTGACAGGCGCACAGTGCGCACACGTCACCAAAACCTCACAGGCAGGTATCCAGAGCGTCAGGCACATTTCAATGCAATAAACAATCACGGCAACCACTATTTAATGTAACCATCTGAACCAGCACATACATTTGTATCTATATTAATTGTCCCGTCACATCTGATGTCAGATCAGAGACGTTTGTCATAACTAACGAGTTCACATCTCTCAGCCAACCACAAACAGTGACATCATCTGATACGGAGTATCCGGCTTCTCTCATCTCATGAAATTCAAAAGAAAAGAAAAAAGAGAGAGACGCTCGCTGAATAAATGTAAGTCACTCGGTGTCTTAAGGATTTACCTGTGATTGCCCATATTTCTCTGTTTTAACCTTTATTCGTAACGTGATCTAAAAAGATGGAGTACATTATTGCAAGGGGGATGAGGAGGAGATATATTTTCACCTAAGGTTCTGCTATTTGGCGATGACAGACCAGTAATGCAGGTGGATCACAAGCATGATGAATGGATTGGCCTGCTGCTGTGTTTAAATGTAATTATCACTTAATTTTGTACTCCTATTTATGAGACAGGGACAGATTACATCTGTCCCGCAAGGTGGTCCACACGGTGACGCGCATCGTGGCCTTCTATGCGCGGCCCGGTGACCCCTGCGCTCTCCCAGTTGCTGCAAAAGTGACAGCGGCTCTGACCTTCTTCTCCACCGAGGTGAAATTGTCACTGCGCCTCGCCCGGGGCGCATTTAAAGGCGAGGAGAGGCGTTTATTTGATTGGTGAAGATTGCACTCGGCTGTGTTAAATCCACTAACGCCTTCTCTCCTCCCTCTCTGCTACTTGCGCCACTGGGAGAGATGGAGGCGTGGGAGTGCCTCCCTGCGCCGTGCACGAAACTTGCAAAATGCCCTGGACACATGATAGATTGCCAAATAGAGAATTTGTGGGAATGGGACACGATTTTGATCGACAGAAGCATCCAAGTGTTAATTATGAGCAACAGCTGCCTGGAAATAAAGCCAGATTTGTGAGCTCCTCCCGCTGACTGGCCGCAGCGTTCAACAGTGATGGTAAGTTCTTATCGTGATTAATTATATCCAATTGACCCTTAGTTGAGCACCACCCTTTAAAGAAAGTGATCCTTTATCCTTTGCACACATCCAAAACCATTTGAAAGTATGTTTTTGAAGACACTGCCCCAAAAAGTTTAGGAGGAAATTGGTTTGCAGGAAGGGGAGAGCCGCACGGAGCAGAATTACTCATTTCTGCGTCATGAGTTCACGGCAGTCTGTATCTGCCCGGCTAGCACAGATGAGCCTATATGCAGCTCTTTGCGTCATTGTCAACTGTGTTAGCAGAGTAGAGGAGCAAAGGCGAGAGAGCAAATGTGACAAAAACTAACAATATTTTGATGTAATATTTTCAAACTGTAAGCATGTGCTCCAAACTGGCAGAAGAACATACTCTGCTGTGAAGTATACTCGCATGGGAGAATCTTTAATCTTTCAATAGTATGTCGAATGAGTGTGTCATTAAGTGGGAAGTGGTGCAAAGTCAGTGCCACAGTTCGATTAGCCAGTTCCAATCCGCGAATGTCATAGATCCAAATTGTGTCAACAGTAGGGCTACATGATTTATCAAAACAAAAAATAAAAACACGATCACAGATACATTTATTTCCCTCGTCTTCATTTCCTTCGTCTTCATTTCCTTTCCTCCTTCTTATTCTTATAACATGCACAGTCGATATGCCTGTTAAACGTGTGAAGCAAAACAGGTACCTAACATATCAATCAGACCAAGCAAAACTAAAATTCTTTATTTTTTTCTTTATTTAGGGGCTCTGTTGTCACCATGACTATGAATTCCACACGTGGGGTCAATAGTGTAGCGAGCAGGAAGAAAGCAGACAGTTTTTATAATTTAACTAAAAGTTTTTAAGGGAAATAGTAAAACTCAATGAGCTGCTGTGGGAAAAAAAACTATTATAAGGAAATCCCTTTATGTTTATGAAAAGCTACTGACTCCAATAAATGAGCAGATGTAATTCTGAACCACTCCCAGGGGCAAAATTATCATCGTTCAGTGTCTTACTGGTCGCGTTGCAAAGCAAGCCCCAATCCCTTCAATATAGATCACTTAAAGTCACTTAAAGTGACTTGTGTCTGTGATGGGCATGTCCTACCAACTCCTCAAGTTCATAAAAAACAATGTTATCCACAGTGGTTGTAGTACTCCTATTCAAAACTCAAACAAACAAACAAAACCTTTCATAAACTCATCAAAAAACAGGATTTCACCAAAGCAGACTGAGAAAATCCCACCATGTGAGTATCAAACAAAGTCTCTGTTGCAAGTCCACCAGTTTTTGGCTGTAGGGAACAGACATAAAGCCACTTTTAAACTGTAAAGAATTTCACTTGGAGAAATACCTAACATACATGCCCATCTCAGGCTCAAATTTTCTTCAGAAGAATTTTAAAACTTCATTTTCACACAAAGCAATGGCTCCTTGATCTTATAACCCATCCTTGTATTGTATTCACACTATGAAAGATCATTTCAAAGAAAGTATCAGCGGGGAGAATGATTACACCAATCTAAAATCCTTTCAGTGTACTGAGTAGGAGGCCATGCAAGGAATGTCTGAATGGAGATGCTTTTGTTACTGCAACAAGAACATCTTAATCACAACCTTCACTATAACAGAACAAAAAGCGTGGTGAGATATAAGAAAAACTTTAAGCAAGAGTCATTAGGCTTTGTTGCATTCCCACAAGGTTGCATGGTCAACAATGAGCAGAGAAAGTCACATTCTTTATACAATACGTTTTTGTTTAATAGAGTAGTTTAACTTTTTCATACAATGTGTTGGTGAAATGTTTTATTCATCACTTCTGAGACACACTCTGGGCAATATCTGAAGCTTGTTGCATCAACATTAACAACTGGTAATTATTTTCCACCACAGAGTCATTCATCTTCTTTACAAGATATCTTTTAATCGCCTGCTAAAGTTAAAGGACCG
Source organism: Cetoscarus ocellatus (assembly GCA_037902135.1). NCBI lineage: Eukaryota > Metazoa > Chordata > Actinopteri > Labriformes > Labridae > Cetoscarus > Cetoscarus ocellatus. The sequence continues at coordinate 182,414 of JBAMNC010000874.1, forward strand.
AGAACAACTCAGATCTGACATAACAGTGTGACATAATGTAATGTCAGCCACACTTGTGACTGGTGATTAACTAATAACTTGAGAAATTAAACCCAGTCTGTCAACATGGATTAAATGTTTCTAGCTTCTGCCGCTGATGCTTTCTGCACAACAATATTAATTGGTTGAGCCATTTTTTTTAAATTTCAAAAAACGTACTATTTTATTTTCATCAGTTCATTTTTTTCTGCATTCTAAACCCTTTTTGCAATTTCCAGACATATACCAGTTGTCTCTGATGGTATGAAATAGTTCACAATGGTAACAGTTCAGATGTATGGTTTTGTGATAGCATTATTCATAGAAAACTCTTCTAGGCAAGAGATGAACATGAGGCCAAGTGACCATTGTGATTCTTCCAAACTTCAAACAGCTCATTGTCAAGTCAGAGAGGACATTGTTCTAAGTGTAAATGAAATTCCTTAAAGTTTTTGTGGAAGAATATTTACAGTCCATGTGCCACTGTGAAATTTTGGGCAAAGTTTGAAGAAAAATACCTTGCAGTATCCTCATGACTCTGCATTCACAAGTTTGCATTTATAACTAAAGGACGGGCTTTGAAACTGACACTATTTTGTTGATACTATTGCCATTAGCGAAGCAGCACATGGATCTAATTCTTTTACAATTCCCTTATTGATTCCTGCAGATTTTCTGTGTGGAAAAAAAGTTGGCCGACATACATTTTCAGTGACAACAGTTTCAAACACATGACACTTCAAATATTTAATGCCATATTGCTTAGATGAATGCTTCTTCAAGTCGCTGGTGTTTCCACCCACTAAACACAGGGCAGTAATCATTTTTGTCAGAGTTTTGACCACCCCCTGTCTGCATGATCATTATGTTGACTTCTTTATTGTCATTTCTACTGACTGCCTCTGATGATGTCCTTGGTTTACAAGGCAGGCAGAGCACAGCAGAAAGAACTGATAAGGGAATTGTTCAGCAAAATGAATAATGATATTGGTTCCTTGGGGGACTTGTTAACAGTTCTCAACTGGAATTGGTGTTTGATTTCCATCCCTAATGATCATGATTCCCATGACCTTGACCTCCCATGTCCTTAAAGACTTTAAAGTAATCCTTGAATAGTGTGAGGACTTGTGCAAAATTTGATGAAAATCTCCTAAATTGTTCTTTAACTATTCATTTCCACAAGCAAGGGTTAACAAAAGACTAATTATCTTGACCTTTGATCTATGACCTCAAAAATCAAATGAATTCATGGTTAAATCTCGGCAAATATCTAAACAAAGTTTCCAGAAAATATCTTGATGCGTTTTTGAGATATCATGCACACAAGAATCAGCCTGAAAATCCAGAAGCACAATGTCTGCAGCCTCAGATGTCCCCACCACAAAGGCATTGAGACGAGGTAACATTATTGTTTAGGTTATTTGTTTTTCCTTGAGTTGTTTTTATAAGAATGTCTAATTTTTTTTTTTTCTGCGACCTTTTTTAATGTTCAAACTAAAAATCAAAGGCAGGTAAACTGATCAGTCTGGGGAGACCAGGAGGTTGCATTTTGTTGCCTTGATAGCCAAACAGGTATTGGTATAATCTAACTCTTTAAGCAGTGTTGTATTTAGATCTCAATTTCAGACATGTTCACAAATCAATGGTTCTTCTTTTTCTAAATGAGATGGTTGAACAAAAGTAACTGCAGTAGAAGCTGTACAGTGGTGTTTTTTTCTATTCTCACTTTTTCAGTGTCTACAATAGTCTGCCTGACACAGAAGAAAGAGAGGGGCTGCTGCTGTGCTACCAGCAGCTCTGACACAGTGTAAAGGAAATAGCTCTGGGCACTCAATCTCCCCGAGAGGACCTGCAATGTTGAAAGTACAGGAGAAATATGGATTAGCTGTTTCTACTATGTTTCTGAATTGGTTTGCTGCGTGAGACAAACACGCCAACGTGCCAAAATCCATGTATCATTCTTACTGAAGCAGCGGGAGTATTTTCATTACTCAAGGCTGATTATCGAGACATTTCTTTATCAGAATTGTTCCTTGATAAGTAACAGTATGTCCATCAAGACAGGTCAATACTTGACTGCTACCCATCTGATACACAACTCTCTCCAAAGAAAAGGCTCTGTTAGCTTGGATTGCCTTCATTCAATCTTCTCATTTACTTGCTACAGAAAAAATGCAATCCAATAGCAGAGCCAACTCATAACAAACTGCGATGTTTTATCATTTTTTTCCTTCAGCAAATGCTTCCTCAAATGGCCGGTGCCATCGGTAAACACCTCAAGAGATACAAATGTCAAAAGATGCACTGAGCAAAACTTGACCTAAACATGAGGAACTAGAATTAATTGAGCCAAAAACGTTTCATACTTCCTCATAACTTCTGTTTTTTTAATTACACAGGTTGTTTGAAGGTAGTATCAATTCTGAGGACAAAGAGAAATCTTCTGGGGTACACTACAATATAACCCTTAGTCTGCAAGCTTGAGGAAAAGAAAAAAGCATGAAGTGTAATGCATTTAGTATCAAAAGCTCGTGTGAGGAATTTTTGATTTGCAATGAAACAGACTGAAATGGAAAGTAATGCCAATCTATGAAAAGGAACCTAGACCGTTAGCTCGAAGCAGAGATGGCAATTAAGTAATTGATTCCAGTTGAGAACTGGTTAAAAGTGGTTTAAGGCACTGGTGTGAGAAGTACTGCTATCTATGGGAGCCATTCACTATTGGCAAATTTTCACTAAAAAAACATGATCAGCTGCTCAGAATTAGAATTATAGTCACTCACGCCATCATCTGTGGATAATACTCTAAGCAGCACTTGCAAAATAAACCCATCCTCTTATTTCCACTTGTGCTCTGTCATCCGCTTCAGGAAACTGTGGTGCAATTCCCACAATGCAGAATTTCAGTCCTCGTACTTTAAATGAAAAATTGAAATAAGAAGGAAAAATAAACCTTAATTTGGTCAGGATAAAACCTTGTTAGCTATCTAAAACAAGGTGGCAACAGTACATTATGTTGTGTTTGAGGTCTAGCTGGTGACACCATGATACATTTATGTTTATGCTGACTTGGCAAAATAGCTATTAGACTGAGGTTAGTGCATTATGTGTACAATTGTATTTTAAGGATGGTACATTCAGGTTTTAGCATGATACTTTAATAGATACAGATTTTGGAGGTAAAATGTGTTTGCCAAGGAGGTTATGTTTTTTACCCGTTTGTTCTTTGTTTGTTAGCAAGATCACACAAAAACTACAAGACAGAATTGGTAACATTTTCAGGAGGTGTGGGTAATTGCCCAACTTAAAAATGATTCGATTTTGGTGGTGATCCATTAGCAACTAATCGTTTTCACTCAGTAAATGTCAAACTTACAATGATATCAACATGATTCCAAGTGCTTGGGGTAGGTTTTCAAGGAATCGTACTATGAGGGTTTCTACATCATGGGACTATTGCTTTAAGAGTCTGACAGCGATATGTGAGCTACCTTGGAGGAGGTTTGTGCTTTCCAAGTGCTGTCTTGTTATTTAGCAATATGAAATGTGAATAAATAAGGGCTTAACAGTCTTTTTAAGCCTGCTAAAGTTGTGTTGATTTAATAATTAAGGAGGTTTTGTCCTGCTCTGTTGAGCAAACACTCAACCAGGTGCCCAAACAAAACAAAATATCATCTGTTATCGGTTATTATTGGCCACTCTCAAACATTAGTGACTGACCCAGAAGAATCAAGGAAATAATCATAGCAGGCATACCACAAAAGTGGTCTTAATTTAGCACATTACGACACTGTCAGTGCAATGCTTAATGATTATGTGGGACTGCAGAGTGGAAACACCAGGAACAAGCCAAAGCATTTGTCAACACAACACAGCATTAAACATTATGAGTACCATGTGTTAAATAATGACACCCCTGTAGACCTGCTCTTCCACAAAGAAGATCAACAGAAATCAAAAGGGGATTGATTATGAACTGGAGTGATACGCAGAATCAACAAAGGCACTGGAACGTAAAATTATTATAATTTTCTATCATAGAGAACCTTTTTTTCAATACCACAGTAGTGATAAATGTTAGAGGTGAAGTAATTAGAGGAAATATATTCTAAAATACGAGTTATTACAAAAGTAACACAACAAAATGTGCGTTTTTAGTAAGGAAAGACTTATACTGTTAATCAAACAACGGCCAACACTAAGCTGTCCAAACAAACTGTGTTTCAGAGCCACTAATGAGAAAACAAGTCTGCAGCCTTGTTAGCGGTCTGATAAGGCTGTAATGGTCCCCAGACAAAACCATTAAATTGGATGAAAAACTGAGTCACAACCCGTGCAACCTGAGGATAAGCACACAGGGGAGACTGCTACACTCCAGAATTTATCATCTGTTCTGAGACAAATTTAGGACATCAGAGCACGAGGAAACTTGAATCAACTTTTAATCATTTTTGTTACACTTTATCACTTTCACCTAAAAAAACCTAACAGACAATAGAAGAGCATCAAGTCCTGCACAACACTGCTCAGGCCCTTTTAACCTGTTGTCTTAGTTCTTATTACAATACACCAACATTACCGTGAATGTTTGTCTCCCACACAGTCTGGCAGGCACAATAATGAGGAGTACTGTAATTAACTCAAATGTAGACATTAAATACTCAAACATAATGTAATTCACTAGTTTACCACAGAGGATGGTGTCTGTTCCAGGCTCACATTCTTGGAAAAAACTAGTGGAACATCTGAGTCTGTGACAACTATTTGACTTTTTTTTGCTCACGTTAGTTCATTAGTCTCTCTGTTGCTCATCTTACTTTGAGCAAGATAACTCAAAAAGTTCAATACTTATTCCAATTTCAGCTGCGATATCAAAACAAAAACATGAGTGGGATCAGCCAAGCACACGAATAACAGGTATCAATATTATCAGATATACAGAGAGTGGTAAAGTCATCTATGAAATATTTCAACCTCTGAATGACCAATGCCTTTGCCTTAAATTTTCTTCTCCTGTTGCTTTTTTCAGTTATCTATTACTTGAGAGCAATGAGAACCAAACTTCCATTGTCAATTAATTCTCCTCTGTTATAATTGTGGATGTGGAAGATTTAGGGCTTTAAAAAGTATTTGCGTATATCGGCAAGTAAGAGAAGACATATGTGCTGCAGTAGGGAACAGTACCAAACCTAATGACTAAATGAATGAGTCATTTCTCATTTCCAGTTAAGGTTTGTACTTAAAAAAATACAAAGCTCTTGAAAGGGCCAAATAAAAATTCTTTAATTTTTACACATATTCCCATTTCTACAAATGAGAATATGTGTGGTCTGAGTTTCCTTTTCCTATTTAGCAATTTTGTCAAAAGAAGAATTTCTAAATAATAAAAAAGAATAGCTTTAACAGCTGCTTCAGTGTCACACTTTCTCTTGTTTAATAAGAAAAAATAGTGTCAGCACTGTCATCTTGATTTTAAATCTGAGCTCAGCAGACACCCTAAGTAATTAAGGAATAATAAGTTAATTACGGATAAAGGGCAACAAGGATTATTGTTGGGTCATTGTGGGTCAGTAAGTAATATTCCGAATTATTTCCAGAACATCTACTGGGCTCTAAACGTCTCAATATTCTCGTGTCAGTGGAAAGATTCAAGTAATCATCATAATTACTGTAAAGATGTGCGTTTGTCTCATATGACTGCATCTAATCATTCCAAGCATATCAAAGTAAGAAGCATTCTAGTTTAAACTGTGGAGGGGGAAAATAAATATGTAAAAATCTTTTCTCAATTTAAGACTTGCTCATTATCTTCTGTTCTTATTCAAATGTACAGAGTGTCTGTTACCCGCCCTCTCATCATTTCGTCTACTGTGTTTCTTGTATTTTCATGTGTCTTTTTCTTTCTCTGCTCACACACCCTCCTCGCTCGATCACACCAACTGGTCTGACTGATTTGCTGAGCACCACCATGTGTGTCGTTTTTTGACATAGTCATTGATCCTCCAGGCAGTAAATGTAGCCAGCATAAATGCCACAGACGCTGTTTTGTATGGAGTAAAATAGCACCATAAGAAGTGCTATTCATATCAGAAACTTTAACAAAAGCTGCCTGGGTCCAGATAGGAAGGCAATCCGGTCTGGACTTGGACTGGAGTCCACCATTGCTGATGGCCCGCATATAAAGTACCTTCTGTACCAGTCCTCCAGCAAGTGTTTAATTCAATATGCAAGGCTGGTCTGCATCACCTTAGGCTAATACACATACAACATACAACCAATGATGACCTCACACAAAACCACTTACAAATAAGCAAGTACAAAGGAGTCCAATATTGCCTGAAATCTGGTTTATTACCTTTGCCAAGGAGGTTATGTTTTTGCCGGCATTTGTTTGCTTGTTTGTTTGTTTGTTAGCAAGATTACACAAAAACTACTGGACTGTTCTTGCTGAAATTTTCATGAGATGTTGGTAATGGCCCAACTTAAAAATGATCAGATTTTGGTGGGGATCCAGATAACTGCCATGAGTGAACGACCTTTTTTCTCAATAACTGCCTAGCTAATAATGATATCAACATGATTCTGAGTGCTAGGTGTGGGTTTTCAAGGTTGAGGAATCATATTATGATGGTAACTTTACCATGGAACTATTGCTTATACATGTAACAGCAATATGTGAGCTACCTTGGTAGAGGTTTGCACTCTCTGAGTGCTTTCTAGTTTATTTACTTGTTTTTGACAACTGCTCAGGTATTTTCACAAAAACTTAGGTTAAAAACACTCTAGTTGTCATATACAGAGCACTCATTATAGTGTTATGTATCCTCTCTGTCTAGGATGTTCTATTAAAGCTCCTGCCCCTTTAAGGCTCCTTTTCCACTTGGACGAGTCCCCTTTGATTAGTTCACATGTCTGCTATGAGGTAATTGGTTAATCAGTGCTGTTTGGTGCCATATTGTCAACAACTCTGCATGCATTATAACATCTATGCTCTGCAATAGTCTTGCTACCGTGAGCCAATAGGCTTAAACTAAAGATGAAGCAATGGTAGGACATCACATTGTAGGTCCATTCAGGGGACTGGGGAACTAGAAGCTTTAGGCAGCTGCTGGTGCTGCACAGAGCAGTGGGAGAAGAGGTCTTAATGCTGCAGACTTTTTTTCTTGTTCAGAGGCACTCTAGCACAAAGATGAGACATTAAACAGACTAAAGGGCATATAAAACTCAAAAAAGTATAAATGGGCTCTTTAAAGCTTAACCGCTTTCTAAAACATTACCATTTGTCTCTAAATGGAAAATCTCTTTGTCTTGAATTTATAATGGGGTAAAGTGACAAGAGTAAATAATTAATCTTATCAGCATAATACATTTCATGGGGTTTCATTAAAAGTTTGATATTTCTCCCAAATTACTGAACAGACTGACAAATTATGGGTATAAGTTACCAACTATTCCAACTCTCACTTACACCTCAAAATGCAGTCTCTCTTGTTTCAGTCAACCAAACATAAAACATACAAAGTATCATTGTCATTACATTGTCATCCAAGTATGATGGAGAGAAAATGCTTAATTCTTCTCATCACTACAACAGTAATGCACAACTCTCTTTTAGCTTATGGAGGGAGAACTCAGGAATGAAAAAAAGATCTTAAATCTTAGGGTTAACTGCAATTGCAGAATAAATCTTTTGTTATAAAATGAATATACAGTTGTCAGGTAATGTGCACAGTATTAAGTCAGCCACAAACCATAAATCTCAAAACATCTCCATGAATTCTCCTGGCTCCTCTCCTTCCACACACCACTGGCTCATGTGTCAGCCGGCTCAAAGCAGCCACTGTATGTTTAAATAGACTCACCTCAGGTTTTGATTCCTTTCACGCAGCCTCCTGCAGCATCCTTCAATAGCCATTTGGTGCTAAAAAGCAAAGCAGAAAAGAGGATCAACATTATGTGATGATGCAGAAAAAATCCTTTATTCTAAAGATAACACAGTAAAAAAAAAACTCTCCCTTTTCTGTCATTGTGCCAAAGCAACAAGCAACACTGATGCACATAAGAGCTTTCAGAGAGGGGATTTGCAGTAGGATGAGTTTCATTTGCAAAGGTCAGGCCACCTGCAGGACAGGGAAGGAGAGGAGGGAGGAAAGACATAGCAAGCCGAGACATGGGCTGATTCCAAACCACAGCTGTCATTCTGCATCTGCTTCAAAGTGAAAGTCTCATCCAGAGCCAAGGATATGTCCTCCTAACAAATCCAAATATAAATACACACAAAACCTACAAGCAGGGAGTCTATGTAGCATATTTTCACTGCATTCACTAGCATTTCAACAATGTATTTGAATGCATGGCACCAACTCATGCGGGATCTGCCAACTCATAACTGGTGCCAGCCTGTAGCCGAAGGTAGGGCACGGAGACAGCAGACCCCTGATCCTGCACTCTGTCAGCTGTGTATGCCTGCTGTCACTCTCAAACAGCGGGCGTACACAGCTGTGTGTGCTCCCCTTGTTTGCCTGGCCCATTTCTGAGGGTAGGGCATGTCTCTCACTGCAGCTAGCTTACAGGAGCATTACACAATGCAATCTAGATTAGCATGCCATGACTGGGTAATTACAGGTTGGCAACAGGCAGGTTAGTCCCTGCTAGGCTGTGTTAGAGTAACACTGTTGATTCACTGAGTTGTGGTCCCTTATACCGTAGGAATGGACTGGGTTGAAGCTGTTCATGCTTATGGCAGTAGACAGAGTTTTGGCTTCTCTTAATTGCACTAGTATAAATGCATCTGATTTCTCCTAGAGCTGTGCTTCATAACCAGATATTTTTATATCAGTGTATTTGTCTTGGATATTTTGGTAATGGTATTACATTAATGTATTTTAGAATGACAAAGGATCATGCATTTGAAATTGTTCAAGCAATACAACTTAAAATCTAAGGCTACAGCAAGTCTATGATACTCAATATGTGCCTGTGCATGACATAAAAATAAGCATTGCTTAGTCTCTGTATGCAAAGATGTCAGTATGCTGTAACTTGTAACTGAATCTATGGTTTTAACAAGTCCTTCTCTCCTGCTTGGTTGTGGTAGGCAGCTACAAAAACAACACATTTCTTGATACGGCTGTTTAATAATGAAATCATTTGAATGGCATAATAGTAGGGTACTATTTTGTGACCGTCAAATTTAGCAATGAAATAAATTAATCTTAAAACAACCACAACCTGCGGTTAGCACAGTGTTGAAGTATTTAAAGCAGGAGTGTCGAAACTATAGCCTAATGGCAAACTGTGGCCAGTGGTCTTTATTTATTTTTTTTTTAATTAGCACAAGGCTAATTCTAAAAATAAGGGAAAATAATATGATATATGGTTTATGTCTGGCTGTTTTTTTTACTTTTTAGTTTCACAACTAGACTAAAATAGAGGGACATTATAAATACTAAGCATATTTACAAGTAAATTTTTAAGGTCTTGGCTCTTTCCATTCCCTGACAAATAAATTATGGATTCACAGGAGCATGAACTATGCACAAATGCTCTGCTCTTTGCTCCATCTCAGAATCCATATTACAATCTTACAACACCAACACACCTACAAAGTTTGTCAGCTTTGCACAATTTGCTGTATTTTTGTTTGAATGTGTAGCTGAGCAGTCATTAACAAGCTGTGATGTAACCTATATTTATATTGTACTGGTTTGCTGACTTTATTACCTTAAAGTTGTGGTGTACCAATAGTGGCTCGGCCTTCTTCATTTTTCTGTATGTTGCCTTCCGTGAAAAAGGTTTGGACAATTCTGATTTATAGCCTCTTCTTCAATTTGGAGAGAGGAGAGCAGATGTTTACCTGATTGCTCTGCTGCAATTCACACTGACTATAAACACTGACCCCTGTTCTATCAAGAGGAGGAGGCTGAGCCATTTGGTTAGTGAGCATGTGACCCATCTGACTCTGCTCTTTAAGTGTCAGAGTGCAATTTGCAGAAAAAAAACAGTGATGTGGGCCATGCCAAATCACTGTTTTCTTGGGGTTAGACTACACAATTTAAAGCACAATTATTGCCCTTTCGAACAGTCAAGGGGTTCCCGGACCTGTTGGCTCCTGAAAATCTGTGGCTCCTGTATGTCTCATGTAGTGTGTCACTGTAAAAGACAACCAGGTCTCTATCTGGGACGCCTAAAAACCTCCAAGCAGAGAGCCTAACATGAACAGTCTTTCTTGTGCATTAAATTATTAATTTCTTACGTCAGAGACACTGACCAATGAAAGTACAGGGCACCCTGAATACATATTCATAACAGTCATATATGTGAACAACCTAAATGGCAGCCCTTCCTTTTTTTTTTAAAAGTATCTTCTATGTCCTGTGAAGCAATAATGTAGCACAACGCCCAAGACAAATTTCCATCAAGGGACAATAAAGTTTATCTTGACCTTGAACTTGAAAGAGATGAAGAAGAATGATGATGATGTCTCTATGTTGGACCCTTGAGAAAGAAAAGTTTATCATTCTCTGAAAACAACACCTATCTGTAGCAAAAGTCATACCAGTGGCAGTAGTAATACAAGTTTATTTCCCACCACTATAACAATTAGAGAATCTCTTTGTGATCCGGTAGATATTTTATTTTTGCACAGATTTTGTCAAGGATATGATCATTTAGAATATCACTTGTAATGCTGCTCTCTTACTCTTGGTCCTTGCACTGATTTACAAAATCTCCACTTGTTAAACAAGATGGGGGAAAAAGAAGAGCCAATATTTTTTTCATACACTGGAAAAAGCCTCAATTAACCTTAAGGACCCTATGCTTACAATTGAAAGATATTCATTTGCACTGCGCCTTTTATTCAATTTGTGTACATAATGTGCATGTAATTACTATCTAATTTATCCAGGCTGCAGCTAATTAACTATCACTGACGTAGATAAAGTTGTGTAATTATGTTTACATCAATAAGTTTAGACAAAATGACATAAGGACTTATGCATGAATAGATATACTCATTTAATTAAATACCAAGTTTGGAACATTTGCTGAACATGTAATTAAAATGTATTTGAGTGGATAATGTGTTTAATATGATTTATTGAATAAAGATAATTCTTTGGCAAGATCTTCATTCAATATGTAAGGACAACAAATAAAAGGGGTCATTAAGAAAAAAAAAGTAAACAATGTGTCTTTTTGAACAATCATCAACATCCCCTTTCTTTTTTACAAGTATATGTTGAGCATCCTTTGTGGCTTGAATGGTCACTTGTTGAACACATTTTTCAATTTCCCTGGTTCATTAAGAAAACAACTGTTTCAAAAACAGTTACAGAGCCTCAGCTGTATAATTAAGCTGTTGTTGATATACAGTCAAGAATCACTTCTTTGTTTCAATACAGCATCCATTACACAACAAATTCTTCTCACGAGGAACCCTTAGACTTTAACAAAGTGCCTAGGTGAGAGTTAAACCACTTTCAAAGTGGCTTCAGCTTGTATTAAAACGCTCTCTCTTTTATTACAATGGAGGCCGTCTGGTGTTGCAGCAGGGGTTCCTTCAAAGCAGCACAGGTTTGGCCTCCTAAAATGTTCAAACTAGCTCAACTTCAACCTGCAGTGCAACACCACATAATACATTAAACATGAAAACATACATTCTTGGCACATTACCTCGAATTATAACTGATAACATTCTATAATTTGACCACCTGCTGATGACAGGTCCCATGAAATATTTGGAGGCTTTTTTCACAGCACCAATAACTAGACAAAGAGTTACAGCAGAAATACTCTGTCTCACTGAAGGATTATTCAAGGAAAAAAACACGAGTTTTTCCTTCATTGAGCAACTTTCAGCTCATTCATTCAACCATCTATTGATCTTCTTCTGCTAATCCAGGACAGGGTCACAATGGCAGAAGGCTACACAAGTTGACCTAGACCTCTCTCTCTCCAGCAATGTTTTCCAGCTCCTCCCGGGGGAATCAGAGGCAGCCCAGATTGGACAAATGATTTCTTCACTCTGGGTAAACCCTGGGGTCTACTCCATGGTGGACTATATCCAGAGCAAATCACCCTTTTGGCATCTGAATCAAATGCTCCAGACAAAGAAAACGGTTTTTTTTCTGCCAGGGGCTACTAACTCTTCTTTGAGCTTCGAAATGTTGGAGCTCATCACCAAAGCTTTGAGGTTATGCCCCTTCAGTTGTTGCCACAATCTCATCCTTACAGTCTCTACCCAGAGCCTATGGGGCCCTCCTCTGGGCTGCACCAAAGACAGTATCAGCAGCCAGGGACAACTTGCACTGTGTGCCTGCCTTTGTGCTCAGGATGCAATCACAGCTGTGACTTTGACTGTACGTGGGCTGAACAGAAAGCGGGATATGTCTTAGGCACCTATAGTTTCGCAATTTATTTAAAGTCCTACCTCAGAAATCCCCATTGGACAGGACCTTTGTGTGCTGTGTGTTTTTCCTGTGTATATGAAGGTTTTCTACAGGTACTCCAGCTTCCTCCCACTAACAGATATACAAGCAGACAGTAAATAAGAACATGTTTGTCAGTTAAATGGATAAATTCAACATGCCTGTAAGTGTGAATATAGGCATGACTGTTTTCTGTCTCTGTGCATTAGTCCTATTATGGTGACCGGTCTATGATGTACTCCATCCCTTGCCTACATGATCACTGTGATTGGCTCCAACTCCCCCAAGAACCCAGATGGAATAAACAGCATAGTTAATGGATGGAGGGGTCATGCATTTAATAAATGCTCAAGTGCTCCACCCACTTAACCTAGCCCCTTCAACAAGCCTGTGATGTGAAACTCAACTCCTGCCTGTGCATGATATCAGACACACCTGCTTTAAACCAACACTACATAGTTTTTCCACCCTAATATAATATTTCTAGAATCACTGTGATGGTACATCACCTTACAACAGGTTGAATGACACCTCTGTCATGGTCTGATTGGGTCTGTATCGCCTTCACTGGCACAATGTAACTTTGAGGTGGATGGTAGGAACACTTCCACATAAAAAAACTACAAATTTTTACTGCTTTGACTGCTTTATGGCATACATCACTTCCCCCTCGAGGCGAAAGCTTAACGTTGGGAACAGGAGAATATAAAGCAGTTTTTGAATTTTTAAAAAAGATTTAATGAACAGAATCTAGTTTAAAGTAAATATGCACCTGTTTTCCTAATGGAAATAGGGACCTCTGGTTGGTCCATGGTGGGTGGCGGTAATGCTCCTCTGACGTTGGATGCCACCCGCCGTTAAACAAGAAGAAGAAGAAAGCTAAATGTAGCGTTGTTATCATGGCGGAAGCAGCGAAAAACCTGAAGAAAAGAAATGTTTTATTGGAGGAGATGATAAAAACAAAGCTGGAGAGTAACAAGCTAAATGCCCAGACAGGGATAAACATTGGCCCAGCGTTCACTTGCTGGCGTGAGCTGAAAGGCGAGGAGGGATGTCCGACTGATGCTGATTTGGACTTGTTATTGTTGGACTTGTAAGTACATGATGATTTATTTGAAAAGAAGCATGATCAGACTGTACTTTAATAGTCCACATGGTTTATTTGTTTCTTGGGAAGTTCTGTCGGCTCGCTTCTCCTCCCTCTCTGTATGTCAACAAATGCACGTTGGCGTACGACAGTTAGGTTACACTAAACGACCATAGAGGCCCCTAGAGAGCTGAGAGCTGGAATCTTACTTAGTGCTGCTTTAAAGTCTTTACATTCTTACAGATTTACATTCTTTGCAGATTTTTATGACATTTTCAGGAAATTAAAGTGGAGTTTTGTGCTCTAGAAGCACTTGTTAGTTGTTACCTCTGCCAGTCAGGTTATGTGTTTGGCCCTGTGTGTTTGTCTGTTTGCCTGTCTGTCGGCAAGATTACGCAAAAAAACTACTGGACAGATTTTGTTGAAATTTTCAGATGATGTTGGAAATGGCCCAACTTCAAAATGATTAGATTTTGGTGGTGATCCAGATAACCGTCATTAGCAGATAATCGTTTTTGCGCAATAACTGTTTAACTAATAATGATATCAACATTACTCTGAGGGCTAGGTGTGGGTTTTCAGGGTCAAGGAATCATATTTTGATGGTAACTTTATCATGGAACTATTGCTTATAGATGCAACAGCAAAATGTGAGCTACCTTGGTGGAGGTTTGCGCTCTCTAGTACTGTTTTTGGGGGGGGGGGGTTTGTTGGGGGGTACTGTTTTGTTTGTATGTTTTTGTTTAACAGTGATACTTTGTGACAGCTTTACAACTTATATTGTACAAGCAAAGGATAAAAAACAAGATATAACCCTGTGGCATGGACTGTTCCAGTTCTCTCTACATTGTTGACAAAGGCAAGAGTTTTTAGAAATTATTGAATCTGCGTCAAGAAAATTATGATATGAAGAATGGTGTAATGATGACCTCCATGCTCAAATAACAGGGAAAAATCTATTAATCTAAAAATAAGAATGTAGGGGGTAAATGTAATTGTCTCCATTGTCTCCTATTAGTAGTAATCAGATGGAGAGGCTTCATTCAGCTGAGTGGTAAACGCTGCTGAATCCAGTCCCAACTGATGATGTAACTCACTTCCTGTAGACAAATCACTTGCTGGATGCTTGATTATTACAATCAAAGGATAAAAGGAGATGAATAATCACATTTTCATGTGGAGTATGTCTCAAAAGAAGAACACCAGAGTGCATAAAAGTGTGCTTATTGCAAATCTAATTCCCAATTCTTCAGTTCTACACTTTGCAGTAGTCTCAGTGACATCAATGACAGATTTTTCCTCAACGATCTTTTTATGTGAAAACTGTACCTCCCAGTATGCAGACCCCCCAGTGTGTCTGCTGTGCCTGGACAGAGAAAAGAAAGATTAATGGAGATCAATGCTGTGATGACTCAGTTGGATACCCGAAAATTGCACAAATATTCTGGTTTGTATTTCTTTTCACACTTAGGTGACAGAGCAGCTGAAAACTTTGAAAAAGATGAACATATATGACTACCTCTTCCAAAACAGTATCCTACAGCGTCACAGGCTTTAAGCAGTGAAAATTTCCATCCATCTGGCTCTCTGATTTAATATCAGTCAGATTTAATGAGTCAGAAAAGCATGAAAAGTTGGAGAGAACTTGTGTATACTCAAGGTGGATGAGCAGGAAATGAGTTTGGGTTACTCCCTACAATCTTGCATATTGCTTTAAATTGCTTTTATGGCCATTTAACTCTTTATATCATTTACCTCAGGCTGATAGAGACCCATAACAGTTCATTTTCAGCATCTTTATCACCCTGAGCACCAATAAGAGCAGATACGGGTGCTTATCAAGTCTTTGTGATTACAGCCTCACATGGAATTCATACGTAGTCTTGACTTGATCTTTTAGGTCTGTTATGACAACACATCAAACATCTTACACGTGTAAAGGCACATCTATAAGGTATTATATTACCACTAATGACATATGACTTTTTGGATTCTTGATTTAAGTAATACAGCATCAGGGTGTATATCTGTAGTTGAAAAGCCATTACTTACTTATATGGACAGAGGTACTAAAAGTGTGATTGTGTTTCTTAAAAAACTAAACTGGATAATCATTCTAATAGATTTGTGCATAAATAATGTATTTTACATCAGTATACAGAATAATTTTGGTATTTTATAAAGATGTTGATACACTGGGGGTGAAGCCATTAGTCAGTTCATTCAGAGGTGGCTTCAATAACCATCATAAACAGTACACACAAGCTCAAACTAAGCCTTGACAAGATATTCTGCAACCATGCAGTAACTCAGCCATGAGTAGAAATGCTGTTATTGTGCAGCAACTGGGCCTATACTGAAACTCTGTGACTGAGCCACAACTTAGCTGCAAATTAGCTGTAGCTAATAACGTTGTAGCCAAGTCATGACTAAGATGTGACTAAAACTGCCTTAACTGATCTGCAACTGAGCCATAACTACAAATAATACAGCTGAGCCTTAGCTGAAAATGTTGCAAATAAACCTTAACTGAGCCTTCACTATAAAACTAAGGCGGGACTACAAATACTGAACAAAGAAATTACTGAGATGTAAAAAAAAAGTTTATACTAATCTGCAACTGAATCATGACTAGAAATGTCAAAGTAGTCACAACTAAGCAGTGACTTTGCCTCATTTGATGTACAAACAAGCCCTGACTAACAGATTTGTATCTGTGTCATAACTAAACATCCTGCAACAAAGCTGTACCTGAGCAGAACAAAAAATGCAGTAACTTAATATGCTGTTGCTCATTTGCATATAAAAAAATACATCAGCTAATAACTTAAAAGATGCAACTGATGAAGCATAACTGAAAATGCCGTAACTGAGCTGGTAATCAAAGTAACTTTAACTGAGCTGTAACTGCAACTAGAAGTAACCAAGCCATTGCTAATATTAGCATAACTGATGTGTTGAATTGTTATCATTTTTAGATGTTTATATAAATAGATCAAAACAAACTCTTCATTTTCTGACACAGTTTGTGGTGACCAGAAAACACAAAGAGATCCACTCACTAAGAAGCTGTCATAACTATTTTCTTTTCTCTTTTTTTGTTTTCAGAATCATGTGAGTTGCTAGTTTGAGAAAGACAGTATGGCTAAATACATCAGCTGTTGCTGGACAAATCATTTTAAAGAAGCCTAAAGTAGCTTTCTGATGTGCAGACCTCTTCAGACCTCTTCAAGATATCTCATTTGTGCCTTTGGATCCAGCACCCACTGAGGGATGTGCGTGTTATTTTTACTTTGCTTTATCTCACAGTTTGTGATTGTTTTGATTTTTTGATTAAAGCAATGTGACACTGAGGGATGATTGACCAAATACTTCTTAAGTCCAGGAGGAGCTCTTTTCCACAGTGTATAAGTTACAAATTGAAAGTTACCTGAACATTACAGTACAGGCGTTAAGGTTTAACGTTACTATCAATATTACCCAGTACATGAAGTCCGCTACAAAGTCCATTTTGATTTTCTCCCGCTCCAACAATTTCAAAGAATCTCTGACATGGTATTTGGACAAAAGTTAAAACTTCAAACTATTTCTTTTTAAATCTTGTAAAAAAAAATTTTTTTTAAAGTTAGAGTAATCTACTATTCAAGGCCAGCTATGACCTACTTCTCTAAACTGAGAGAAAAATCTTCAGAAAAAAACAAAACAAAAACATAAATATGAAATTTGGAGCAGAGGTCTGTTTGAATACAGTTTGAATAAGACTCAACTCTCTAAAAGAGGGACCCAAAATGAAGCAGTTCAGACTTCATACAATATGAACAGGAGATAGAGTCATTTGACAACTTCAGCACCAAAACAGATTTTGAATAAAATATTCTGTGAATGTTTCCAGTGCCAGAAAGGTTTTACTACTGCAGCTCACTGAAATGTCTAGAAAGACACAGATTCCACTTAGAGAATAAAACTGTTCAAATGCTTGGGGCTCCAACGCTCGTATAAAGAGAGGGAAATGTTTCAGTGGCAGGTATTTTGAATTTGCACAGAGTTTAGGGATGCACTTAATTTTGAGTTTACATGTTAGAACTTTGAGTCCAAGATATGAAAAATGGTGTCAGAGAACAGGAAAATATTTGATGTACTGTCATGTTAGAAAGCAGTTATGAACATTTCTGCCTGTCAAAATCCTGAGTTGAATGTTAATACATATAACTACAGAAACAAATCAATGGCAGTTATGCAATATGCAAGATTATCCTTTTATAAACTGATTCAAGTATCTACATATGGGACTAAAACAGCTGAGATGTACCTTATAAATAAGATTCATTAAAGAATGTCTCCCTGGCATTCCTTTGCAAAATGTTGAAATGATAAAGACTGATTTTTAAATCATGCTGCCCTTATTTCATACTGTAGGGATCCTGATTTAATAATAGGCAGTGACTGCAAACAAATAGAGCTGAGGTTGGCATCAACTCATCCTTGAGCCCTTATAAAGGATGTGTTTGGAAAAGATCTCACATAAACTTCAGCCTTCTTTCTTGATACCAAATATCTGATTGAGTGTTGCTCTGACCGAGGTAATGTTTATGCAAAAAATTTTTGTTTCTATTCCAAGTGACTTTAACGGCAGGGTGTCTCAGACAGACAGCAAATAGAGGGGTAACGGGGTACTCAGTATGTGAAACCTGGCAGGCATTTGGAACATTGTGAACAAAGCAGTCATTGACATCAAATA
The DNA here is from genome assembly GCA_037902135.1 of Cetoscarus ocellatus. NCBI lineage: Eukaryota > Metazoa > Chordata > Actinopteri > Labriformes > Labridae > Cetoscarus > Cetoscarus ocellatus. Next base: position 200,688 of record JBAMNC010000874.1, read on the forward strand.
CATGTACCTAAGCTAAGGCAAAGCATGGTCACTTCAAGCCTGATGAGTTCAACACCTCATCTCTTACCGACAAGACAGATGATCTCTTGAGCCGACTCCTCACTCACTGAGCAAGAAGCTCTAAGCTCGGTACAAAGCAGGACCACACATACATGGAAATAGAGAGAGGGAGATAAATGCACTGTTTGGGTTTTTTTGAAAGTGGCTCTAGGTCCATTTTCCCATCAGGATCAGAAAGGTCCAGGGAAGAGTTGTGACAGCATGGGGCCTCTGGGTTTGTATCCATGGGCTCACAGTTTATGTATCTGCACCGCCAGGTAACTTGTGATCTGTTTTGCCCTTCAGTTTCTAAAAAGGTTTCTTCCCACCCCTCTTCCTATCAGGTACTCCATCAGCAGAAGTTCTTCTTCTGTGCTCTCCGGTTCATAAAGATATCCTCTCATACCCACAATGACCTGCATGTCATCATCACTCATGTCAAATTTGCTAATTTTTAGTTAATAGTTAATAGATTACTTATTTAATGAGGAAAATACCAATCATTTGTCATTTCTAGGGCTCCTGTCATTTCTGACTTTTCCCGCCTTAATGTGCCTCTGTGCGTTGATTTGAAATTCTGGTAGTCCAATTAGTTATTCAGTGTCACTTCACTATCATTGTTGTGGACTACATATCACACAATAAATCATATAAGTTTCCCTTTTAATTTAAGTACTTAAATTAGTTTAAAAACAACTTTCACACATGGTACATGGATATCAATACCCTCTCCTGACCTTGTAACTGAACTCAATTGCATTACCCACGCTGGCTACAAGTACAATTCCCATCTTGCTATCTACACTTTGATACCACTTTGGAGCTGTTGGGTGATGGGACCAACATTGAGCCCATTGTTAGAACGAAGTGCTCAACGAGACACACAGGGGCTCTTGCCTCCCATATCATCCCTCCCCCTACATCGCCAGCTCCAGCTCTGAACCTTTGGCTCTCCCTGATAAAATATTTAAGATCTGCCATGATTAAAGTGCATCCTCTTCACCTTGGCAGCAAAATCCATTAACCCCAGGAGAATCAATTCCATTGATTTCAATGATAGAGGCTGGAAAATGTGTGCGTGGAGGGATGAGCACGGGGTGAAGGCAGAGGGTGAGATGTACAGTAAGGAGATGAGGAGGTGGGGTCGACTAAAGGGGGAAAACTTTTCATCCGATGCTCACACAGTCAAGCTGCTGTATGAAAAATGCATGGGACATCAGTCAAGAGCACAATTATTTGCATGGCTCAGAGGATTGAGGCGATGCGTGCAGGCCTCCTTGAGCTGAGCACTTAGGATGTTCTGACAGCACAATACAACTTAACAGAGCAGCTTAGTTCAGGCTAGCAGGAGGTTGGAGGGAAAAAGGACAGATGTCTGCAATACATTCAAAGTAGGAGCATGAGTTCAATACGTCAAACAATCCCTGCCTCTTCTCCATCACTGCATTAACAACATCGCTGTTCATCTTGAACTTTATTTCACCTGCAGAGCTCAGTAATGCCGTAACAAACTCAAATCTTTTGTTTTCATTATATGGGGCATGACCTACACATTTAGACTTGTTGCTCATCCCACAAATGCATGATCCTTACAAGTTTGACCTTGTTGTTAAGGTGACTAATGAAGCTTTTCAACAAAATAAAATAAAATACCAACTGGTACTTTAAAGGGGAGAAATAATCGACCAAAACAACATTCCCAAACTATATATTTTTTAGAGGTACACCACTTGCACTAGGTTTGTCAACAGAAACAAAGAAAGTAATGTCAATGGTATTTATGGCTCCTTAAAACCCCAGAGCTTTGGCTTAGGTGGCATTATCCTGGACCAATCAAAAATGCCCAGGAACAGGGTTGGGCAACTGGTGCCCCAGGGCAGCCCACCTAATCCTTCAATGTAGCCCACCAGTCAAATCAGAAATATAATACATGAAATACACAGGCGTGAACAATAGTGTTTTATCATCACAATTAACAATGTGGGTATGTGCAATAGTCACATCACAGAAGGTGCATGTCACACGACTCAAGGCATGTCATGCAGGCATTTGTGTATTGTTTGATTAAGACAAAAACTGCAGCTTTTCTCATTTCCTTGACTATGTTAAGGAAAAGCCTGTCAGATATTACAATCAAAACACTTAATTAGGTACTATGGTGCATGCAACATTCTAATGTTACCAGCGCTTTAAATGTACAAGCAACAAACAACGTTCATCAGAGATACAACGGTGTAACAGTATGCAGAGTGACCATGTAAAATGGAGACTTTCAGCCATTGTTTTCATCTACTTAGCCTTCTTTTACTATGAATCTTAAAGTGCCTCTCCAGTTTTTCTTTGAAAAACATTTAAACAAAGCAGCATTCATAAGGACTCTATTACACATAAAAAGATGCGGCATTTATCTGGAAATTGCCCTTGAAATTCACAATATGTCTTGCAGGAATAATTCTAGGAAAATAGAGCTCTATTTGGCTATAACTGTTTCTGCTGAACTCCTTTTTATGCAGGTATTTGTAAAACAAAAAAATAAAACATATCTTAATAACTGGTAATAATCTATAATTTACGCTGAAAAAGCTTGCATTTAGTTTTGTTTAGCTCAATAAATGGATGGAAATAAGACTTCGATCAATTACGCCAATACAAGATCCATCCAAACGTGTCTTCTTGATCCAATGGAGTGTTTTCACCATCTGGCAATTGTACACTCAGAGGCATATAATCACCATTACATTGTTTTGCTGTTTTGAAGTTACAATCCAAGGCAAACAGTTTCACTCAATCATAGTGTTCAGACTGTTCTTGTACAATCTGTACCTCGTCATTTCTTTAAGCCACCAGCATTAAATACTCACCAGGTGGCCTCAGGAGGTTTGAGGACAGTATGTGCTGTCAGTATGACACCTGTTGTCACCGTCCTTTTCTTTCACCTGCCATCAATGACCCTCAGCTGGTGGGTGAGAGTGTCAAGTTGATGTGAACACCTCTCAGTTCAGGTGCCAGACAAGATCGCTCACTGGCTTCCAACCCATCTTTTTCAACTTTACTTGCTCAAAAGTTTAACTCCCTGGAATCTTTCATGAAATCTTTTTCTCGATTAGCTTTTCAAAATAAACCAGCTAATCAAATGTTTGCTACCACTTGTCTTATGCTTGTCAAACACTTTACACAACCTTTAGCCTGACTGAGAGCATCTTTTGTTGTCAATACTCATCACATTGTACCGTCTTTGAATCAGAACAGAACAGAGGGTAGAAAGTTTTGTAAAAAGGCATCAAATTAAGTAGAAAATCATCAAACTACTTTATTTCAAGGCTATTTATTATTCTCCCAAGGCCATGCCATCTTTGTAAAGACCTCCTCTAGTTTTAAAAGGCCACATTCACCTCATCATGTGTTCAAATCCTCAAAGGATGGTTATTCATCAGTTCTGAAGACAGTTTTAATCATCAGCAGATAGATAGATAGATAGATAGATAGATAGATAGATAGATAGATAGATAGATAGATAGATAGATAGATAGATAGATAGATAGATAGATAGATAGATAGATAGATAGATGGATAGATAGATGGATAGATAGACAGGACAGGAGACAGACAGGAGTGCAGATAACAACAGTACTGTGATAAAACTGTGTGATACAAATTAAGAATTGAAAACAGTAAAATGTTAAAATTTAAGCAATAAAGAAGTCAGATGATGCATAACTAATAAACAGAGTAAGTAAATAAATAGAGGGTCATCAGACTATTGTTATTGCACAAAGCCCATGTTTAGTGTCAGGGGTCAGTGACAGCCATCTCAAGAGTCTCTGTCCTCGCCTGAGTTGTTGAACAGCCTGATGCCTGTGGGGATGAAGGACCTCCTGTGCCACTCAGTCGGCGACCGCAGGCAGATAAGCCGCCCACCGCAGCTGCTCCTCTGCTCTGCCAGGATGTGATGGAGAGGGTGGTTGGTATCGTCCATGATGGCCAGCAACTTCTTCATCATGTGCCTCTCCACCACAGTTCCCAGTGGGACCTGGCTCGTACCCAGTACCGACTCAGCCGTTTGGCGTCCCAGTCTGATATGCTACCTCCCCAGTAGACAGAAGCGTAGAAAAGGGTGCTTACCACAACAGACTGATAGAACATCTGCAGCATCTCCCCACAGACGTCAAAGGACCTAAGCTTCCTGAGAAAGAACAGACTGTCCCTTCCTGTAGAGGCACCCACATTAGCCAGTCCAGCTTGTTGTCCAGGTGCACACCTAGGTATTTATAGGTCTGTACCACCTCTATGCTGTTGCCCTGGATGCTGACTGGATGCAGTGGGGGCCTGGTCCTGTGGAAGTCCACGACCATCTCCTTGGCCTTGGGCATGTTCAGGGGAAGGCTGTTCCAGTCACTGAAGGCCCCAAGCAGGTCCCTGTACCACCCCTCCTGCCCTCTCTGCACACACGCCACAATAGCTATGTTGTCCGAATATTTCTGGACGTGGCAAGACTCAGAGTTGTAACTGAAGTCTGCTGTGTACAGAATGAATAGGTAGGGGGCAAGAACAGTCCCCTGTGAAGCCCCGGTGCTGCTCACTAGTGTCCCTGAGACACAATTCCCCAGCCTGATGAACTGTGGACATCCTCTCAGGTAGTCCATAATCCAGGCAGTGAGAGAGGGAGCCACCCCAAACTTTTTGAGTTTCAGTCACAGTAAGAGGTGCTGGATGGTGTTATATTCGCTTGAAAATTAATAATTTATTAATTCCTTACATTTTCAAATTATAGAAAAGCACATTGCCTTTTTTACATGGTGACTGAGAACAAAGGCTGCAAAGATTTTTTCTGTTGCATTTTTCAGTGTTTATAGCCTTCTAGAAAACAAAAGATTTATGTATTGACAATTTCATACTTTGTCTGTGACCCTCATCCTGATCCAGGCTCTTGATCTATGGCTATGTCTTCTGTCAGTATCCAATCATACACTTCAGTTGAACTTTATTCTTATCAATTCTTGAAACACCTTTTCTCTGAGAGCCTTTTGACCCTATGTCTGAGAGACGACCCCAGTTTTTAGCACAAATTATAAATAAAATTTAGATTTTTCAAGAATCTTTGGGTCAGCCAATAGCCATGCACCAATAACTCTAGTTCTGCAAAAGACATCTGCCTGTTAAAAAAAGAGAGTTTAATATTTCCTCTGTTGCCCGGTGCTTCAATAGTTACATTAGGCAGGGTTTCCTTAAAAACCACAATGAGATTATTAGTCTGCTCTATATGTGATATCTTATGATATAACTTCCAGTTTGATGTTACTAAAACAATGGTTGATTGGGTGAGGAATTCCTGGGTGAATGCAGCCCCCCAAAACAGTGTGACAGCCTCTACAATAGAAAGGAGGTATCGCTATCCATCCATTATCTACTCTGCTTATCCCTTTCAGGGTCGTGGGGGGCTTGAGGGGCTGGTCGGCAGCTGATCAAGGGCCACATAGAAAGACAGAAAACCATTCAGACTCACACTCATATTTAAGGGCAATTTAGAGTCACCAATTAACCTGATGAGCAAGTTCTTGGTCTGTGGGAAGAAGCCGGAGTGCCTGGCAAGAACCCACGCATGCACGGTAAGAACATGCAAACTCCACACTGACAGGCCCTGTCTGAACTGGCAACCTTCTTGCTGTGATGCACGTGCACTTTCTGCTGTGCCACCATACTGCCCCAAGGTATCACTACTTCAGAGTAATCTAACTTCCACAAACATACAGCTCAATAAGCTGTAATGTTACAGAAATTAATGAATGTTTTTTCAGTTCTGAAGGAACCTAATGGATGAGAATGGGGACTATCCTGTTGCAACAAAGTGCCCTGGTTGCTTGCTTTAAACATTGTGTAACTTTGGCCACAGGTCACTTCAGCTAAATAGAAGCTACTCAGCCAATCATTGTGCTGCTCGAATCAATGGCTGAGGCTAGGGGACAAAACAGGACAGTAATAGATGAGGTGAGGAAGAGGGGAGGAAAGAGAGCGACTGAGCGAGAAGCTGTAAAATAGCAACAAAGTGTAAAACCTTGCTGACATTCAGTGAATCTTCCCTGTTCAATGTTAATGCAGAAACTTACACAGTTACCTGAATGACTGAGAACGATCTTTAACCCACTCTGAGGTCCAGTGCAGATAAAAGCTAACACTGTAGACAGATACTGCTGTGCTAAAAGGGAGTGTGATAAAAATGTGTTGTGATTCCATGGGATTGAATTTGACAATTAATGTGGGCATCCCACAGTCTAATCTCAATGGGACTAACCTAACTAAATAAAGTTTAAATAAAAGAAATGATTGAAAAGAATGTGAATCTATAGTTTCTTTAGCTGTAGCTGTGTGTAATATGCTTCTTTTGAATACATAATAAGAACTTTTACATTGCAAAAGTTTTGAGGATAAGTTTCCTTAATTTTCAGATAAATTTAGACACATAAAATGAGTCAATGACAAAGCCTTAAATGATTAAATACTTCTCAGAATCAGAATCAGAAATACTTTATTAATCCCCAAGGGGAAATTCGGTTGTTTCAGTTGCTCTTATACACAGTATAGCAGTTGGAAATATCAGACGAAGACATTAGAATAAATAGTAGCATTAATTTAACTAAAATAAAGTAAAAATAAAAATAAAATAAATACAACTAAAATGAAGATAAATGATAAAAATAAATAATTCTCTAAAAGAGAAAAAAGGATTGTGAAGCCCCAGTGCAGCAGTTGATGACTTAACTTTATTAGCCAAATCGGAAGTTAATCTTTTGCAGAAGTCTTGGCATTTTTCTCTTAAATTGGTCTTTAGACTTTTGCTGAGAATGAGCTCTGTGACAAAGAAGTCACACATTTCTGTTCATCAAGATAATTACCACAAATGTCATGTATATAATTTTCAAAATGTACATGTAATCTGTAAAGTGAATACAAATATTAGGCTCAAGGGAACTACAGCATGGCTGACTGACTCCATTTTTTCTATTACAATGCTTCAAGGCTTCATTTCATGCCCTTACCCCCCATAGAAGACTTTTTTCTTTGTAGAACCTGACCATACAAGTGGGCCACAAATCTAAAACCTTTGTCAAAGTAATGAACTTCATTCTCTCTAATAAACTCTGTTGTCCTGTTTTGCAACTTCAGTATGGGGCATCTGTGGCTTTGTCTGGTTCTACCATCAAATGGCAGGTTGAGGGTCTGAGCCCAGCTTCAGCTGGCACATGTTGATGTGTCCTGAACAAGACACTCTATCCCGTCTAGCTACTATTATTGAGTCAATGGAGTGTAAATGGGTATGAAAGGTTGTGTATGTGTAAAATGTAACTGATAGACTCCAACCATCACTGTGTGAAAATGAGAGAGACTGAGTTGCTGAATTGATGCAAAATGACTTTGAGGAGTCATAAAGACCAGAAAAGTGCAATACAAAAACAATTCCATGTTCTGGTTGCTAGTGATCACCTTTTTTAAGACAAAAAAATAGCTTTGAAACTCACAAATGAGGCAGTTTCTGATATATTTAATGTCAGAAAAAAATCAAATAAAATTGCTACACAGGCCTTGTTTCAGACATTTAACCAAAAACCTTATAAGAAAATCCCATTGATAACATGCAACAAAGGAAATGAACTCATATTTTCCTGCTGATAGGCTCATTGTTGCACTGCTCTATTAGGCTAAACGATTGCCTTACTGCCTTCAGTATTACAACAAAAAAAATAGTTCAGTTTGAAAAGGAGTAATGGAAATGTGTATTTTACCAATTGTAGGAGCAGCATGTTCAAATTGAGACCTGGTCTTCCAAAGACTGCACATGTCAGTTGTGCATACAGGACAAAAGGCTCATGTGTTTGTCCATGTAAAAACACACAGAGCCAAGCAAAAACATGCAGCCTGAGCTGATGTAGCCACAGATGCATTAAGCAGATTCAGACTCTCATTCAGCCAAAACATCAAACTAAAACATACAATTTCATCTAACTACATACTGTAGATATTTGGAGTCTTATTTTTTATATTTTTGGGACACATCATATCATGAACGTCCTTCGCCTCCCTCTCCTACCTCTGCCAGCATCACCTGAAAACACACTGCCTCACAGAATAATAGGGGGAGGCAGAATCAGTCAGCATTTCTTAACTAAATCTTTTTCCCTCACTGAGCAGCAGTGAGGCAGTCGGCCACTGTGGGGTGTTTTTTCAGGCTGCAAACCCTCCTGTCAGTTTGTTGACAGGCCGTTCTAATGAAGGACAGCCACAGGGTTTCCCGGCTAACCAGCAAATTAAGTCCTCCTTCCATGAAGAAGCTCAGTGTGCCTTACCAAACCTCCATCACAGATCACAGCACTCACAGAAAGACTCTTTTGAAGCACAAAGCAGTAAGAGAAAGACTGTGATTAGGGTCACCTTTTCTAGCTATAGCTTTGACAAGACTCAGAATTCATTACAAAAACGTCTTTGTGCTTTAAAGGGAGAGCATGTTACTATAAACTGTTTTCCACTTATCTGAAAAATGGGTCGAAAATGTTCTTGTATGGATTGATAAATAATTAGAAGAATAGATAAAAGAATAGATGGGTGGTGTTTCAAAAGCTGAATGGATGGATGGATAGTTTGATGGACTGTGTATTTACAGCTGAACAGATAAAAGGATGGACAGAGAGATGGGTGATTAAACTGAATGAATGCAAAAAGATGAATCAAGTCGCAGATGAAGGTTTTAAAATAGATATGGGATAAAGAAATTGGTTGTATACTTAAAGTTAAACAGCCGCATGCATTGACAAATGGAAGATTTAATCAATGGATGGAGGGTGATTGTGTCTTGTACTGACATTTGAGTGGACAGGTGGATGGATGGATTGGTGGAAGTATTTCAGAATGGACAAGTGGATTGATGAACACTACTACTATTACTGTGAAATTGATTGATGGAAACGTTTTTTTGAAGGTATCCAAGAAATGTTTTACATTTGAATTAAATTGTAATAATAAAAATATTAATTATCAATTCAGAATGTCCATGTATACATCTTTATACACCCATTCTCTTAAGTAAAGTCAATTTTCTCAAGCAGCCAAGCACACCAAACCGATGATTTTCTTTGTACAACCCCTCTATACTTTCTTTGTTCAGACTCGTTCCTGTTGGTCGTGTCTCGTGTCGTGTTTTGACTATTGCAATTAGCTATTTGAAAAATTACAAACATCTTGATAGAAATATTATGAATTAGATGAATGGGTGAATAAAGATAACCTGACACGCCAGATGGACGGTTTCATATTGGATATATTTCACTAATCCATCTGGGAAGAAGCCGTTCGAAAATGTTTTCAGGGGTAGAACCTTCAAAAACAACAGCAGCTTGTGATTGGACGATCATTTGGCTCGTCACACTCATCACAGACCAGTCCATATCAAGCAACGCTGCTACATATGACGTAGCATACGTAGCGACTACATGTAGCGACTAATGGCTAACAGTTAGCCGCTACAGCCGTTAGCCGTTAGCTTAAACTACCTGAAGACTATCGTTTCACATTAAATTATACCACACAGATGTATCATTTAACACTTATATGTGACATGTACCTAGTCAAAGACAATCCCTACCAAGTTTTCCCAGTAAACTTCTGAGGAGAGCATATTTCGCCAAGTATCACTGAGTAACCATGACGACCAAAGACTAACCGGCATGTCCGTGGAGGATTTCCACGTTCTCTCCCAGTTTCCCTGCAGTGATCCCCAGTCAGGAGAAGAGCAAAAACATGACTTCTCGTAAGACAAGCTTCAAGTGACGTTCTTTCCTCCTCTATTAAAGACAAAATTAAGTCCATTATGGATTTAAAAAAAAAAAAAAACACAGTTTTTTTTAAGACCGACTTCAAACATGCAGTCACTTCCTCTTGTCGTCACGTCCGCAGCTCCCGCCTCTCTTCCCTGATTGGGCCGTTAAGCATTTAGCCGAGTGAAGTTATCAGACAATGGAGGCTGGCAAGACGGATATGCATGATTTCAGAATCAGGCAGGTCCGTGTGCTCTGCAAGGCTAGAATAAAGACTTTGGACTTAGGGATGGATAGATGATTGGATGGATGCACTGGTAAAAAGAAGACTGAATTCATTGACTAATTGATGAACAAATGGTTGGATGGAGAATTTTGAAACAGACAGACACAAAAGACAGATGGACAGATAACAAGATAGATGGCAAGATGGATTCATTGATTAATTGAAAAAAAAAAAATGTATATTTGGATTTGTAAAGTGCATGCAGTCTGTCTGCCTATCCACATTATATACAAGAGTTTATTCTATTAACAGGTGGGCAATTATTTTCACTGCAACATAAAAACCTTTAATAAGCTTTCAGAACATAATGAGGGCAACATCAGGTTTAGAATATCAACAGTACATGAAGTTTATTAGTTTTGTATTGTTTTGTTTTACTCCCTGTAACTTAATAACCTCAGCCTAATTTTTTAACAACTCAAAATTCACTCACATTAAGACTTGATATCTTTCACAGCACATCTACAGCAGCTTGGAGAATGTTAAGTGTATTACTCCTGTAATTTGTTAAATGAAAATGCAGCAGTGTACTGGCACACACCGTAAAAGCAAGTGATGTAGCGCTGGGGTATCCACTGATCAAGGATATAAAAGTCAATTAGCATCTGTTAGGACATGACAAGCCCCAGTCAAGTATATAGAGTGCCAATTAAGCTGCCTACACTTATAATTAGGGGTAATACTGGTTGAGCAACTTTGTTCCACACAAGATACTTTAGTTCTTGTGTTTGCTCATTTATCAACAATTATAAGTAAATAGAGTGAACAGAGTTTGAAATGCAAACATCTCTGACTTAAGAAGTTATTTAAGGCACGCAGGTTGGAAGGGATTATTTTCTGTTGGGATTGAAAGAAGCTTAGAGTGTGGTGCTGCATGTGTGCTCGCTCATTGTATTGATATTCAGTTTCTAATATGTGAGAACACTGAAGAGGCTTCTGTTTATAATTCAGGCTGAGTTCAGAGCTCCTCTTAGAAGATTTTTGTTGAATCTTGATATCAAAAGCACTCTTTCTTGTTTTATATGCATGTGAACATAGTTTGGACTGAATACAATTTTGACTTTAATTATAATTTAATAAATCCTTGGACTTGCCGGCTCCTGTGATTACTATTGCAAGCAGTCTGTTAGCGTTGTAGCCTCACATCTCATTTGTACACAAATCTCTGTGGGGAATCTGCATGTTTTCCCTGCACATGGGTTTTCTTTGGGTGCTCCAAAGTAGGGCTGAACAATATATCGTTATCGTATCGATATCGAGATATGAACATTCAAGATATTAATATCGAAAAGCAACAATATAAATGATATAGATTTCCCCCGCGCTAAAACTGCACTTTCCACATTCTTTTGTATTATGATGTTTTTATATTTCTGAAAAATGCTTGGATTTCACCGAACCCGTAGCCATATCATATCGTATCGATATTGAGATATCTGGCATGAATATCGAGATATGAAATTTTGTCCATATCGTTCAGCCCTACTCCAAAGGCATTCACTGGGTTAAGTGGTACTGTAACTCTTAATTGTCCATAGATGTGATTGATTTATTGTGCCTGACAGTTTGCCTTGCAAAGGGGCCCCATAAAAAAATCCAGAGGCGGCCCTTGGCAATAACACATGTCACAGAAAAGATAGGAACAGCTTAATCACACTTTCTGTTGGTGTGTTTAATGATTCAGTCGGCCATTTCAGGGGAGAAACTCCCCTTAATTGTACAGAATGGTTTATTTTGAAGTTGTCCCTATCAGTTATCCAGGTCACTTATTATGAGATTTATTGTGGTTCTTCATAAACTTTCAATTAAAGTCCAGATTTAGGAGAAATTTATGAAACAATGGAGGTGTGGCAGCAGGGAAATGAAGTCAATACAAAGAAAGCAACTAAATCCAGCACCAGATTTACAAATCACACTAATTATTCATTTTCTTCAATGAACACAAATGCTCCATCTAAACAAAAATGCATCTGCCTGCCACTAGTAGTCCCTGTGGATCAGCTTACCAACGGCTTCCCTAATGCCAAAATGCCTTCTACCTGGATGTAAACATAGGGCATTATATGTAAACTATAGAGCAATAGTTAAAACTGGCAGAATTTCTTGTAAAAAATAATGATCAGTATTTACATAGGCTGTGTTGAGCTATACTTACATATTGGCCTTAGCAGCAACTAAGCATATTCAGCTCAGAAACACACATATGGACATTAAAGTGAATGGTAGGTGTAGCAATGGCATTTGAAAAGGAATGAAGTTTATTAACTTAAATCTCAAGTGAGATCAACATCTCAAGTCTAAACTCGATCCATATATAAAGTGTCATTCTATTTCTTTTATTTTAGAGATAAAAAGTGATTACTTAAAGCTAGGGTTGGTAATTTTGGAAAACAAGCATGAATTTGAATATAGCATCTCCTCAGGGCTCCACCTTAGCGCCTTGGACCCCTCTCAGCTCGGCTACATGCATTGAATCAGGGTCAGTGCTAGGGGTGTCCCAATCCGATATTGATATCGGATATCGGTCCGATATCAGCAAAAAAACTGATATCAGATTATATCGGCCTGCATCTAAAATCTCTGATATATGCACTCCGATACAAGCAGTCCATTCTAATTTATTTTTTATTTATTTAATTCAGTTGTAGAATATGCTTATGTTTGAGTTAAACACAGGGGTTATTTTGCAATTTAAAAATATATGTTTTTGTTCTTATTGGATTTATTGAGGTTACTTTTCAGGAACTTCTAATTTATTATTATTTATTTCATTTAATTGTACTATATTCTTATGTTTAAGGTTAAAATTTATTTAACTCATTGGTTAATAACAAATTGATCAGTTTTTCTCATACCTACTATTGCTGACTACTGTTCTCTGTTTGAGTAATCTCACTTGATCAAGACTTTTCTTACAGTCCATACTACAAAATAAGTAATCAAAGTATGTATGATTCCTGCTGATATCGTATCGGATCGATATCGGTATCGGCCAGTACTCAATGCTGCAATATTGGTATCGTATCGGAGGTGAAAAAGTTGTATCGGGACTCCCCTAGTCAGTGCACGCCAGCAAAATGAAGGCACAGAAGATGGGCAGAACGGCAGTAGGGGATTTGATTCGCTTAAAAATTCGGAGCAAATCGTGTGTGATTGGTTGGTGTTTTCCCTGTTTTACTCCAGCTGTAGACAGCGGCTATTTTTTGCTCTCTTTTAAGAACACATCATGCATTGATTGTCATCTGGACATAACGATCATTTTAACCAGTATAACAAAAAGTGTATCTAAATCAAATTACCAACCCTAGCTTTAACAGGTATAATCATCACCGTTGTTATAATTTAAATGTATTCCTCCTCTAAATGGTCTAACAGTTGAACACTTTCATGCAATAATGTATTTTCTTCAGAAAGCAAGTGCAGGGCTGTAAGGTGTTATAACAGTTTCCAATAAAGCCCAGACTCTCTGATGTTGAGGTCAAAGGGGGCTTTTAAGTTTCTTCTTCAAAGTTATTTTCTGACAATGGCTTCAGTGTAAAAAGTGAGAAAAGAAAAGCAAGTTTCCCATGAGCATTTCTTTAAAAAACACCTGAACAAAACATGTTGTTTTTCCAGCAACAGCTTGCTCTGCACATTGTGTTTTTAAAATCTTGGCAGGAGCTCAACAGTGTACTTAAAAAAACACTCACAGAAATCCATCACCAATAAGGCCTTTAGCCCTTAATTGTCTGCTAAGCAACAACAATGAGGAATCAAAGCCTTTGAAGATAAAGAGAAGCCATTAAGCTTACACTGCTGCACCAATCACTATCAGCCAAATCCCAGCGACCAGGCTCATCACAGGGGGAAAATAAAGGGAAGATAAGGCACGAGCTAATGATGATTCTTTTTTTCTACCAGCATCCAGAATGAAACGCAACAAATGGGCGATAAAAAGCCCAAAGAGGTGTCACTGAGAGACTTGAGGGAGCGGCCGAGGCTAATCACCGGGGTTAAAAGCTTTCTGGAAGAGACAAGACGGAGACAGCCAAATCACTTTTATGACTTGTTCAGACTGCTGCTACAAGGATTATTTCTTTCTCATGGTCTGAAAAGTAAAAAAGAAATATAGGGTTTCATCTGCTTAAGGGGAGTAAATCAAAATCTGGTGTGCAGTTTTGAAAGTATCTATTAAGGCAATGAAGCAAAAAACAAAAACATGCTTTCTGACCTTTATTATTACTAATTTTAACAATATTCTGAAACTGATGTGATTTAAAGTTACAACTCTTAAAAGCATTTTAGGCCTTTTACATGTTGAAGATAACCTAGATTGACTCAGAAAAGAGAGGAAGACTAGGGGAGGAGAAGAGGCAAAGAGGCCTCAGGAAGTAATCGAACCCGGGGCCGCATATATGATATATGCACAGCAGCTGCCCACTCTGCCCGACCAGCAACCCTGGAAATGATCGTAAAATCATTGCTTGACATGTGTATGTCATGCACAGACCTGCTGATGGTTGACTTTGTTGGCACACCAGTACTCAAAATCCCAGCTATGAATGAAATAAGTCAGTGTCATATAACCAGGGACTTTGGTTGACCCTTGAAGCACAGACAGCACGGTAGTTTCAATGAAATGGTTCTACTATCGCAATCACAAGCATTAGATATCTCAGACAAGCTAGTCTCCCTAGGAGGAGATTAATGACTGGTTTTGTCAGTTGAAACCCAGATAAAATGACTCCTTTCAGACAAAATGTGGGTTAATAATCCAACAGCTATAACAGGGAGATGAAATAATAGCAGCTACTCAAAGGACTTGACTTATTTCAACCTAATAGCATATCTCCTATAACACTGATTTAATTAGCCACATGCATGTCTGGAGCTGTCAAACAGCACCATAACAGATGCATTTCTCTGATACACAACACAGCTCCCATTCATCAGTCCCACTTAGAGTCCGCTTTAATGAGTTCTCTCGGCCTGCCGTGTATATCTGTGGCTTCAAAGTGAATTCAATATAAATCTTTGGGACGCCATGAAAAGAGACAAGACATAATTACTTTCTAACAAAGGATCTAGCATCAAAGATTGACAATGGAACGAGATCCGCTGGGTTAAGTTCAAGCAACACAAAATTTGGAAAAAAACAGTAGTATTTGTTAAACTTTTGATATCCTTTCATGAAAAAAACACATGTAGACTGCAGAAACTGTTCAAACGTTTTACAGTAATTCAAGTATTTTGTAGCTTTACAGAGGAAGGCCTTACTCACACTAAAGACACAGACATATATGTACAATTTCTGGTTTTATTGCTGTTTTTTATACTGATTTGTTTACTTATTGGAGGATTTACAGCAAAATTATTTCCACACATCCTCAGCCTTGTTATAGCAGTAGAGAGAGGATCTCGCCCCGCTGCGCTGAGCCTTATTCTGCTGCAGCTTTGATCAGGGGGTTCACACGGGCGACAGACTATACCACCTAACAGGGGAAGTGCTGCCGAGCCAACACAGCGGGTGGTGGTTGAGGCAGGGGCTTTTCATGGCAAGAAAAAGTCTGCAACTCTGAGAAAAAATAGCACTATTTTATGTGTTCTTATTCTCCCTAAAAATAAAGAAGAGTAAAAACTGTAGTAGAACTTTGGCAGCAAAGTCTGACTATTTTTATTTCATATGAGGGAAAACTGTTCAACATAAAGTCCAATAAAGATGCTTATAGTAACGATACACATTACTTTAGTTTTACAGTTATTTTATATGCCAGATATGTCCAAGTTCTTCTCTGAGCAGATACAGAAACTTTATTAACACTTTTTTCATTGTAGATAACACCGACGCTCTGCTGTCCAAGAATTTCCTTGATTGAATTTTCCTGCGATTATTGTTATAATAATGTTGTTACTGTTGTTAATGAACAGACTGTGTCATATACTACCTAGTGCAGGGGTTGGCAAATAGAGCTCTCTCTCACTCATCACTCTCACTCTCTCTCCCTTTATACATTTTTTAATGCTTGTAGAGGCAAAATCAACTAAAACTCTTTATTACAGGAAAACAAGGGTAGCACTTTTTTTAATAATCATCTCTATATCTTTACCTCTGATTATATTCTGGCCCAATATAAAGTGAGTTGGGAAAATTTGGCCCAAAGCAAAACTTAATTGCTGACCCCTGTGCTAGTGTATAATGTGACACTTTATCTTTTCTAAAAACAGACATGAAACCAGACAAACAGCACAAGATTCTACCACTGATGGTTTTTCTTCAAGTAAAATCATCATGGATGAAAAATAAAAAAACAAGATAAAAGTACAAAGTATGAGGTAAAAAGAAAAGCTTAATTTGCATCCTTAAGAGCTAATTACAGCCGTAGCAAATTGAGCTCTTACTTGCAATTAATCAAATTAAGCTGCAGGCATGCAAGGTTGTTCAGAGCTGAAGATAACACAAATAGCATGTTCTTTTCAAGGTCTACAATTGAACTATTTATTTTTTGGTCTCTAAAATTCAGTCCTTACAATACATGAAATACTTAAGCTGCTGTGTGAGTGCCCTGTCTGAAACTCCACAAGTTTTAATTTACCTTGTATGCTGACAGATTTTGTTCATTCTTAATACTTTTCCTGTGAGTTTAGGGGAAAATTATTATCTGCAAGAACAATGATAAACTTTATAATTTATCTGTTGGTACTGATATTATATAACTGTATACCTAACTTAAACATCTAAGTCAAGGTCCTTTAAAGAGCCCATATTGTGCTTTTTCAAGTCTTGTAAGTCCCTTTAGTGACAAAAGACAAAAAGTCTGCAGCATAAGAACTTCTCCCTTGGCTTACAGTGTCAGCAGTTGCCTAAAACTGCTCATTCCATCTGCCCCATGAAAAGACCTAACAGAGTGATCTTACCGTTGTTTTGTGGGTAGTTTGAGCCCATTGGCTTGAGCTGGCAAGCCCTGAGAAGAGATGGTAGAATGAATACAGAGATGCTGACAAAATGGCTCCAGACAGCCCTTAGCTAACCAATTACCGCAGAGTAGACCAGTTAACGAATATGAGCGGACTAGGCCAGGGGGTCTTAAAGTAGCAGGAGCTCCAGGAGGATCTTAAAAAGAGCATACAGGTGGATGAGGGTACTCAGTATGGGAAAACTAGAAGCTGTTCTAAACATGAGCATTTGTGAACATAATCCGGCAGTCAATGAAATCAAATATGTGAACCAGAGTTAGGGAAAAATATGGGCTCTTAAAGCACCAATAAATCACATTACTGCTTCTATGTGTCAGTGGTTTCCTGTTAGGATGAACCCACACATAGTTATCTCTTGCCTCTGCAGTTTCATTCAGCTTTGTGGAGTTTTCAAGCCTCTCTTGGTTCATTTCTTTTGATTTTCTGCCAATAATGTTTTAGTTTACACTCGCAGTATCATTTCCTAAACCAGCATGTGGCTGATTTCAGCATTAAAGCACAAAAAACTGATTTTATGCAATTACCCCTGCACAAAACAGCAGACAAGCAAGTCATACAGCAGCCGGTGAAGGCCAATATATTTACCTTTGGAGGAACTGAAAATGTAATATGTCAGAAGAACAACCAAAGGGTGTCTGTTAGATGTCTCCAGCATAAAAGCTTTCACTTATCTACAACTACGGACCATTTAGCTATTTATCTGTAACTTTATTTTTTACCAAACAGTTTTGATAGCAGCTGCTCCTCCTACCAGTGATAAACTGCCTTCCTGTTCACAGTCATATTTCACATTTACAGAAAAATGTGAAAAACAAACAAACAAACAACAAACAAAACAAATCACTGAATATATCAACATATCTGTTTGTTAAGACTCAATCGTGTTTTGCCGTGGCTATTGATTAATTTGTATGCAGAATTTAAACACTTCAATAGCATTATTTTTAATGGTATTATGAACTTTTCTCTTGTTTGTTGGCACACATTCCCAAGATTAAGATTTTGAAGCCTGCTTCAGGCTCCCAACAAATGGGACAAGGACTTCTTTCCTTAGTAAAAATATTTGTTTGTTTGCTTGTTATTATATTTTCATAGAAACGTCAATCTTTGTAGTTAATGTATTTGATTAGACATCTTGTTGTTTTAATCCTGTGCTGCATCTGTTGGAGTCAGATAAGGTTTTGAATTAAGATAGATAAATGAGAGAATAAGATTTAAGCTAAATGATGATATTTAAAATGGTTAATAATGAAAAAGGTTGATCACCTGACATCTGTGTGCTTCTGCTAGTCCCTTCTACTTGAGGTCACTGTTAAGTAGACTAAAAATTGGAGGTTTTTCTCTTTGTGTGTTGGTAAGATCCGGGGAGCAACAGTTTCTTTTCTGACTGCACCACAATTCAATCTATATGATTTTTATGGTTGTTATTCTATTACCAGAAAAGTCAACCAGAGTTTGATATCAAAAATTATGTTCAGTTATGAAAGCAGAGATCTTTGTGTGTATTTTATGAGAAGTGTGTGTGTGTTGGTAAGATCCAGATCAAACCACAGGTGGCTTGAGCCAATTGTTTGATCAGTCAAAACAGTGTTAGACAGAGTACCACATTGGTTAGGCTGGTCAAACTCACCCTGAGAAATAACAAAAAGTGCTGCCAAGAATATTAACACAATGATATAAACGCTCCCCTGTGGGTATTTAATGGAGTTAAATGCAGGTTGATGTAGAGCCTCAATAACTCTGACATCACTGGGGTATGTCCTTGAATTAAAAAAGGGTCCAACTCATGGTGATTGCTAATGCTCCTGGATAAAGATGCAGCGCTACAAAACAGAAGAGACACCTGCTCTCTCACTTGCAACTCTAAACACCTAACATAATAGATTCTCAATGATATTCTTTAACTACCTTAAACAAAGAGTGGGGCGGACAGGAGAGTCACAGAAGACTGCATTTATTGAATCATAATAGTTGCTGCTGTTGTTTTGGTGTTGTTAACCTTCATGGCTGCAGATAATGGGAGCAGTGGATTGTGGGACGGTGGGAAAGCTGTCTCCTACTGCTGTTGCTGCTTCACTGCCTAATGTACCTGCACTGTGCCAGACATCCCTCCATAATTGATGAGGCACTGGAGTGGGTGGGAGAAGGCAAATAGCTCTCCATGATATTTCTAAGTTTAGTGCAAATTTTATTTCTATGTGTACATTTCCTCTGACATTCAAAACCAGATAAAGACAATGAATGGCCATTTGTAGGTGTGCGCCCTGGCCTAAACAACATCTGTTTGCATACAGTTCTTTAGAGATTAAGATTAATCCTTCAACACAAAAACATGAATATTAACGTGGGCTAACAGTCACTTAACATTTACACAAGAGGGCTGTTGACATTTCTCTTCTATTGCAAAGGTACAAAGCAGCTTAAATGTGAAATCTCTACACCCTCAGCCTCTTCCTTGATGTTCTGAGCAGGAAACCAAGCTGTAATTGACTCTGCTGCTGGCTTGATATCTGCAGGCTATGATAGTGAGTGTGCCTCTGCAAATGAAAAACCTAGATGATATCTGCATAGCTACAGAGCCTATAGGAAACATGCTGTGAGCAGTGGTGTATGTTAAAGCAGTTTTTTTTTATTATTATTATTATCTTCACTTACAAACCTGAGAGTAGAGAGGAGATGAAAGTGAGGAGAGTAAAATCAGCCTGGAGGCATGAAGTCATTTAAAAAAGAACTGCTGATCCAAGTGGAGAACAAGAACCTTCATAACAACCGAAGGTTTATAATAAAGAAAGAAAATTTAAAAGGTGGCTTATGTGCCTTTGCATTGTAACGTTTCAACTAGGGCAGCCTAGTCGTATTTTTGGATGCCAATACTGATTATAGTTCATCTTTGACAGAGGTCTGCCAATAGTTTCCACACTACATATAATACTGAGTGTTTTCCTTTGCCTAATAGTCATCTTACTGACAAGATCTTCTATGCATAATCTTACAGCCATTTTACCTGGAGAAGCTCAAATACATAGCCTAAGAGTCATTTTACCAACAACCCCCTCATGTTTTACAGGGCTGTTATACCAACAGTTCCTTGAACATACCACAGGTATCTGCAGATCTTATACCTATCTGCTGATAAACGTTATAACAACAAGACCTCAAATGAATCACCTAAATAGTCATTTTACAAAAAGGATCTTTAATGCATCTTAAATGAGTAATTTTACCAACAGGACCTTAATCATTCAACCAACAGCACCTTCAACACATGGCCCAACAGTCATTTAACCAGCAGGACATTAAATGAATCACACACGAGTTATGCTATCAAATAATGAGACTGTACTTATGAGGATAAAACCATGTGGTTCACAGTCACATCAGGTGTTTTGTATCAAGTCTCCAATATATGACGTCTTCAGTTTACTGCTAGCTCCTGATTGGAGTGCATGTATATTTGTAAGGCTTCTGAAAATGATAAGCGTAAAAGTTTTTTACAAAAAGTATCTTAACTATCATAAACTAACTTATTTTTTGAACCTTAAACACATCCAATTTGTAACCATAACCCACAGTAGAGACTTTTATTCAAGACTAGAAGTCTGTGTAATAAACTGTGCAGCATATTTGGTAAACATTTAAATAAAATGTTTCTCTCCTGTCTACAGGGAACAGACTGAAATCTCAGAGAAGAAAAATGCCCAGAGGTTGGAGCCCTGCTGCAGGAAAAGAACTATAAAGTTAGTGAGACATCTTTTAAGTCTCTTTTGATTGCCTTGTAAAGGATTACATTACGATGCAGGCCACACTAATATTCAACTGAAGTTTTTTTATTTGTAGCCAAAAGAGACCAATAGAAATCTCATAATGGTGACGGTTAAGCTCTAAAATACTGGTAAATACACAAAGTTATGAATCAGACTTATTGTGCAAGGATCTTTAATACGGTGCAACACAGTCAAGAGAGACAAGATTTAGTCCAATAAACTGTTAATATCAAAGGGACTTGAGACTTTATGGCCTCAGGGTTCGAAATTAAGTTCTTGACTCACGGGCCAAGTTGGTGGGTAGATAAAAAGAAAAATCACCAGCCACACAGTTTTTTTTACTGGCCAAACTATTAAAAAGTATTTAAGTGCCATATACATTTGTGTCAGTACAATAATTACCTCCACTAAGGAAGTTATGTTTTTGCCCGTGTTTGTTAGCTTGTTTGTGAACAGGAAAATTCAAAGAGCTATGAACGGATTTTACAGGGACTTTTTCAGGGCCTGTTAGTTATGGCACAAGAAAGGAGTTATTGATTTTGGTGGTGATCTGGCTCCAAATGCAGATCCAGGATTTTTTTTTCAACACTGTGAGATAGGGTAAATAGTGTCAGAAATGCCTTTGCATACATTTGTGGTCGTAGAGGACTTACAGTTGAGTTATATTGTTAGACATTTTTGATCATGTTTTTGGAACAGATTATAAAAAATACAAAGAAATATTTATCTGCTTACATGTTTTTGAAGGGTTGTACAAAGAGCCCAGGCTGGTGCATGGCACTGCCTCTGCAGACTGAGGCATACAGTGGCGCGTGCTGGTTTCTGTCTGTGTGTTATTGTATGTGTGCTTGTCACTGTTGGTGTAACTCTGCCATGCTCTGCTAGCAGATACAGCTGCAGCTGTGGAGTTTAAAACTCAGCACATTTGTTGTACATGGCTGTTTAGTTACAGACATTTACCCACCATGTGATGTGCGACCCCCTGAAATTTACTACAACAACTTAAAGTCTACCTGCCATTGACACTTGGTGGGCATTAATTTTGGAGCCTGAACCGCCATTTTCTAGTCATCTGACCATCCAAAGCACTTGATGGTGGTTCATTGTCACCTATTTACATTCACATATATTCTAACACAAATATTCTGACACATCCTGACACAGCAGCCATTAACTGGAGTTAAGTGTCCTGCACACAGAAATAATTCAAATTGTCATGTGACTGCAAGGGATGGGGATTAAACCCTCGAATAGCTTATTCACATGGTTCAAGTTACCAATAAGTGATTACGGTACGCTTGTATTACCTTATTTAATCAGATAACATGGGCTCATATATGCTGCCTTGCCTTACCTAACTCGACAGAGGGTTACACAACCCGCGCTACAGGTCTATTGTGCCTGCAGGATGGAATAAATAATTCAACTGCAGACACTCAAATATGCCTGGCCAGTGGGAATCTTAATCTAATGCTGCAGGTGTAGCACTGAAACCATCTTATCTTTCAAAAAAATGCTTTTAATCATTCATAATGTCTTAATTTAGTTCTTTATAATCTCATTATTTTCTCCACAAGCTTCATATTGGCAGCCCTGAAATTTAATTACTCTCACATTGTTAATTTTTTTCTGTAACTGCTCTAAGTTGGGGTTATTTTAACAGTTCTGTTTCCCTGCTGTTTTAACTGTGACTTTATTTAGCTGTTAACTTTTTACTGGCAATGAAACACTTAGAGGATTATTTTTAGAAACAGCAATTACACTCTTGTGTGTTTTTATTAGATGCAAGCAGTGCGCAATGCATCACAATCAGAGGGCACTGTCCAGGCCGAACAGTGCAACAGGCTGGCTTACACAGACTGCCATTCATATCTACATTTTACTTCTGTGTTAAAACATCTATAAAACTATCAGTTGCAAAAGTTAGTTGGGTTTAAGATTTGAAACTTTTATAAAACTATATTCAACCATTTTCAAAACTGTACAGAGTGTGAAACATGTTCTTCATGCTCCACACCATGAACTGGGTTTAACTTTACAAAATCAATTTAAAACACATAAAGCACAAGCCTCTTTTTGTGCATAAGACCAACTTTAAACCTCACAGGCCAGGTTAGCAGTTTTGCTTCTTGGATCTCATTGGTGTTTTGCTTTGAAATGTATTGAAATAAAAATTTTAAAAAATGCCATAAAGACGTCAAAAACAGGGTTGGGAGGGGGCAGGGATAAGACATGCCAATTCACTCCTTTATGCGCCCTTCACCAGTCACAGTATTTCACAGGAGCATCCATTGTGTATTTGATCATAGGCAATTATGTCTATTATGGGGATTGATTAGATTCTATTGACATACAAACGCGACCATCAATCCATCAATCCAATCAGGGCCGGTTCTAGCCAGCCCCATTTGGGTGGGTAGGTAGAAAAGGGGTGGAAGGTTTTTGCTAAAAGAAAGTTTATTTTTCATTGCAATAACGTTATTGCTGGTCATATATCTTAAAGGTTTGTTTTTTCAATGCAAAGGTGAAGTTTTTGTCTCCGTATTGATAGGAATAAGAAAATGTAAAGATTCGAAAGCTAAATTTCTTCCATTCTTGTGTAAATTTTGTAACAGTTAGAAAATTGTATTAATTTTCATTTAAATAAACAAATTATTTGATCAAATGCTATTGATGTCACCTGCTAAATTATTGTGCCTTAAGTTTTGTTGGGGTTATTGATCAACAATCTCACAGATTTCTTTCTTATTACTATATCTGCTGTTTGGAAACAGTCACACAGAGCTACCTTTTCTTCTAAAAAAACACACCCATTCTGGCATCTCTAACCTGTCTGCACTGTCTTAAAATGACGCGATTCAAAGAGCGTGCGGATTGAGGGCACATGCTCGTGGAGCGGGAGATCAAGGGAGAGAGAGACATGAAAGAGAGAGAGAATGAATGGAGAGAGGCACAGGGAGCATGATGCATTGTGTGAAACAGGAGGATAAACGGGAAAGTTGTTTGGGGCTTTATTCCAAAAATAAGTGGCCCACGCAGGCGCCCCCTACAGAGCATGGCACCCCTGACATCTGCCCAGACTGCCTATAGGGAGGCTGGGCTCTGACTAGAGGGTTTGGTCTGAAAAAAAAAAAAAAAAAAAAGGATGTTGAAGTGGAATCATGAACATGCTGAATGTCAGCTGTCTACCCAATCTGAAATTGGAAAAAGTGTCTTTTTGATCAATTTTCAATTAGCTGAACAAAGATTATTTCCCTTCAACTGCTGTTTAGGTGGCAGGGCAACCCCTGCTAGCATCGGCCTTGAATCCAGTCCGTGATCAATCCCCATATTGATATCGGTGGATGCTCTACTATTTTCACTGATTAAATAACTACAGTAGTTATATAGTCTTCATATAAGGTGCATGTCTTTTGCTTTATTACATATAAAACAAACAAGAAAAGGACAATGTAAATACAAATGTTGGGCTTTGTACAGAAAAATGATAACACTTCCTTGTTGAAGAAACAGCCTGGTAAATGCTTTTAACATTTGCTCATGCATAAACTGTTTGTTATTATTCTCAAACTGATGAAACCAGACAAGGTCTATCCGACCCACAAGCACAACAAGTGTCACTATTTGCTGCCATCAAATGTATATATATTTATAATTAGTTTGAAAACAATATTCTAACACAAGTTCAACATTGCCCTGTTAGTGATAATATATAAGAAAAGTTTCCTGAAAACATGACTCCTTTCAATAAATCCAAAATAACAGCTTAATTTGATCCCAAAATGGGAATGATTTCTGTAAATGAGGCACAATGAATATAAAGTGAAAAAGAAGTGTACAAATTGTGTTAATGCCTTGGAATACAGTTGATTAAAAGTTTTTAACAGATTTTCATGATAAATTATATATGCATTTTTAAGAGACAGAATAGATGGGGTCAATTTGACCCGCAAGGCCAACAAGTGTGACTATTTGCCGTCATAAACAAATGGTATATATTAGAACAAATTAGAACATTTTCTGACTAAAATTTCACAAATATCTGTCTGTGTTCACTCATCATCAACATTACATTTAGCATATTTATATTTAAAAAATCTGGCATAATCTGATAAAATAAGTGCTAAAACCCTACGTTAAAAAAGTGTAGAATTCATATAGATGTGTTGAAACAGAGTTGCTGAAATAGATGAAACAAAATTTGGTGAGGTTTGGTTATTCTGTTTTAGAACAAACATGAGAATCACATTTATTCTGGGTTTATTTTAATTAACTAAGCAAAGGACATGCACCCCACATGCAGAATTTATAACTATATGTGAATATTATACCAGTGAATGTAGCACAGCTTCTGTAAATACAAAGCAAATACATCTTCCTTATACAGACAGTATGATTATTAAAAATCCTGATCCATAGCACCATTCTCTCCCAACAAAAACAGCCAGCACAGACTCACACAGTTAGAACTTGTACTTAGTAGCTACATTAAAAAAAGTTCAGAGCTACAATATCTGTGGTCTGAATTTAAATTAAGGAAGCAAATGTGCTAAGTGAGGAGAGATTGAACTCCAATTGAAAGCTTTAAGGCATTGGCTGAGGCCTCATTAAGAATGGCTGGCGCTTCAAAAACAACCGTTAAAATCAGCATGTAATTACCAGGCAAGTGAGACGAATTCCTAATCTGAGGAGCTGCGGGGCTTCCAGTGCCGCCGGTTACAGCTGCACAACAGTCCACATGTACAGCCATGCTTGCTTAAAGATGATGTGGAGGTTTGCTCAACAGGGTGCACACATGGACCCATTGCAGCTCTGCAGGTGTCACAGTGAACACATGCACAGAAAACAGTCATGATCAGCCACATTATTTTTGTTTCGGTGCAGCATGGTGTAAAAATGACTAAACATGGTGTTTCTCGTGTTCTGGCGATAACGTGAACCCTGATGAGTTACAACTTTGCATGATTTTGTTTTGCAATATTTATGGTGATTTATATGTTCATGCACAAATCTGCCGGCAGTAACCAGCTCTCCTCAGCGCTCTCTCACCAGAAAACATAAATGAAACACATTCATCAAGGTCACTCTTCACTTACAGTAACAGCACATTCAATACTGCAGGACACGTTCTTTCATTACTATCAACATTGCTAGTGCACATGTGCAGGAGTTGTTCAGAAGTGTTTTGGCCAGAGAGATGTTCTTTCTACAAGTCTTCCTGACACAAAAGGAAATCTTGAAGCACTCTAATGAACTAATCCACAACAAAGTCAGTCCAAGATATCTTTGATAGCGTAATGAAAACAGAAAAAAGCCCCATTACTGTAAACTTGCACTTCAGCTGGATTGGACTCATTCATTGTCTGTAATCAGGCAGATCCATCATGCAAAGCTTCAAGCCAAAACGACTGAGCTCAGTCTGAGGAGGGACGGCCCAATCAGCGTCCTTGAAAGCAGGAAGAGGTGGAAGCTACGGCGTGACAACGGCAGGAAGTGACTGTTCCTACAGAGATTAGCATAGATGCTAACAGCTTTAGCAGCAATTTTATCACATCTGGACCGCATTTCTTTATCAAATGAACAGCAATAGCAGTGATGAAAGCATTTATTGACAGAAAGCATATACTTGCTCCACTTTTAAAAGGTTTTGATGAGAGTTTATTTTATGAAGTGGCTCAAGTTTTGTTCTTTACACCACGGCACTATCAGCCACCCACTACAAGATCTGATTGATCCATAATGAATGTGATTGATGGAATGATTGTCCAATCACCTCTCAGATATGTTTTTGAAAGATTCTGCCATCCCCAAACACTTTCTATGGGCTGTTGCTAAGTAGGACTGATATATATTTTGTATTGTATATACTGAACTGTCTATCTGGCGTGTCAGGTTACAGTTACTTTATGATTTGAGCAAAGAACAACAAAAATCTGTTCCTATGGTTTTCAGCAATTTAACTTATTTTGTTCTATGATTGTTTCATTTTGTTTTATAAGATTTTAACTAGCTCTATTTTATTCTTGATTATTTCACTCAATTTGATGCCAGCAAGTTTAGCCTTGGAAAAGTCAGATTTTATCAGCAAATCACAACCTGTTAAATAAACCAACACGTTTTTAAATGTTAGCTTTGCTATCTAGTCATGGAAAGATTCATCTTTCCGTCACTGCACCTAATTTAATTTCAACTAAGCCTGCAGTCTGACAGACTTACAGACTTCAAAGTTAAATCTATAGGGATGAGAATATTATTTTTAGCTTGGTTGCATGTCTGCAGAGTTCTCTTTTTTTGTCATCTCTCTTTTCTTCACTGTCTGAATCTGCCTTGCATCACTGCGATCTCTGCACATTTGCCTTAACAGTGGCAGTATAGGTGCAAGTAACACACAGCTGCTGAACTTTGCAGGCGTGTTTGAGCCCGTATATGATTAGAGCAAATAGCTTTGCGGAAACTGTGCTAAAACGGCGCTATATTGTGTGGGTGCTATATTTGCTAAAGTAAAGGCCCTCATAGCAGACAGAATCTATTCTTTGTGGGTTTGGTCCTTCCACCTTTAAGATGTGCACTGCATATAAACTACAAATATCCAATGCACTCCAGCAAATGCAGTTCAAAATGATTGTCTTATTGCCATTCAATTTTTTACTTTTATGTGAAATGTGTGTGTGTCAAAGCAGAGACCTGCACTCAGTCCATGTACACACACATCCAATACTCTTGTGTCAAGCTTAAACTGGTGTCCTCCTTCCACCTCCTGATGTTTACTTCATAAAACATGAAACTTCCATAGACAACAGAAAGAGATAGGCAAATTGTCACTTTTCATAGTTTTTTGTTCATGTATTTCAAAAAGGAAGTTATTTGGATTTATATTCAAAGGGACTAAAAAAACAAGGTCATAACAAATACAACAGAGCGGCCTTGACCACAGTCTGAATTTATCAGACCTCTGACTTTGGCAATCATCAGCACTCACTGTGGCATTCGCTAACACAGAGGCAGCGGCTCTGTCAGTTTAGCATTTCATGCTGAGATTCAGAGAGAGACTTTCAACTGAGAGCACAAAGGTAACCTAGAACTCTTTTCAGGTGGCATTGAATGTCTATAGACAGATCAGAGCTGTGGGCCAAAGTAAACAAGCAGCAATTACTGCAGAGGCTTCTGACCACAAGCAACAAGCAACAAAACTGCAGCGCATCTAAAGGCTTTACCTTTGTCACATTTTTGTGGTGATATAACTACAATGGATGTATGTGCAACTATATTGTGACCATCGACCTTGTACAAGGAAACTAAAATGCTGAAAAACAGTCCACAACATTTATTTAAATATAAGTAATAAACTAAATAAGTGGGGAGCAAAAGTCTTCTTTTCCAGGTAATTACATCAGAAAGGTAAAAAAACTTTTAATCTTTGTTACAATTACAGGAAAATAACACGAAAAACCCACAGACAGGTGATTTTTCATCTTTTTTGTGATCATCATATCAGTTTCAATGAAGCATTAATTATTTGTACAGCGTCACAAATGTTATCTCAATGTGCCTAACAAAAGACTAGGTCAATGCCAAAGTTTTTGAAAATTTTATTTTTATTTATTTATTTTATTATGCAAGATGTAGCAAGACAGAGGGGCAGGCAGACACAAAGAGCCTAAAAGAATTCATAAAAGGATATATCTATGGATGCCCAACTCTTAAATGTGTCCTTTTCATATTTTTTTGTTGAAGACAAATTCATTGAAGGATAACCACTTAAGATGATGTCTCTCAGGGAATTGCATGTTGTGACATTTTGCGAGAGGAACTTCTTTTTCTTATTTCATTTCATTATATTTTACATTGTTTTATAATATTTTATCTTAATCGTTTTTATTTTTACATTATTTTATTATATTTAGTGGGTGGGATTCATCTATCTATCATTGCACCTAACTGACCGACTTTAAAATAGTTTCTCCTTTATTTTAAATCCACAGCTTCATCAAAATGTTGTTGAGCTATCAGACGCTGTTGCTTTTCTCTGTTTTGGGATCAAGCTAATGGCATTTATATTTTTATGACTGTATCCATACTCACAAAAATGTCCTTGCGATTTCCCATTTCTTCTGTCCTTTAACATAGTACTAACTGTGCTGCTGCCTTACTTACTTAGCCTTGATGCTCTTGGAAAACGGGTTTTTAATCTCAATACATCTTTTCATAAAGCTTTTAATGGAAAAATAAATAAAATCCTGGTGGCATGCAAGTGTTAATACTGATCCCTGCCTCGCAAGTGCTGAGTTCTTGAGTGTTTTATAAACAAAGCCCACTGTGAAACTGCAACTGGCTGCATGTCACAAACTGAAGTTAAAACATAAATCAGGGTATGCTTTGTATAGATGTAAATACTATCTGCACATTCCACAAGTCTCAACCACAGAATGCATCAAATCTTTAAGACACGTGTTTTGAATGATGATTTTGTTACAGTATGTTTTAATTCAGTTTTTATCACTGCTTTCATATTATATCTAGTTACGGTCAGTTGAACATCATAGTGATTAATGAACAATTTTTTTAGGAGTGCCCTGATACGAAGTTTTGTAATTTCATCTTTTTACATCTGTAATAATGAATTGGATGGAGAAAAATTACACAGGACCGAGAAACACAAGAAACAATAGCAGGGTTTTCTCTAGCTGGTAATGTCACAGCCATGGACATAATCTGATAAAGTGCAGGGGGGGTCAGACAGCTTTTCTTTTAAAATGGATATTGTTTGTGAATAGTGTTTGTGAAATGGTTGATTGGTGAAGGTTACAGAAATTCTTGACATTAAAGCTCGGAGTGAGTTGGTCTGTGGAGACCTTTGTAGGTAAAAACACTATGAACTTGTACAAGGTCTGTTTTCAAAATTACAAACCCATTCAACAAGGTTTAAGCTTTTTACTCTGCTCTTAGGGTCTGCAGCAGAGATGGGAATTCAAAGGATTTTTATTATAATACCAATGTCATTATTGATTCTGCTGATTGAAATGATTCTTGATCAATTCCTAAGAACCTTGTGTAATGAAAAAGTAAACCTACACAGGTTTGATGTGTCAACAACATAACACAAACAGAGCTCCTGAGAATAATGTGCTGCACTGACAAATGCTTCAGCGTGATACTGGTGCTTGACTTTTTTTTTTCTTTTAAAGACAAATACTTATTATAAACAAATGCAACTGTAGATTCCTTAAGAAAAACATATCAGTGCAGTTTGATGCTATCGGCATAAGTGTGGGCAAGTGAATTTCAAATCTTACATTTAAACTCTATTATTCTGGACTTAATGTCTAAATACAACTGAAGCTACAAACGCTTTAGCAAAGGCAAGTAGAAGAGGGAGAGAAGAGGATTTCTAATGTTAGGAGGGAGTTTGAAGACAGGATAAAAAAACAAACAAACATTTAAACATATTCTGCATAACATGGGGCATTTAAAAGCTTATGGTCACAAATTTCTGCTAAAAAATAATAAGATTCTTCATAATCGAAGGTCCCTTTTAAAGCAAATACCGAGCATTTAAGTGAGGGCATGAGTTTTAGAAGGGGCAATCAAAGGAAGAAAATATTTCTCACAATACGAGAGCTTTAATTTGTAATGCTTCATACTAAAGTGTGACCCAATTTCACTGAAGTGTGTATGTAAATGAGCTTGCAGTGTATCTCTAAAACAACCAAATCAAATATCAAATGCTCATGTGTGAAACATGCCGACTGCGTGACATGTAGGAATGTCAAGGTTGTCATGTAAAATCCCTAAAGTGATGTTCTCACTTACACAAGGTGTTCAGCTATGAGAATGCTTTTCTTAGAAACTTTGAAAAGCAGACATGAACTTCCACACAAACAACACTATGGAAATTAGATGCAAATCATGCTGTTTTCTGCTTAAGATTTGTATGCAGAGGGAGGACAGAGGTTGCTCTGCCTTGAAAAAGACACCTGAAAACATTTTAAAATAGAAACTCCAGATTACTGAAATGTGGGTAAAACTCTGAAAGATGACGATAAAACTTTAAGCAGGTGTTTAGTCAGTAAAAATGCTGCTGTTATAGCTGAATGGGAAAATAATTTGCAAGATACAAGCAAGATATTTTTTTCAGCTGAAAATTATTTTTGCCTCTCATTTTCAACCCTGTTTTTAAGGTACCGACACACACAGACCCCTGCATCCTCTCCTCATCTCGAATGTAGCTGTTCTACTCTCTCAACCAACTCCGAAAAACACCAAGGCCGCCTTGTTTGGAGTCTAACCCTGCAGCAGAGAGACATTTAAGATAAAAGGCAGAACAGAGAAAGAGATTGGAAAAGTGTCAGCATCTACTTCCTCTCCTCCTATTTTACTAAAGCCCCTCTCTCTCCCAGACTAGCTGGTTGTGGATTAAGTGGAGATGTTATCAGAGCTCAGGGCCAGTCAATATTGCACTTGCACGTGTGTGAGCTTGATAGGGGCCATAAATGAACAGCCAGAGGTCCAAGAGGAAAACACCAGGCCAGAGAAGAATGCAGGGAGTCGTTGGTTGAAGGGCAACAGGGATGGAGATGGGAGTTTTGGATATTATGGAACGAATACCTGAACACTTGGGCCAAGGCAAGAACAAAATAAGAAAATGATTTAAAGTGTTTATAGAGCTAAACAAGATAGACTGTTTCACTATTTATGGGATATTTTACTTCCAGGGGCAACACCCCATAGAAGGTTTAGGAGAAAACGAGGCATTTCCAAAGGTGTGCTGCTCCCAAGGATAACTTCTCCTCAGACAGTTGTTCCTCCTAACAAAGCCTGTTGGGAGAAAGATCTTTCTCCATCAAGGAATGCCAAGTTTCACTCTACACCCAATTTTATGTTAAGAAATGTTCTCTTATTCTGGTAGAATTGCAACTATATCTATAGCTTTGGATGGATATCAAAAACTGGTACCATTGTGGTACTTGTACCAACATATTCAGAATCAAATGACAACACTAATTTTGGAGCTTCAACCACCTCCAAGTGGTCCAAAATGCTGCTGCTAAGCTGTTGACAAAATCCCCTTAGAGTTCACGTTACACCAGTTCTTATTTTCTTGCACTGGCTTCATCCATTCATTTATTATCTACAATGCTTATCCCTTTTGGCTTCACAGGGTGCTTGGACCTACCCCAGCTGACATTGGGCAAGAGGAGGGGTGCACCCTGAACCAGTTGCCAGCTGGTCACAGGGTCACATAGAGAGACAGACAACCATTCACGCTCACAATCACACCGAAGGGGCATTTAGAGTCAACAGTTAACCTAACAAGCATGTTTTTGGTCTGTGGGAGGAAACCCTTGCAGGCACAGGGAAACCATGCCAGCCGTATACAGAAAGCTTCTGGTCGACACACGAGGGTCAAACCAGCAGTCTTCTTGCTGTGAGACATGTGCACTAACCTACTGCCCTAAATTTCAGGATACAGTTAAAAACTCTTTCATCACATGGTGAAGCGTCTGTTTATATCAATGAACTGTTGAGCTGTAAAACACCAGCAGGACTCTGAGGTCCTCTGATCAGGGTCTACTGGTAGTTCCTCGTACTAGAATTAAAACCAAAGGCGACTGTGCATCTGACGCTGTTGCTCCTAAACTCTGGAGCTGTCTCCAGCTGGCACTGAAAACTATGGACTCTGTGAACATTGTTCAAAAGCAGCTGAAGACCCATCTGTTCAGACGTGCCTCTGTCTAATCTGTCTTTACGTTATTTTATGTATTATATTGTTTTATTTCCTATTTAACTTGTAATGTCTTGTTTTGAAGCTCTTTGTGGCCTCTAGAAAGTTGTTATGTAAATAACATGTACTTCCTTACTTCTCTTCATTTTGAAACAATTCACTTGATGTGGGAGCCAAAAGTGATGAACTCTCTCTGCCTTCTCTGCTCTGTAAGCTGTCCAGTATTGCTCTCCTGCTACAGAAACACACATCACAGGTAACAGAAGCTTTATCACATGGGCTGCAACAAAGGCTAAACATTATAGATGCTGTTTTTTTCCTCATAAAAAGTACAAGTTCAGAAACCGTTTGGGCACCAGCATCATTAAAAGTACAGACTTAGCACCCATATTTGAAAAAAAAAAACAAATGACACTCAATTCTGGCTATATAGGCATCCAAGTTAATCTCTTCAAATGCCATACTGTTTACAGGCTTGTAGTCACGTCTAGCTTTTAGTGCAACTAATCCATGAAATAGTCAAAGCCTCTTCATCAAAGAACACTGATTGGTCCTAATTGTGTTGTGCTCATTCTGTGAATTGCAACAATAAACCAACCATTATAAAAGATCAAGGTCAAGGTTTGTACTCAGAAGCCACAAATGCATTCTCTCTCTCATGGGTTGTTTTGGCACAACACAAGCTCATGCAAACTATGACAGAAACACATGAAGGTCTCTGTCACATCTGCAGCACCATAGCCTTCAAAATGTTTTCAGGTGCCTCAAGAA
Source organism: Cetoscarus ocellatus (assembly GCA_037902135.1). NCBI lineage: Eukaryota > Metazoa > Chordata > Actinopteri > Labriformes > Labridae > Cetoscarus > Cetoscarus ocellatus. The sequence continues at coordinate 234,027 of JBAMNC010000874.1, forward strand.
ACTGTTGTTTGAACCCAGCAGAGCTCTGCACACTCCAGCTCTGAGCCTAACGTCTGGATCCAGCACACAGATTCTGATGTGCACACATGTACTTCTCTTTAATAAACAGGATTCTCAAGCATAACTGATAGGCTTTAAGTTTTTTTCTGTTTTTTAATGAGCAATCAATTATGGATGGCAATTTACAGCACCAATATTAATGAAAAATCACAGGCACATATGAGAATAAGCTTAAATATCCCATCACAAATTCACACCAAACACCCCAGTGCAGAATGAGGGACAGCAGAGAAAGTCGCAACCATGCACTTGCCTTATATTGAGGCCGTCGTCTCTTGCAGGGAGCACAGGATTACATCCAGACCTGAGATCCATTTGCTTTCCAAACTCTGTACCCCTCTTTCCAAATATATCCACCATCTCCTCACTATCAAAAAGGCAAAAAGTCAAACATAGCTTTAAAAAAAGTCCAATAGCTGGACCAGCAGCAACATATCACTGTATCATGCTCATTAAACTAAAGAAACATGAATTTATTCAAGAATACTAACAGCAAAAGGTTCTTAAACCAATTATTATGTAACAATGCTCAGTTAATGAGACTGTCTCATGTTTAGAGATTTTGTTTGTCATGTATTGGTAGAAATGTAGGCGGCTCCAGCCCCCGTCTGGCATCAGGGCCACATTTCAACTGAGACCTAGTGAATATAATGTCAAAGACATCATTCTAAGGTGTGATAAAGTCAGAAAATCCTTCATCAAATATCTTCAAAGTACTGACTAATCAGATATTTTAAAATTGTGCCTCATTCCTATTGATTGGTTGATGTGTTGTTGTAATTTTAGTCGACCAAGTTCTTAGTGTAACCACAGCCCAGTTTTCTTGGACCTCCTCAGCAACAGCAGAGTGCACAGATTGATGTATAAATACAGGAAAATTACCCTATTGAAGGTGACTGGGAGTTCATTTTGTTGGTGAGGTTTCAGGAAAGATGTCAACATTATTTCATTATTACTTGTGTTGAACTGAGGTTGATATTTCTTTCTTACGACAGCCCTTCTCTCAGTCAACACACAAGAAAAAAAGAAAGGGATCGATATGGTAAGGATTTATTTCTTGTCAAGACAGAATCCACTAACCTGCAGGAGCCATTAGTTTCACATTTTCTTGTTTTAATTATTGAAAAGCTTTGTTAATATTGTAAATACACACTAGCACAGGGAGAAACTTAAGGGCACGACTTACACACTGTGCTATTATTTGTTTATGGGCTATAACACACAGCCAGGTGCTCCAGATATATTTCTCCTCCTTAGCTGTAAAGAATATTGATCTCAGCGCTCACAGGTATGTTTATTCCATTTTTACCGTTTTTTTTCCAGTCTAATATTTTTGTAGGTATCCTGTCTGCTGCATCACACTGGAAGCAGTCATCACTCAAAAACGTAAATGCTGTGAAAAGGTGAGAAAAGATTTAATGAGGACAATACCTTTGCAGCATTTATAAACTAAATTAAAATGCAGTACCATTAACTCCAGCAGTTCTTTCCCTCTGCTGACGATTGATTTTATATCATGGCAGACACATTGCTCTGAGTAATTTCACTCAAGGATTTAGTGCACGTTACACTGTAGCTCAAATAAATGTTATTTAATCAATAGGAAAGTATAGTGCTGTAATAAAAATCCTGAGGTCCTCATATACACAGGGCCCTAAATCATTTTTCTATTTGCTGTGTTCATCAGTGTTTCCTGCCAACAGACATAGAGCATTTTTAAGTGTTAGAGTGAACCCACTTACGTCTGGACCTGTTGGTCTGAGAACGTGTCTATCAAACTTTGTTCTATTCTCTTCATATGAAAATAATATTCTACAGTTATGTCATATTATGTGCATACGGATGTGATTTGATATTGATTTCTAGGTTTTTGTTTTGTTGTAGAGGAGACAGACTGGAAGTAAGAAGCCATACATCTTAGACCAGAGATGAAACTCACAGTCATAGTTTGTCCCTGCAGGGTACATGATTTCCAGATAGCCAAAGTACAGTGGAAGGTAAAGAAAAAAGGCAAGGGTGCAGAAATCAACAGAGCCCCCTAAAATCTAAATGACCACTCCAAAATTCTTGAACAATGACTTTCTTTTTGTCTTGTCAAGCCATTAATAGTAACCTGTAATGTAGGTGTTTTTTTCTTTAACAGTATCTAATTACTCAGCATATCTTTATCTTCAATGAATTTATTTCATTGATTAAATAAAAATAAAGGTGAAGTGTATCACGGTGGCCCTGTCATCCTTCCAATTTTTCTGTATGATGAAAAAAGTTTGGACCTAATACCTCTTGATCTGATCATGTACTGAGTCAGGGAGGACAACTGTGCGAACTTTATTTTTATACTTTGTTTATTAGGATTTTTTCAATAAAATGATATCCATACAACAGAGTATGGCTCTGTTCAACAAAATCAATAAAAAAGATAACAATGAGCATTGAAAAAACAAAGCTCCAGTGAAGAAGACCAGAAAAACAACAAAAAAAGACAAAAGAAAACACACAAAAAGAAACTGTAAACATACGTCAAATAAGCTTCAACAACACAAGGACAAAGAAATCATACACAGACCAAATGAAAATAAAAATAATAATTAAAAAAATGCATAGTAACAATAATAATAACAATAACAATAGAAAGCAGGATCTTCTGATGCATGATTGTGCAAACTCTACATAAAATCCCTCAAGGAGTTCTTGAATTTCATGTCCAAAAGCAAGGTGTGACCATGAAAACCAATGACTTCAGCAATCGAATCTGTGAGCCTGAGTGGGACAAGAGGATAACCCTTAAACAGGTCTTGGGATAACAAGTTCACAAGAATAGGGAGGAACAGAAGACCCAATGGCCTTGGCTTTTGACCTCAGAGTCCAACCTTGTGTGGGAGTAGATGTCTGTGCAAATTTTTACAAAAATCCTTCAATGCTCAAGATATTTCTTTCACAGGAATGACCTGAAGGCACAGACAAAAAGGGATGGAGGCATAAAAAGATTCTCTTCAGTATAGCTGATGCCTCCACCGCAGAACTGACAATGATTGATGGCCAACTTAGACTGAAGAAAAAATGGTTTCTTCCTGCCAATCAACCGCTTAGCTCAAAGTTTCATCCAGCAAAAATGCACCTGTACTTTGAAGGATTTGCATTAGTAGATGTAGGAAATTTTAAGAAGCCCCCGCCTTAGCCTGCCCTGCTGCTGACCTTCCTGCAGCTTTATTCAATGAATCAACTTTGATCAAACCCATCCCTGCTCCACAGGAAAACCTCTATCCCGAGTCCGGGAGTATGATTCCTTCATGTCCTCAGTTTTTGGAAATATAGAATTCCCTGGACACACATGCCAGCAGTATTTGCATTACTTCTCATTATGCCACTGCAGGAAGACAACATACACTCTGACTGTGTATCGCTGCTGCCACAAAGTGAGCAGATTCTCCATGAGGAACACTGCCTGCTGGCACCAATCTGGCTTGTTATTATCCCTCTCAAACCTGCAGACAGACAGCACCAGCTGCAACTGAGTCACCTGACCAGGCTTCATTCCCACTGCTTTTCTCTTTCTTTCCACAGGAATTGGGCAGGCCAGCAAAAAGTGAGAAACTTTCCTATTTTTTAAAAAGACAAGGGATTATCTTTGTGTCAACTGTTTCTCTTCAGCCTGCCATAATCATTAAGTCCAAATAGGAATATTTTTTTCTCCTGTTTCAAACCCCGTTTTTTTCTCTGAAATTACAAGTGTTGTGCATTATTATCAGATTCAAGTAAAAGATAATGCTAAAATAATATTGTGTTAGTTTCGGCTTTGACATTTCGGGTTTATCTTCTTTTGCAAGTTATTCATTGTCTTTTTCATTGGTTAGGATTTGAGTTTTAATCAACAATGTGTTTTGATTTTCATCGGAATGACACTTATGGTCATTAAGTCAAAACCTTTATCCACGCAGCACAGCACTGAATATCAGCTTTGTTGTGTGTTTGCAACAGGTTGAGTTTTTTGAGAAATAATGTCCAGTGATGAACGGCTTTTGATTGATGGGGATCTTCCAGTTGGACTGGGCAAACGGACCAAAATTTAAATCTCAATATTCAATATTTATCTTGGTAATCACATGTACTTTGTGGAGCTTATGTGAAATCTAGACACCATTAATCATGTTAAAGCTTTTTTGCCACCTATTCTGGCATTCTCAACATTGGCTTTTTAAATGCTGGCTCACTTAATGCACACCAACAACTATGTCCGTATAAACGATACTGTCTGAACTTACGTCTTGTTTGAAAAAAAAAATCTATATTTTCAAAAACTCAACATATCTCCCGGCCTTAACCTCCATCAAAAACTGGATGTTGCCACTGAGTAGTATGCATCTTGGCAATGAAAAAGATATAAAGTTCACAATGACTGAAAATGTGCTGGAGTTTAGAAAAAATGTTACCGATCACATTTTTTTAATGACTCTTGCCCTTGATCATCTTTGAACCAGGCATATTGAAATGATGGATTAAAGTCAAGCACTGAATATCATTACATCCTGAATTAAGCTGAATTACTGTACAAGAAAGACATATTAAGATGAGCTCTGGGCTCCAGCTGCTTCACAGGGGGAAGGAGAAGGGCTGATTTGTGGGGAACGGTGACATGAAAATGAGGAGTGTCAGCGACGTGTGGAAGCAGAAATGGCAGAGGCTGAAAATTTATGAGGCAGGAAATTTATGAATGAAAATGAAAGAGGGGAGAAATCGTAGAAACCCACCATAAATGGGGAACCATGGCAGAATAAAAAAACAACAGTGTTAAAAGGTTCACATAATTCAGCCTTTACCAGCCAGCAAGAAAGTGTAAATGAAGAGCAGCATGACGAGTGTATGCTCCGGGGGTCAAGTATTTCAAGAGCACATGGCTAATGTGTGAACAGCCAGCAAAGATCACAACATGAGAAAATAACACACACAGAAACACACACACACACATTCAAGGGTGATTTATGAGGGTCCAAAGAACAATTGAAAATGAGGCGGTGAACCATGTACGACAGGTCTATGGGGATGAGTCTGCCGCTGCTCCGGAAGGCACGGTGTAGCTACCATAACTCTGAGTGATGAAGAGCACGGCCAGAGGGACAGTGAGTGTGTGTGAGGAAGGTTTCACATGTAGGTGACCTGCGAATGTGAGGCGTATGTTTTCAAGAATAAAAGTTTGTGTCCCTGAGTGGATTCAAAACATTGAGAGGCAGGATGAGTGATTCTACATCCATAAAGCACAACTCCATGCTGCTAATTGTGAAGCTTTTATTGTGAAACAGCTAAAGCTTCGCCCTAGGTGCTGACGAGGCTGTGAGCTCCTCCGTGCGTAAAATTAGGTCTAAATAAAGAGATTTTTCTTTTTCATTATGTCAATACCTTACAGCGAGTAATTTCCAAGTCCACACTACACCTGCTACAATTACTCACCATCATATATTAAATCAGAGGGGAAATACTGAGAACACCTGCAGTGGTATTAGCGAAGGAAAAAAAATCCTCTCGCTTTCTTTGACAATGTAAGAGATCACAAATGTTCATTAGCACCAAGTCAAGAGCATGCAGCTGGTCTGGGTTACTAATGTAAAGAAATAAGACAGCAGGACTTGTCTTCATTTATTTTTTATCTCACATTAAAAGTTGTATTTAGGTAGGACTCCTGCTGAGCTTTGGACTTCGAACCATCTTCTCTCAAAGACAACTAATGTCCAGAAACAGCACTGAAAGTACATCAAATCTGTTTGAATCTGACCAAACACGTCAAGGGCAATATAGGGATTTATATGTCACCTTTAAGTATTGTTTTTCATAACGTGTGCTGCTGACCTCTTGGCCAAGTAGCCATTGTGAAGAGAGAGAGATCTTGATCTTAATGGATTTTTAGGTGGATAAATAGAAGGTTAAATGAATAATATGCTTATTTCATGAATTTATATTTTTAAAAGTGCAGATTTTGAGGCTTTTTAAAAGTCTCCTTTGTTTAATGGCACAGCTTTTCTTCCCTTTGTGAAAGTTAAAAATGATACTATGCCGCAAAACACATTGTTCTCTCTGCGAGTGAACATGGAAATACTTGGAGGAGCAAGCAGACAGCCAAACACAGGAGAAACAAGAGAGGTAGAAAAGAGCCCACTGTCCGCAGAGAAAAGAGAGTTTAACTATGATGAAGGAGACTTTATTTGCTACAATCCTCTTGCAGTATGGGCAGTTTAACACCAACAGGTCTTGTATATTTCACTGTGGTTGTGTTCATTAAATGCATGAAATGCAAAACGCTAATACAAGGCAAAGCATACGTCTTTACAGCAATCATACTTATTCATCATCTATATATTATTATCCTAATTCAAATACAGCACCCTGTGTTCTGTCTTTAAAAAGGCAGAAATAAGACATGTTATTTAGTAAAAAGCATTAATTAATCCAACAAATAATTGTTAGTAATTGTCTGAGGAAAATTTCCCCATTTCTGTCAAGACATTAATTATTAAAAAAGGTTCTTATGTTATCATGAACAAAGCAGAGTTTACTTGCCACAAAAGCGCCTCCAGAGAGGACATGGACACGGTTTTGCTGGAGGTGCAGACTCACCATCAGTGAATATATACGACACCTTTGATTAAATTAGCTTTCAGGGGATCACCTGTGCTAACAGCGTTACTGCAGCCCTGGGAGAGCCTTTGTCCCACGCAGGAAACGGTTCAGTGATATTAGGTGAAGAGCCTAACATAACCTGAATAGTGGACCGCTGGGACAATTTGGCAGCCGGTCCCTGACATCTATAAAAGATGTGGCTTACCTCCGCAGTTTTTGCAGTGCACATCGCAGCGCATACTGATGACTCTGTGTAGGCTGGCAATCTTTCACAACAGAGCCTTATGTGTACAGAGCAACAGTTCAAAATACATTGAACCTCTACTGTATGAGAGGGTTTATTTACAATCAAACCAACTACAAAAACAGTACAACACTTAAAAAACCTAATACGATGAGTTACTGCAGAGGTGACTAAAAAATCATGGTTACAGAGATAAATGTGACCCTGCTCCTCCACTTTACTGGCAACATTTCATTCTCATCTCACTTCAGTAAAAACATAATTTTCTCCTTTTACCATGAGTGAAAAAACACAACCAACAGACAGCCAAAACAACACTCATGTGGAGCCTCCCCAACCTCTTCATATAATCAGCAAATCTGTAATTAAGAACCAACGCAGTCACACAAAGAACAGAATTTAAAGGCTTGCTTGAGATGTCATTTTAGAGTTATAAAGAAGAGAGGAATAAGCACACAAAGAAGAGATCATAATCTGACTGTTCTTGTAAATGACACAAGAAAAAACGAATTAAATGATAATGTGTGCATAGAAAACAAGATCAGTCAAGTAAGTTTAGCTTACTATGTGTCTGTTTTGGATTCCACCTCAGTGATAAAGTTTACTATGACTGCATAAGAAAAAAGAAAAGGCATGCAAAAGCTAATATAACAACACAATCAAAGTGGCTGTAATGCTCATAACCGACTTCTAACTGCTACTACAAAAAATTAAAGAAAACAATATTTCTTATTCAAGTAGAGTCTTCATCATTAACACCATATTAATAATAAAAACCATAAAAAGATTTGACCTTGAAAGACAGGATTTAAAATAAAATGTAAATTAAGACCCCCATAAAAAAGTATTGGATTTCCTTAAGAATCAGAATAAATAGAGAAGCGATCTATCTATCAATGCACTAAATTATGTGGAGCCCCTAGCCTCGCCTTCAGCTATGTACAGCTCAGTTCTTGTGCCAGTTCTCTCTTTGCAGGGGCAAAGCTGGCTAAAATTGCTGTGTCAAATATATTTACTTTTGACGTGAACTTCACAAAACCCCACTTCAAAAATACTATAATAAATTCTGGTGACATATCCAATTTGCAACTTAAATTTTCTGACTTCTGAGATCAAAGATAATTTACTAAAAGGGGACTTTTTCTGAAGCCCAGAGAGGACCAATTTAACAGGGTCCTCATGATCTGGACTCTGAGGAAATTGATGTAGAAACACTTTACAGAGTGCAGACAATGTCTTTTAGCCTTCAGTCATCAGTCACCCAAGCTTATCTGATGTTACTATTGATAATTGTATTTCATTTTGTTAGTTTTTATCCCAGAATAATGTGCATCTCCAGCCTCAGAGCTCTCCCACGTGTTAGTGCTTTGGGTAAAAACTGCCATCTCTCCATACGATATGATTTTCAATTTTGAATGAATTTTTTTTTTTTTTTTTTAACTGTCAACACAAATCATTTCCTTTTCCTCACATTCGTGAATAACTTACAAGAATAAATCTACAAGTCACGTTTCTTTTGCCATCATCTTCTCCTGACTTTTTCTGCTTTCCATTTGTAGAACGAGACCACCACTTCAGGGATGCACAATGCACTTAAAAGGCCTCAGTTAGCATGTGTTGCATTGTCTGTTTATTTACCTGAGTGTGTGTTTTTATTGTTAGCAACACGCAATCTTCCTCCTCTTGTGTACAAATAAAAATTTCAAGACCAAACATCGCCTTGTTTGGATGATCAATAGGTTATGACTGGAACAACAGCATGATGAAGAGGGGTCAGCACACTGTGTGCACCTTTGGGACAAATGCACTTTGCAAACCCAGTTTCTGTTCTTGTGTGTGTCAGTGAGTGCCTGATATTCTACAAGATGCTCTGCCCTGCTATACCCTGCGGACATATTTATGTCAAACACACAACATTTCCCCTATTTTTGCTCCATATTTTATCAAAACCTCTTAAGAGCCATGAGCTGGGCCAGCTTTTGTTGTCCCCTTCAGCTGCTTTGAGAGAACTGCAGTTATATTTATAACCATCATATCTTTTTACCAAAAACACTACATATCCTGCTGTGGAGTGTCAACTCATTCTTCTGGGGACCATTTCATTGGACTCTTGCTAAAGTGTCCATACAAAAAGGGAACAAATAATTTGATGGAGTGGATATCATCTGTATTTTCAAATATTGTTTTAAAAAAAATGAAGACGAGTTTTGTCGATGTGAAACACGACAGTGGACAGCATGTGACTCCTTTCTATCAGAGTACTAAATAAATGCAACTTATAGTCTAGTGTGACTTATGTTTTTTTCTCTTCATGACGCATTTTTGACTGATGCGACTTATACTCCGGAGCGACTTATAGTCCTGAAAATACGGTAATCTCTTGGGAAGACATTCATAACCCCATTTCCTCTGAGAGACCTCTCCAAACAGACCGTGACTTGTAGACCAAAGTGTTTCATATTCTGGATTTTATGGTAATGATAGTTTGAATGTTTGAAATTATTGTACATCCCTTTTCAAAGAATTGTTGCAGTTGATTAATGTCATTGATTAGAGATGGGATTTATTTCAGTGTCATCACTTTGTGTTTAACTTCATTGTTGTAGGTAAGAAAATCCGTAAGAAAGAGAAAAATATAAAGGAATTCATTTTCTCTTCTCTTTGTCTCCTACCTAAAAATGAATGCAATGACACATTTCAGGATGTGTGTTTCTCTGAATGCAACGAGAGTAAATTAAGACACCAGCAGTAGAAATGCAGGATATGAAGAAAAAAATCTAATTTGTGATGTGGGATTACAAGAGAATCAGTGATCATATTTCACAATTCACCTATTCATTATTGTTTTTCGAAAATCTGAGGCAGCAGTAGGGTGCACTCAGAAAAACAAGCCCAGGGCCCAAAGGTGCTGCAGCTGCCAGCAGGTCGGCCTTTCCTAATTGAGCATGAATCTGCTGAGGCATGAGTGAGTGACTGAGAACTGCTGTGATCGCAGCACCGTGGAGACAGTCGATGTTGGTTTGGCCATGAGAAACCTCTGTGCTGGATGATCGTATTTGGAAATTTGCAGCATTTCATGAGTCATGGGTGTGAAAGCCGAGAGAGGCGGAGAGGCCCAGGTAAGCAAAGAGGCTGTCACCTAGAATAACACTGTGATGGCTCTACAAATGAGAGCAGAACACACTAGAAAAGAAAAGAATGGAGTGGATTTTGGTTTGTCAGAGTCTTGCCCTGTTACACCCTTTCACCTTCTGAAGCCTCCTGTTAAACCTGCTGCGCATTGAGGCAGAAAATGGAGAAGTACTCTTGCTCTCAAGAGAGCAACAGTCAGCACTGCTGGGTTCAGCACCATGACAAGTCTATAATTAGATGTGAGACTTTTCAACTCCTGTACCATCCATCTGTCCTTAAACATTTTGATGCTATGCTGCTTCAGAGTTTGACATTGTTCTAACTTATGGTAACAACTCAAGAACTGTGAATGTGGGTTAACTTCTCTCTTATTCTCTCTTTTATTACCTCCGCCAAGGAGGTCATGTTTTCGCCAGGGTCTGTCTATTTGTTTGTTTGTTTGTCTGTTAGCAAGATTACGTAAAAACTACTGGATGGATTTACATGAACATTTTACCAGATGTGTGGTTTGGTCCAAGAAAAAAGCCATTACATTTTGGTGCTGATCCGCACATTTGTCCGGATTCAAAAAAATCCCCAAATTTGCGAAAAATCCCACAAGTTAACATTAGGCTGTATTTAAAAAAAAAATCATATCTCTGACATCGCTTGATGGATTCGCTTCAAAATGTACAGAATAATATATATAATGTAACTCTATCATCACTGCCAATTTCATCTGGATCTGATCCCAATTGACATTATAAAAAAAACACTGAAGTTTATAATGGCAAATCCCATTCATTTCTCCTCAGCTGCTGTGAGGGTTCCGCCCCCTGTACGTCATTATGAGAACTGTAGTTTATTTGCAAACTCACGTCAATGTTTTTCAAGCCTATGTCACTACATTACCCAGCTTCCCTTGCAATGCCAGCGGAGGAGTTCTCCACATGGACAGACATGAGTGATGACTCAGCTGTCATATCAGAGCGCGTGGTGATCCAGAATTGTATCTTGGCGGAGGTCTGCACACTCCGAGTGCTTTTCTAGTCTTATAAATGGTTCAGATTTTTAGTTAGGAAAGTGTGCTGCTGACTTGATCAGAATGTAATCAAAATGTAGCAAGTTCAAAATCATGACTGAGACAGAAGGTTTTTTAATGTGTATAAAACATTATTGAAAGGAAGTGCTCAATAGTCCAATATATCAGCACAATAGTCCAGTTAACAGTAAATTCATGACAATCAATATTATGATTTTGAAAGGCAACCAAAGCAAAGCATTTTTCTTTCTAAATTGGCCAATAAACCTTTACAATTTGGTTGCTTTAATAGCTAACTAAGTATCAACACTTCTGTTGCTTTTTGTATTGTAAATCGACAGTTCAGTCTATTGTCAATTTGCTATGAAATGTTCAGTATTTCTAGTTTTGGAGGGTATAACCAAAAGCAGGAACAAAATAGAAAAGATTAATTTCCTTCCCCTAAAAAAAGGAAGCTTGAAACTGAGGCACAAACCACACTTGTACTGAGCCTCTCAGGTGCTGCAGGTGAAAACATTTTCTAAATCTTTTAGTTTTTAAGGTTTGAATTGCAGCCTGGGTGGAAATTCACAGTTCAACGAGTACGAACAGAGTATGAGAACACAATGAGTTTTTTATGACATATAAAAAGAGGAAAGGCAAGAGGAAAGGGCTCCAGAATAAACAAACTAATTTATAACATTTTTGGCTTCCTAGGAGTGGAATCAAATGCACGAGTGACTATTAAAAAAAACCTATCCTGGGGTCCTCTACATGCCTTTTTTCTACCCAAGATGCATTTCAGCCCAGTAAAATAAAAACCCTCTGGCGAGTTACAGTTTTACCCTCCAGTAGATCTCACTATGGGTGTTCTCACCAGGTGCCCCCCTCCCCTCCTCACCTGGTTCCTGTCGATGCCCAAAAGGCTATGTCTGACTCAGACTTTTAGATATGAGTTCAGGATCAATGAGCTGCTTCACACAGAGTGGGTTCAGACACCCTGGGGACACTGTGATGTGATCCACAAACCGCTACATTTCACCAACAGTCAATCACCGCTGTTCAAACACTCAGAGACACACATGACCACACCATGACCTGCTCTGTGGGCAGTGTAGACGGAGCTCATCCACGCTTCAGCTTACAATTTGCACATTATTGTTGAGAGACTCCCAAAATCTTTTTAAGCAAAATTCATGTACCTGCAATTTTCAGAGGATATCGCTGGATTACACTTAAACTTGTCTTTTCTTTGAAAGACATTGAAAGATGGATATAAATAGTGATAAACAGTATACAAATTTACACAAACACTTATCCACTCAACTGTGAACTGGTGCTGACAAGATGAACATGGATATGTCCTATGAACTACGATTGATTGATCAATCTGCATGTTTTCATCACAGTAATCTCTACTTATAGATTCTACACAAAAATGCAGAACCTGTTCACACTAGACAAGGCAATATGACCTTTAATGACTGCCTTCCCACTTTAAGCAGAGGATTCAAGAATCCACCAGCAGCTTATTTCCATTAACAGCCGCTTTTATTTAAATGTCTGAGTCATGTTAAGTTGCCATTGCCGAACTCACCCATTTTCCAACATAGGCCACTTAACATTAAAACTGAACACTTTATTAATCAGAACTTGTCGTAAATGGGTATTTCATAATGAAATCAATTGAACATAAGCTACAACTACATGAGTACTAAGTGAAACCGTCAGACCATCCTGTCTTATTTTGTAAACACTTCGCTTTGGAAAAGGAGGAGCCCTGTGAGCATTTAGTATGTAACTTAAACTCAGGGCAGACTGAGCAGAAAGCAAGGATTAAGTTTAAACTTCTTCTGACACACATGACTGTTATTCCATCGACCCACAGTTGTGGCAGGAAGGTTGAGAAAGTTCTCCAGACACTGAAGAAGCACTTGCTTTTGGTCAAAGTGGAAAATGAGGCCAATAGTGCAACATCCAGGTGAGGAACTCAGCACTGCTTTGGTACTACTGTAGTTATTGTGTATACCTCTGTTTACAGAGCTGATATTTTTTTTATCCTTCTCTACAGAAATGCACTCACTAAACTGAACACAAATTTATTCAGCCCTGGAAACTGTGAATGAGTGGGAAAAGACATAAAACAAGAGCTTTTGGTCATTATTCTCCATTCCTGCTAATGTGGTCCTGTACACAATTGCTGATAATGACAGTACACTAGGATATGTGCATTAACAATGCAACCCTAGGGGGAAAACATTGTGCTTAACAAGGCGCAATTTTACCCTCAGCATGCAGGTCACATTTACTGCTACATCACCCGCTGTTATGTCCGTACTAGTTTCTATTATAGGATACATCGAGCTGATGCTTTGCAGTACAGCCTGGTCTCAACTGAGCTGTAATTTCTTTCATAGATGTCAGTCAAGCTGCTTTTTAGTATACAATATGGCATTAATAAATTGCTCTGTGCCCTGGAAGTCAAAACCATGGAGGTCTGAGTGTGGGTGTGTGAATATTGGTAATTGAAAACAAAGTGGAATCAGGGTTGAGAAGTGTTCCAGCTATGTGCTAATGCAGCAGTCCCCAACCTTTTATGTTTCACAATCTGATTTGATGTAGGGAAAAAATTTCACAGAGTAGACATCAAAATGGGTTTAAAATCACCAGAGTGTGTACAAACAAACAAACATAAAGTACATTTACATACAAACTACAATTCCAATGAATTTGGAACATGGAGTAAAACATAAATAAAAACTGAATACAGTGATTTTCAACCTGTATTCAATTACACTACAAAGACAAGATACTTTATATTCAGACTGATAAACGTAATTGTTTTGGGCAAATATTATCTTGTTTTGGATATGATGCCTGCGACAGGGGCATATTTACCACTTAACTCAATAAGTGTTTGAGGAATGTTGACACTAATTGTTAAAGTTTTGAAGATGTAATTCTTTCTCAATCTTGCTTGATGTACGACTTCAGCTCAACAGTCTGGAGTCCCTTTTGTCATATTTTGCACTTCATAATATGCCACTCATTTTATTGGGAGACAGGTCTGAACTGCAGGCAGGCCATTCTAGTACCCTGCACCCTTTTACTATAAAACCACACTGTTGTAACACGTGCAGAATATGGCTTGGCATTATCTTGCTGGAATGAAGAGGGATGTCCCTGAAAGAGACGTCGACTCTGATGGCAGCATTTCTTGCTCTAAAACCTGTATGTAGCTTTCAGCATAAATGATGCCTTCATGGATGTGCAAGTTACCCATGCCATGGGCACTAACACACCCCCTGACGCTGGCTTTTGAACTTTGTACTGATAATAGTCTGAATGGTCCTTCTCCTCTATAGCATAACGTCCATGATTGAAAAAAAGGGATAATAATCACAAAACAAAGAAGTTAATCAGTTTGAACATTAAATATCTTGTCTAATGTATTTGATTAAATATGGGTTGACAATGAAGTGCAAATCATTGTATTCTGTTTTAAATTACGTTTTTTACACAATTTCACCAATTCAATTCAGGAATTGTGGTTTTTACAAATAACCATAACACAGGTTTAGTGGTAGTCCTGCACATAATGCCTTACAAAGCTGAACAGAGAACACATCAACGTTTCAGTACAGCAAAGTATACAGCAGACAAAAACAAACACTCATAATACTCCCTGTTGATAAAGTTTGACTCCATCCTTTCCTCTCATCTTTAATGTTTCATCAAAACTCTTCACTGGAAGCTACAGTGACTAGGCCAGAGAGCCCTAACATCCTGCTTGAACATGTAATTGTAGTAACAGACTAAGAAATGGGAGCTTCTTTCAATATTAGTTACTGAAAAAAGAAGCATAAGTCACTGCATTTAATTGGTCACCCGTCTGTGCTGAACTGATGTTAATGTTGATTACTGATTATTGTTATGCTGCTTTTGCTCTCTGTATTGTCATCAAATCTGTAGTTCACATTCAACATATCAAGCAGTTGTATGGAGCCTAAGTTCACTCGTGTGTCTTTTACTTGTAATTCATTTTTGCAATAATTAGTACATTTCTGAGTGACTAATGGGGATGGAAATTCATTAGGTTTCATTAATACCAATGCCATTACGATTCTGCTAATCAGTCTTTCTCTTTAAACTCTTTCATGATTCTCTCATCAATTCCTATTTGGTTTGAGAAAAGTTTGTTTTACGCAGGCTTTCAGTGACAACAATGTCACACATATGACCCCTAATATTTTATGCTGCTCTGCAGAATATTTCTTACAGTTGTTGGTTTTTCAAACCCACCGGACATTGTGCAGTAAATCAAGCCTCAGTTTTGACCACTTCTGTCTCCTGACTACCATGATTACATTTTAAACTTCTTTGTTATCATTTCTTCTGACTGAGAGTGTGACGACCTTCATTATAAATGTATTGTAGATATATAAAAGATTATTGTAGAAGGAATTGATAGGGAAATTGTTAAGAAAAAAGACTAGCGATATAGATACCTTGAGGGACGTATCGACTGTCAACTGGAATTGGTTTTCGATTCCCATCCCTAGTGTAAGGGATTACAAATCAGAAACCAAGGGTGCCCATTAGGTAGGATAAAAGGTAAAGACTTCTGAGGAGTCTTGGAGGGGCCCTAAATCAAAGGAATGGTTTATCTTCTTTAAACAAATATTTTATGATTACACATTAAAAATAGAAAATACCTTTTTTATTGCGGTTTGTTTCATAATGGAGGCTCCCTCTGTCAAAATGGTGCAAGCAGTTATTTTTCTAATATCATCATTGTTGGTGGACTCATTGACGTTGCTTTCAGGCCAGTAACATAACCAAGTGTAGCTGTGCTGAGACCAGGAACAAACTTTTACAGCAAGTGCCATAACGGACAGGAACTGGGCTCAGGATGCAAATTAGCGCTAACACTACTATTCCAACATTTAAGTGTTGGTATCATAGGCTCCTTGACAAAACCTTTCAGGAGCCCATCTATTCCTGTGGGCGGGCCTGTCTGAAACATGTATGCTTTCTTTCAGGTGTGCTGGTGTCATGTCTAAAAACACAAGCGACTAAAATATTCAACGCAGTCTTAAGAATGAGCTGGAAAAGAGAGCAGTACATTCAACAACTCAAAGTTTTATCTTGGTTTTTGTTAGTGTGTCTTTATTTATACCTCTTGTAGATTAATTTTTGGAGGTGGTAAACAAAAAAGTAACTAAAAAGTAAAACATTTAACTACTTTTGACAGTAAACAATAAGAAAAATTAATGTGTTTTTGTTCAAAGGAGTAATGAGTGAATAGTAACAAATACCAATTTTTGAGTAACTTCCCCAACATTGCTACCAGGTATTCATCAATAATACAGATTGGGTATTACCAAATCATACTGTCTTATTTATACTGTAGCTCATGACGCAACAAGACAAGAACATGAACACAAGTTTAAACTGAGTTTAGCTGAGGTTTTAGTTTTTCAGCCACCACAGTTGTGGCACAGAAGTGTGTCAATGTGCCGTGTCTTGACAGTCAGAGTGAACAAGCAGATATGATGGGCAACTAATCCAGTCATTTTCTTAAGATTATAACAACCAAAGACTTGGATAGCCAATGTGGGAAGTATAACAAATCCTTCCGTTTTTCTTGGGCTCTGTAATGACCTGCAGCTTGGTACCAGACTGGGGTTGGGGATCTCGGTGCCAAAGCATTAACAGCATGGGACATAGAAGAACAACAGAAGACAAAGCAATACCAGCACCTCTAATACTCTCGATCTTGCTCTTGTAACTCCTCTTACAGTGCAACAAAGAATGTCAGCAGGAGGAAAAATGATCTTGAAAAAGAAAAGAGAGCAAGCCATGAAAAATGATTTTGGAAGTAAAACTGTGTTTCCACCTGAGGGGAAACAATGAGTTTGTTTTCAATCAGCACAAAGCTCCACATTGTCCAGGACTTCCTATCCTTATGCCTCCCAGTTCCTCTTGGTCAAACACCCACAGAAGCACTCGTCTGTTTCTGGAGGGCAAGAAATCCTATTACATTTGAAACCACCTCAGTGGCACCGAGTGATAGTCCAGCTGGGTGCTTGATTGCTCTGACAGCTGGCACAGATACAGGGGCGGCTAGTCATTTTACTGTATGTGCTGCTCAAACATGTTTTTCTTTGAGGCAGGGGCTAGTCCTGTAATGGTGCTGCTTCATGCAATTTTGTGTATTTCTACCAGAAAACAAGGAAAATTACAATCTTGCTTTTGCTTGCAGCACATTTGTTTTAATAAATATCTCTTATGGATAACAACATTTCAGATAGGAAGATCAGGATAATTACTTTAGCAAAAAAGGAAAAGGTTATCTGCGACTACTTTTTTAATTAGAACCCACTCAAACAACTCTTTTTAAGTTACAGACAGTAGCAATCATGACAGCACTGCAGAAGTAACTGGTTATCGTGCTCACATTTAGGACTGTGCTATATGAAAATAACATTTTTAGGACACATCATCTTCCCTAAAACGTGCATTTTTAAAAAATATTTTAAAGTGTTAAATGTTATGTTGGAATGACAGAGTAGAGCACAAAAGGCCCTGAAAGTGTGTTGTTTTTAGAATATAATGTTTTAGTTTGATCCTGTGTGTACTGCTCTTGTGTTATTAATGTAATGATTTCTATGGTCTGCATATTTAGTGTACTCCTATACTTATACTCTTAAATTTGACTATGATAATATCTCAATTTTGCTTTAAGTTTACATGATGTGAGAATGCAGACAAATAAAAGAACATTGTAAGTGTACCTTGAGCATACTCAGGATGGTCCCATTTGAAGACATTAGAACATAGTTCGACTCTTACAATATACCTATTTTTCTGTAAAGAAAAAACAAACAGCTGTCACAAGTTCAGTTACAATTTCCATTTGTTTTTAGTTTATTGATTGTATTAATGTATTCTAGCATAACAAAGCCAGGTGCTTTGTGTACCTTCTCTACTCTCAGTTACAGCTTCGTTCATGTCTGTCAGCTTCAGCTGCTTCCTCCTCAGGACTGGACTCCTGTAGTATGACTTCAAGCGCCCTTTTGGGGACAGCCCTTCTTTGGTCCTCTAACCATGGTGTCGGAATTCAGATGCGCGCAAAACCTTTATCTGAAAGAGTATTGCGCATGTGCTGCGAGTCAGCGTTTCATTCCCGTTTACACGGATATGAAACATTTAACATCAGCTAACATAAAGTATGTTGATGTGTGAATGAGCCCAAAGTTCTCAGTCTCTCTTTGCACTAATGTTATTTGTGTATTTCTTATTGTTCTTAAAAAATGCATGGAAAATATCAGAATTATACACTCTGAATATGGATACATGTTTGGCAACACAGCAACAAAGATATCCAAGTCCTGGACACCCAGTGTAGGTGAGTTTCTTGCTTTTACTGCAGAATTTGTAGAAAAAACTCCTGCACACTGTCTAAAATTGGACAGAAACATTGATAACATTTCTTTGTACTGAGATTGGCTTTTTTCAATTCTTCAGTACCATATGTTCCAATATGATGAAATCTTTATAATTTCAGTGATCAATAGTAAACAGGAACCTATAGATCTTCTGTTCATTTTTTTCAACAAAAAGTGAGAGAGGGAACCTGTGCTCCTCACCAGCTCCACCTGGTTTTCTAAATATTGTCAGTGCCTGTTAAACAGTGAGCAGTGGTTCACCTGCAACTTTAGATAATTAAAAAACAAAATATCAGTAAATGTTGGGCATCAAGGACTTCTTTTGTTGCTGTACCTGCTGACATATTTCAATATTTTCTTTTCTTTTTTATAAAATGTTTCTATTATTGAGATTAATAGTTCCACCTTAAAGAAATTTCCATTTAGTCAAAACATTTCAAACTGATTAAATTGTGATAGGTCAGCATATTGCTGTTTGTGGTTCTTACTGTGAACCATCTTTTAACTGAGCTTTGAATCTGGCATCTTCTCTGTCAAATCAACATCAGATTAAACTATGTCACTGTAACAAATATATATTCTTACCCTCCATTTTGCTGGAAATAACACTGACATATTGAAAGACAATATATAGCACAGTCCTACTCAGATCTATCCTTTTAATTCTTCTCCATGTTCCCCTTCCCAATGTGTCCTTCCACCAACTTCTGTTTCTCATTCTCACACTTTTTGCTCCATTTTTTCTCCATGTCACCTTGTTCTGAGAAGACGTAGGGGAAAAGAACAAAAGGGGATACAACACAGTGCAGGGCCAGACTTGCTCAGACACTCAGCCCGAAGGCCGGAGGACTGAGTGACTCTCTTGACAAAGTGCGTCCGCTCACGTAATGATTCCTCGGCCACAGGGAGACTCAAGGAGAAAAAGATGAGAAGGGAAGAGGAAGTAGAGCAAAAGCACCTTTAAATTTGTAATGTTGAACAGTGGATGTGGGGAAGTGTAAGCAGACGTTTCAAAGTCAGAATAAGTGGTGTGGCTCAAGGAAAACAGAATGATACGGGCACTTAGAGAGCCTCCACAGACTGAAGAAATACTGTTAGAAACTTTTTTTTGTCTGCCTTTTTCAGGCTGTCATGTACCGGACATCTCTCACTTTTCTTCAGTAACTCCATCTTTCACTGGGTATTGACATTTTAGAAATCAAATATAAAGACTCAAATTTATTCTCTGTCTTTGATTCGGTTTAATACTTCCCAAACATTCTTTTTTCTTTAGTTCTTTCTTCCTACTTGATCTACTCTTTGTGTCTTTATTTTACCACTTTAGTTTCAAAGCATTATGGTTGTTTAAATGCACTTTGTGAAATAGCGCCTACTTTATCTTAAATTGGGTGAATGGAGAATTCTGAAAGACTGAAGAGTGCAAATCAACTGATGTGAACTGGATAGCTTATAGTGACATGTTGTTTTTTGACAGTCAATATGTTAGCTATTGAAATAATATTTTTGACATAAGAAATCCAAGCAACAGCAGTTTTAACACTGTCTACATGTAGGCCAGTACTTCAGAGAATTAATTTTTTTTTGTGTTTTCTGAATGGCAACTGTAACACAAGTTAAAAAATATATACACACTTCCCTTTTTGGATCATTTGATACTATTTATTGATACTACAATCTTATCTTTAATATTACTTAATTTCATATTTATTTAGAGAAAATTGCTTTTTTGGTTTATCATATAATTTTAAATTAAATATTAATAAAATATTGATATTTGATATCAACTGCACTGGTGAACTTAGCACAAAATGTAAGGATTTTTGTGTTTGATAGATCATTTCATTGTTTTCACGATTCTTCCGTTGGAAAACTTGTTTAATTCCCCTTTAAAGGATGCCATATTTGTAGAATATGCATTTGTGAAATGAGCAGCAGGGCTGAGAATGTGAAAAAAAAATGCCAAACTTTCATTGCCAAAACAGCCTTTTTCTTTTTTTTTTGTTGCTAATGTCTCTTGTCTGAAGCCTCTGGTAACCCCAGGTGGTGACATTCAGGTGCCTGATGGACAGGCCGCAAAGTGGATGACACCCCAAGAAGACCGTCTCTTCACCCTGTCAGCACTTATTAAGTGTCTTCTACAGATTTGCAGTCAAGGTTTGCAGGACGATCTGGCCATTGGATTTCTGGCCAGACAATCCGGAACAAAGTGCACGCAGTCAATCTCTGGTCTGATAGGGCTGCCAGGAGGCCTGCCATGTTTGTTCCCCACTGTCAGGTCCATTTGCACTGGCGTCGTCAACACATGCACAGGAACCTGAACATGTGGAGGAACATTACGTTCCAGTCCAGCAATGAGTCCAGATACTGCCTATGCCAGTTGGACTGCAGGGTCAAAGTATGGAGAGGATGTAGTGAACTATGCTGATTGATGGGTTGATAGAGTAACATCTTTTGAGGGGGGGTTAGGGTACTTGAGTAAAGTAACTGTATAAAAGTATCTGTACTTTTACTTGAGTATAATTCTGTACTCTTTCCACCCTTCGCTGTTCATATGCATGCACTGCCTACCCAAGCACTGTCTACATGTGGGAAACACTGGCACTGCAACTAAAATCATGTATGCATGTATTAAGGTAGATTTACTATGCCTGCAATAACTTTAATACAATGGCACCCCTGTATGTTGTTTTAAACTATGTTATATAGGTGAGCGACATGACTTCATTAAAATTTTTATCTTAGTCCCTCACAAACACTCACTCTGTCACAACTAGCAACAAATTAACTGAAAAGGCCCATTCGATAGCATTTACTCATTAGTGCTTTTACCTACAGCTCAATGTCCATCTACACAGGAAGCAGGGGAGTCAAACATATACCTCCTCGTGAACAGAGACAGTTTAGAGGCTTCAGGCTGCACCCCCCTTGATTCCATCCCTATACCATAACATTGATCGAGAATCGAGACTGCCCCTAAGGATGCCTTGTCCTGCTCGATAGCATGTGTACTTCTATCCGAGTCTCCCCAACATTTGTCAATACTGCTCCAGTTCCTGCACTTTGTGGGAAACAATTTCTCTGCAGGCGATCTCAGTGAAGATCAATTAGTCGTCAGGGCACAGAATGGCAACTGTCACATGCCGTGAATCCTGACAGGTCAGTTAAAAAGGCTGTGTGGGTTGGTGGTCTAATCATGATGGAGTCCAGTTAGAATCTTGGTCCATTAATTTCCCCCTTGGCTGGTTTTAATTATTTAGGAGGCTTGTACTGAATACTGTAAATGCACACACACACTTCACACTACACACATCCTCTGTTTCATTCACAGCAGCTGGAAAATTATTTTCCCAATTAAACTTGTTTGCTGAGTAAACACATCCCAGAGCACTAAAGCCAAAGAGCTTCTCCTCTGTCTGGTTTGATATGCAAACTGGCCACCAATCTCCAATTTGCTACCACTGTAATTGCAAACATTAGCAAAGTGGGGTTTACATATTATCACTCTCCTGATCCTCCCAGCTACTGTATGTCTCATAAGTTCCACATTAAATCCGTCTTTTATATTTTGTTGTCTAGAAAAGAGCCTGAAAGAAAGGACGGGTGCCTGGTGCCCATGTAGGGATGGGAATTGACAAGATTTTATCGATACCAGTGCTATTAACGATCCTGCTAATCGATCCAGTTCTTTAATGATTCCCTTATTGATTCCTGCAGATTTTCCATGTGGGCAAATGTTGGCCTGTAGATTTTCAGTGGCAACAATGTCAAACACACATGTCACAGCATAGATAACGGCTTCTGCAAATTGCTGGTGTTTCTAGTCTATTAAAGTTGTGCAGTAAGTGCCTTTTGTAAAAAATTAAGCTACAATTCTGACCACCTCTGAACCCTGTCAGTGGAAGGAATTGGTAAGGGAATTGATTAGCAAAAAGACTCATGATATCGATGTTTTGATGGAGCTGTTAACTATTCTCAACTGGAATTGGTTTTTGATTCCCATCCCTATGCCCATGGTCCACAGCAAATCTTAAAAAAATCTTTCAATATGGCCTACATGAAGCACAGAGGTCATTCTCATACTTGGGTGGGTCACAACACTTAATGACCTCAAAAAAGTTTTTTAAAAATCAATACAACTCATTGAAAAATCCAGATATAATCACCATCCCCACAAGAAAAATGCATTATTGAGCTGTTGTTTGAACTTTTAGCTGCAGCTGAATTCAGTGGATATTATCCTGCACTCTAGCACTCTTGGATTATTGCTGAGATATTGTGCTACATCAACAATGGGGCTCCTAAAACACAGCTTACCTGCTGTAAGTACAGAGTATTACTTGATTCATTTTAAACTGCATGTAAGAGTATTTGAGCAATTCTGCAGACTTTGTTGCTGATAAATATTGTCAAGGAGCCGGAGCAGGACGAGACAACCGCCTTTCCCAAGCTCAGCATATTTCTGTGGGAAACACTGTTGTCTCACTTGATTTTGACATTAGGACACAACTAAATGGTAAACACATCAAACAATCAATCAATCAATCAATCAATCAACTTTATCTATAGAGCACTTGAAATACAAACAAAGTTTGAGCAAAACAGCAGGAAAAACCTGACAAGAGCCAAGAGCTTATGGAGCACACCAAATGATAAAGACAAAAACGTTGCAGAGTAAAAAACAAAAATGAAGACAGATTAACAAAGTAGTACACAATTGTGTCTGGACAGCACAAGCACATTACACATAGACGTCCACAGCCATCGTTGGATGGAGTAATGGCTGGGACCCCAAACTACCACAGACAGCAGCATGGCACATTTACAACTAAAAAACAAAAGTCTGAATTTATGTATTACAGCAGCACAGCATGGATAGCTCATCTGCTCCTTTATCAATTCTGTTTAATGGCCCTGCACTGCTGTAAAGAAAGGTCTTTCTATAGGTCTTCCTGAAATCTGATAGGCTACCTCAAAATCATTAGAAATGATTGGTTGTTTGCCTTTTTAAGCCATTAATACAAAGCTGTGGTTAAGGCTGTTTTTACTTGAACTTATTTAATATTACATTGTTTTCCTACTCGGTAGTGGGGTACACCAGGTGAGGGTTTAGGGTCAGGTTTTCCCATGCAGCTTCATTCTGTAGGTTTATTTTGGTGTTTCTCTTTTTTATCTGCATTCTTAAAGATGCTCAGCTAACATTATATGCAAATTGAAACACATGATCCTTTTTCCACAATCACAGGGGTTCAGCTGCTATTGTAAAAATGTTAAAGGGATAGTTCAGTATTTTTGAAGTAGGGTCGTATGAGCTCCATATGGCCACTAAGTACATTGGATGCAGTAGAACGTTCTCTCCTTTCCCTCAGTAAGCCAGATACACTTTATATTTCCGAAAAGTTAATGCACTTAAAAACATTTATAGGTAGCGTACTCTTAAACTGTGGTATTATTTTTTGATGGGCGTTTTTGTAGGCGGAGAAAATACCCTTTGTACTTGGTACATTACTTCCCTGTTTGCGGCTAGTTCTGCGTAACAGACTCTTACTGACTGTGGCTTACTGAGGGAGAGGAGAGAACTTTCTACTGCATCTAATGTACTTAGTGGCCATATGGAGCTCATACAACCCCACTTCAAAAATACTGAACTGTCCCTTTAACAACAAACAATACTAATACTACAGTGCAGGCTAATATCTTATCTAATATCCAGCATTCAGCAAAAGAGTTTTGTAACATCATGATAAGTTTTATCCACACTTGTATTTCATTGTTAGATACTTAACTACAATTGGCTCACTTGGGAAGTGTAACTGCATGTCTCTCTTTTGTAGACGGTAACTGCATCAAGCTTACTAAAAAACACTGATAAATGAATCTGGTTGGCCTACTTTGTGTATAAGAAACACTGCGCTAAGCACACTTAGTCAACATTAGCCCATGTTGACAAACTTAAATATGCTTTAGGTGAGGGAAACAAAGTGGCCTGGTCATGCTTGTATTTTTCTGTATGCAGCCCTCAGTACAATGTTTGAACGTTCCTTTTCTACACTTACATTTCTCTTATTCAACCTTTTTTAGCATTTTGATATAACCATTTTTATATGCAGCTCATCCCCACCAATACTGACCCGTCCTGTACTGTAACAAGTAGATTATGCAGAGGCTCAGTGAGTTCTCTGCCCATAACCTACTCTGATCATCAAAAAGACATTGGCTCTGCAGAAATCTACTCCAGATCAGAAAAAAATTGTCCAGTTCATGTGCCTTTTGTCTACCCTCTGTCAAAAAAACTTTGATTCCTACATAAATGTATTCATTTCATCACAGCAGATAGACGGCACCTGACAGATTTTGACTGGAGGAGCCCACAGTTAAGGCAGGATAACCTCTATGATGGCAGATGATTAATAAGTGAAGAGTAAGAGAGGCCCTACAGTGGCTGTCTTTGATAAAGAAACAATGGTATAACTTCCACATGTTTTCTCCTTGTTGGTGGATATAATCAGATGGTAGGAGAACTTTGGGAGGGCTTTCATTTCCTTTTCATCACCCAGAGGACACCACTGAAATCTCTGGCTATGGCTCTTAAGAAACACTTTTTAATCAACCAAAATGACTTTCCAGGGTGCCATCAGAGAATTACTCTGTCAAGCAAAACTGGGCTTACATGTGCAATCACTGCAACAAAATGGGACAGGAGCTGATGCTGTTGTCTTCATTGGGCAGCAGTGTTTGGCAGCCTGAGAGAGTAGAGCTCTTAAGAAGTTGGAGTTGTTAACAAACATAAACTTGTTAATTTAGCTGCATTCACATTACCACTATGTGCAAAAGATTATGGTTCCTTCTGGTTGCCGAGCTTTACATCTAAAGGGTTTATACAATTATTTTAGAGATAGAGCAAAAGACAGAGTTTTATTCAACTTTATATAACCAGGAAAGTCACTGAGATATAGAACCTCTTTTATAAGAGTGCCCTGGCCAAGACCTGCAGCAGCAGCACATTTACAAAGTTACAGACATGAAACAATTACAAACACTGATACGTACTGCACATATCCACAAATCAGAGTCAAAGAAGCAGAAAATCATCAAAGCATAAACAACCTGCTTCCCCTTCCTACAATGCCTTAATATGCTTTTCAAAAGATTTAAGAGACCAGCTCTTGAAGCCCAGGTTTCTCTGCAGCAGATTCAAGTCTGCTGGAGCAGCATGTCTGAGGCCTCTTTTTTCCCATTTCAAGACGAACACTGGGGATGGATAGCAAGAAGTAAGTTTTGTGACTCAGTCACAGAGACTGTATCTTCCAGAACGTTCACATGAACACAATTACTTAAATATGAGGGGAGCAGGCCAATTACAGCCTTATAAATAAGGATGTACCAATGGCTCAGTCAACAGATGGTCAATGAGACCTAAGGCATTGTGAGGGTGCATGCATATATAAAGCATCACTATTATCAAGCAAAGGCATAAGAGTAGCAGCAATAAAATTATTTTTTTTGCAAGAAAAGAAAAACACGTCTTAACTCTGAATAAAAGTCCAGTCGCAACTTTAACTTCTTCACAAGTTACTCAATTCGAAGCTTAAAAGGCAGCGAATTATCAATCAAGAACCCAAGGTTTTTATAAGAAGCTGAGCTAAAATTCCCCAGGAAAAGTGCTGGGAGTTGGGGTGCCCACTTACACCCTCCTGCCATCTTCATTGGCTAAAGCATCTGACAGCCAGTGCTGCTTCATTTAGTTTTATCTTTTAGTACCATAACGCCGTTAACATCCAATGTAGCCTTCCAAAATTGCATGGGTGTAAAACAATGGTATATGCCTGTAGTGGTCTTGTCCTTTGACTTAACGCCAGGTTAAACCACTGTTACTGTATCATGATAAAGGTGTGTGGGGCTATCTCTGAGAACAAGTGAAGAAATCCACAACATAATCCAGAAAAACTATTATCTATCCTGCTCTTCAAACCTTATGTTAATTAGAAAATAGGATTTATATTTTAAATAGTTAGCAATCACAAAGAATACTGTCATATACTTTAGGCTAAATTTAAGTATTTTATACTGACATTAGCATATGTGACATTTCAGCGATGCAAAACAGAAAAAAATATAACTACAACTTTCTAACATAATATTACCTGTTGTATTGGCATATTGAAATTTTTATTTTGCTCTTCTGAAACTTCACCAAACTGGTGTCAACATGAACTAATACAAGGTGTGTCAGAAAAGTTCCAGGACTGGTGTCACAAAAGACTTATTTCAAACTCAAATTTCAAACTAAGAGTTTTCCCCTTCAAAGTAATCCCAGCATGTCTACAAAGAGGTACTACGGTGTTTTCTTTGTTCAGTGCGCAAGAAGAGGTGAGAGTTGTGGCAGGAAAAGTTGTGGCTGCTTCACCATGACTACGTGCCTGCTCACAATGCCCTGAGCATCTGACAGTTCCTGGCTGAGAAGAACATCATCGTGCTGGAGCAACCTCCCTACTCACCTGACCTGCTCCATGTGATTTTTTCCTCTTCCCCAAGCTCAAGGGGGTGATCACAGGGACACGATTTGAAGATATGGATGACATCAAAAAGGCCGTGATGACGGAGCTGCGGAGGATCCCGGAAGAATCCTTCCAGGAGTGCACGAAAGCGTGGCAGAGAAGGATGGGAAAGTGCATTAGACTCCAGGGGGATTACTTCGAAGCAGAAAACTTGTACTTTGGATTCTAAATAAATCTTTTGTGACACCAGTCCTGGAACTTTTTTTGACACACCTCGTAACTTACCTCTAGAGTAGATCTAGTTAAACAAATGCAGAAGGACAGCTTATATTAACTAACATCAATGGCATCGATGTCATGGCCAACAGTGGTTTAAAACATCCTGGTTAATAATCCTATTGGCTCTCCAACACATTGTTTTGCCCATGCTAAAAAAAGGGAACCTTTATCCTAAACTTACCAGAAACAAAGAGACACTAGCTGCCCCAGCTTCATCTGCCGTCTTTCACCACAGATAAGCTATGCTACGTTAGTTCCACTGCTGCCGAGGGACACAGCAGTAAGGTACTGTATTTACCGAAGAGAAGCCAAAAGCCTACACTGGCAATACAGACACAACATGCAAGATGAAATGCAAGAAAAGAGGCCCAGGCAGGATGTAAAACTTGGCATCCCCCTCAAGTACAACAGCCCCTGAACACCGGTCCCAAAACAATCAGTAGAAACATTTCATATTTTTCCTTATCTAGAGTGACAGACACTATGAAAGAGGGTAAGGAAAAAGAACCTACTTGCATTTTCGTAAAGATCATGCATCATAAGATCTAGAGTAACATCCACAAACGAAGACAAAACAGAATCACTTCCAACTTAAGATTTATCTATCAGATTGGTACCTGAAGTTTATTTGGTTGTTTTAGGAAGATTATTTTTTAAAAGAACACATCCACTATACGCTTCAAAACAGCAAAGCCTGTTGTTGGTGGTTGGCAGTGATAAGGTATCTCATCTCTTTTCCAGTAAAAAAAAAAAAAGTGATGAGTTTGAGCTTGATTCAGGATACCTCAGGGACCCCTTCAAAGCAGAGACAGGGGTCTTAGTCATCGTAATGGGGCTGAGGTCTGTGAAAAGTATGACTGATGGGACAAAAGATGAGGAACTATAGAGGGTTCATGGCAAACCATACATCATGTGTTATCTAATTAACCTTAGCTGTCTGATTGTTATGTTATGAAGCACAACCCTTTCCACATAGGACAGACTGAACACAAGAGAAAATTGTTTTGATTTTTCCATTTATCCTGTACTGCATCATTTATGTCTTTGGTATGCAGGTTTAAAATGCATACAACAGGACATAAAACACTGT
This sequence comes from Cetoscarus ocellatus, assembly GCA_037902135.1. Taxonomy (NCBI): domain Eukaryota; kingdom Metazoa; phylum Chordata; class Actinopteri; order Labriformes; family Labridae; genus Cetoscarus; species Cetoscarus ocellatus. The sequence goes on from JBAMNC010000874.1 coordinate 262,387, forward strand.
ATAGCCCTGTTCTTATCTCTCAGTCAGTGTCACATTGTGGCAATAGTACTGAGATTATGCTTTGTTCACAAACACACAGCAGCGGCAGGGTTGGGGTCTTTTAACACACAGTGGGAGTGAGTTATTGTTCCCCTGGGAAATAAGGTCTAATTGATAATTAGAAAGAGAGCAGACAGGACTAGGAAAAGGCCCACACATTCTCCCATGAAAATGTGCATAGCATGCTAAATATTATACCAGTATTTATGCATATTGCAGATCAAATTACGCTTCAATCCTTGGCAGATGGAAAATAATATTGGCAACATTTGCAAAGCTGTGAGAGCACTTGAAGATATGATTGTTGCATGGTAATAAGACATCATTGTGGTGTACAATAAGAATAATGGGCTTTTCCCAAGAGGGGTTATTGTGTCTCCAGGTTGGCTGTTGTTTTTTTCTCTATAATGAAGTGGCTACTGTGACGACTTTCATGTAGCACTGTTTTATTTTTCAAGAAACCCACTGTTTTCCTTTTAAACTTAGTGTTTCTTCTCAAAGCACTTGAAACAAGAGTGACACTATCAGAATTAATCAAACAGTAAATGACTACACCAACCACTGAGGTTTCCGAGCATAACAATGCAGGGCTGATTGTCAAAAAAGCTGCCTGATAGTTCCTGATAAGCAACTGTGAGCATTGATTGAGGAAATATCATCGAAATCATCAATTTAAGATCCCCTGCATGACAAAAAGGCTTCATTCAGTTCACACTGTAAAAACTCCCTTTGGCACAGTTTTCACTGTTTATTTATTTGAGAATTTGAATGAACACAAGCAAGAACTGTTCTTTATCAAACAACTAGAGTATTCAGGAGAACATAAAACTTTAAAATAGGTTAAGCACTTTTTCTGACCCTGTTTAATCTTGTGTCTCATAAGTACTTAAGACCTATTTCTCCACAAGGCAAAGAAAGCTTAAATGTTTTGTTAGAACAAGTGGGATACATGATATACTGTCTCTTAATCTCTAGTTTATTCTGTAAGAAACAGCAAGTACTTATCATAATATTAGATTCTAGTACAGATCAAATGACACTAAAACATTTTCAATACCACAACAACAAAGATAGATTTCCTTCATATTAAAAATTCCACAGAAACACCTACACACTGTCAATTGCGTAAAAGCATTGCCAACAATTATGTGTGTTGATATTGTCAACATTTTCTACAATTTAAAAGACCCTGTCTCATAAAATAAGCCAATTTCTTTTTTGAATGTCTGAATCATCGGACCAACCTTCCTTCCATTCATAACTTTAACTGTACTGATCCAGAGTCAGGAAACTGGCAGGTAACGTCGCTACAGACTCCTCACACCCCAGACACAAGCTGTTGAGACTCCTACCCTCAGAAAACTGTACGCAAAAAACACCAGACAGAAGAACATATCACCCATCCTACAGATCTATTCTCACTGTTGAAGATAAATTTTGTTTTACTCTGCACACCTTTAAAAGCAGTCCTGTTCATATTACCATATTTAAATAGTAAATACATTAAAGCACGTTTTGCACTAGTGTATATGCAGGGTTGTTTAGATTAGCTCTAACCTTTCACTTTAATGTAAGCTTGCACCCATTATTTTTCTCATTCATATTTCAAAAACTTAATTCTTATTTCAAATCTTCTTCGTGTGTGTATACGTCCTCTTGTTTGTACATAGAGAGCAAATTTAACCAAAGTCAAATTCCTTGTATGCTTAACATACCTGGCCAATAAAGCTGATTCTAATTTTCATTCTCAAAAAGTACACAAACTTAATGATCCCCTGACATATTATTAACAAAAAAAAAACTTGCTAAATTGCACAAATATGCTGGTGATACTTGAAATTGGGAGTCAAATTGGCAAGGCCTTTGCAAAAAAATGAAAAGGCTCCTTGAATAGAATAAATAAATACATAATTTCAAATAGATGAAGTTGTGTTTAGGAAGCACATCACTGTTAGTGGCTTTTAATCTAAATCTTCTTCATACAAGCTTTAGGATTGGTATCTGTTTTTTCCCCCAAACATTGACTTAATTGATATGAACAATGTCATCCTACCCCACATCTTGTTTAAAACTTCTCCAAATTAAACTTCATATTCTTCCAAGCTTTCTTGTGTGTTGTTTGCTGGGTGCTGATTGCAGCTCATTCATCCTAATATATTTTGTTCGTCTTGATAAACAAACTCAGTATTGATGAGGTTAACTTACCTTGACCACTGAGGTCAGGACGAGCTTTTTCACCCAAAGGTGGAAGAACCACACTTTAACATTAAAACAATTAAAGATATCAATATTACAGTTAAATAGTACTGCACTGGAAGTGCATCAGCTGCTTAGGGGCCACCAGGGGACAGAAAGACACATTGAAGCTGGCAGAAGCCCTATGGTATTGCCTAATCAAGTGTGTCTGGCCTTTAAGCTTGAACTCAGTTTGTTTTAAATCAAACAGTGACAGAGAAACATCCTATTGATAGCTTTCAGGTGACATCACACAAACATGCACTTCCCCTAATGTTAACTATGAAGAAGTTGGGGCATTGATATCTGAGCTGTTAGTTAGCACACCCGATATTCAAAGCTCAGCAGCTACTGTGTGTTTAAATGTGGGCTCAGGCTTTTGCAGAAGGGCTCCTCCCTCCCTACCATCTTACCTCTTTTCTAACAGTACCAAACGTCCTCTCATCTATTCAACAAAGGCAGAAAAAGCCCCAAAAACATCTCAAAAAAGGGAGAAAAAGACAGTATAAATAAATTAACATATAAATAATCTACAGAGAAGTTGATTTTTCAGCAAAAACATGCATTAACCAGCTTATTTGTTTCGATGTTTGTTTATCTATTTGAGTTATAGATGGTTATTTTAGGCAGACATCAATTGTTATTGTTCTTATATTATTCTTGGTATATACTCATAGCAAGAAGATTGCTAGTTTGCCTCTCCATGTCAACCCGGGTCTTTCTGTGTGAAGTTTGCATGGTCTTCCCAATTCTGCGTGGGTTTTCGCCGGGCACTCCAGTTTCCTGCCTGTTTCAAAAAACATGATTGACTCTAAATTACCCTGAGGTGTGAGTGTGAGCATGAATGGCTGTCTGTCTCTATGTGGCCCTGTGATTGGCTGTCAACCGGTTCAGAGTGTACCCTGCCTTTCACCTAATGTCAGATGGGCTAGGCTCCAGCCCCCCACGACCATGAAAGGGAAAAGTTGTATAGATATGATAGATGGATAAATGTTTTTTTTGTTTTTTTTTTCATTTGGATAAAATTGCTTATGTGAAGACAAGCACGAAATATATTTCTACAGAGCCCTACCTTGGAAAAAAACCCCAGAGGGGGGCAAATAACCGGCCAGTTTTGTCAGACACTCCTCTGTTTATGTACGGGATCAAGGCAGCAGCCCCAAGCAGACTTCTCCTAATCCTGACATGAATTTTATTGTGTTAATTTGATCAGAATTTTAGAATATTTCTTAGATCAATCAAGCCATGGCCCCAAAACACTAACAGAAAATGGCAGAGCTCATAGTGATCCTAATACTATCAATTAATATATTAACAATCTCATACTTACTGATCAGTCACCAGTGTTTTGATGATGAAGAATTTCTTTTTTCTAAGTTACAGCAGTAAAACTGTTTCAAACACACTGGAAATCTATAAAAGTAACTTGTATCTGCATATCTATATGCTGGCAGTAGTGAAAAGGGAAGGATTCTTCAATATTACAACAATAAACGTACCGTACGAATCATTCTGATAAAAACTTCTGAAATGTCCTAGGTGCCAAAAATTTTGTAGAGGTGAGAAATTAAAAAGGCTCTGCTGCAGCTTCAAATACTGATCAGCGCTGGCTGACATTCTTTTGCCCTTGAGCGCTCGATGATGGTCATATGACTGAAGGCTATTCATTAACCTTCATTCATTTTGTTGGTAGGTCACAAAGGAGGAAATCTTCTGAGTGTATTTAATCCCTAGCGGTCTAATACATATTTGTATAGCATGTATAATTTGAATGAGCCCATCAACAAACAATGTCGCATGAACCACTGTCACACTATGATCTGTTCTGTGGTCAAACGCAAGAGACGTTGGCAGTGTTGGAGTCTTAAAAAGACCTAATGAAATCTGCAATTGTTAAATTTTTATTTTGATTATAGAAATGGCATTCACAGCTGGCTCATCTGTAGTTATTCACTGCAGCAACTAACTATAATTTGATTTTGGACAGACTGCTGACAGCCGATAGATCTTTTAGTACCTGTCTATCGAGAAATAAAATATAATAATTCACTACCCTTTTTGAATAACAGAGACTGAAAGACAACCAGATTCTTTCTTTTCCTCCTTTGTAGCTTGACTGTGCAGACTTTGTGCTCAGATTCTCATTGCCATGACACCGCTAACAAGCACAAAACAATAAGACCTGAGAAAAGCTCAGTTTTAAACTTGTGCTCTGAATGTAGCTCTTAAATATGTCTGACTCTGTATGATGTGTGTAACTGGAGTAAAGTCCAGTTTACTGAGGTGAAGGAAGACAATTCAGAGGTCAGAACTTACAATTTGCCCACCATTTACCAATAGGAACGTCAGATCAGTTCAGACTCAGGCCCTCTCCGCACAGAAACGAAAACATTTTAGTTTGGAAAACATTCTCTGTAAAGACAACATTGTTTCAAGAAATGCATCTGTCCACACAAAATCACTGAAAAGCTGTTGTACATATGCCAGGCCTGTAAGAGGCGCTCTCCACTGCTGCAGACATACACCAAAACCAGAGAAGACATGGAGCCTGTGCATAAATCATGAGAAACGTCAACAACCACTGACGTTTGTGATTCTCTGTGTCCTCTTGTTGCTCACAGTGGCTACGTTTACATGCAGTCATTAACCCTTTCATAACCGGAATATTAGCAATAACCTGGTTGCGTGCAGCCATGTAAACACCAAAAACTCTTATGAAAAACCAGAACATGCTCATATTCCGTTTTTTAAAAACCCGAAAATCACCCCTGGGTTACTCCTTTTATAACCCGAATATCTGGACAAATATACACCTATTGGGATATCTCCATTGAAAGGAACATTGATTTGTGTTCTGCGCATATTCTTTTCGCAAGGAATCTTGGTCTTTTGAGTACAGGAAGTACTTGTAAAATAGCACAGCTCCGGCTCCATTTCCTATTTCTTCACGTCCTCGTCTTCCATTAATGAAGAAATTGACAAAGAATAGTGTCAAGTACTGGTGGTGGGTCAGTAACAGCACCAAAGCGCAAACGAAGCCGACTGCTACCTGCTCTGGGCTGTTCATTATCCACTGTGCTGCTGCTGTTGTTGTCGTTGCTATTGGATACAGGAAGAAGAAGCGGAAATGACGCGCATTGCGTCCTGACGTTCTCCATGTGTCGGGATGTTGTCCATGTGTCGCTGTTTTGACACCATGTATAGAGGAATAACCCTGTTTGCTCACGCATGTAAACGGTTTATTCTGAATGTTTCAGAAACCGGAATATTGACCTCAACCCAAATATTGACTGCATATAAACGTAGCCAGTGCTAGCATAGAGGAGTGCCTTTGCATTTTATTGTGCCCTTTGTTTAAAGGGCACAATAAAATGAAAGAAATTCTTTTAAGAACAACCAAAATCTGAACATTTTTTGTACTACTGCAAGTCAACACTTTTTTATTCCATGTCTGCATGTTAATCAAAATAATTAGACTGGTAAAAAATTAATTAATTTCGAGCAGAAGTAGCGAGGTACAAAGAAATATGATCAGCAATGACTAAAAAGCATATCAGCTTTTAATTGGTGCTATTCAGGCATAAGCTCTAAAAATACAACAATACTACAGGTGGTCCAAGTGTCCCACATTGTCCTGGCTGCTCTGTAGTCAAACAGTGCATTGGGGACTGCAGAAGGCATGACTTACAGGCAGATGGTCAATAAAGTTCGGAACAATGGAACACAGGTCCCACCTGGGCTTTGCTTGGGGACCTCTGCAGGGAGTCTGCAGCTATCCTGTTAATTATACACTATTTGTATTCCTTGAGAATTGCTGAGCAGAGTTCTCCCTCATACAGTTTACTTACATTATTCAAAGGAGTAAACAGTGGGTTTCTAAACATAATGATGTTTCATTTTAGAAGAGGAGAGAGACGAGTAAAAAAGAGTGACAGTGAATTTTAAATGAAAAGGGGAAAGACAGGAGGCTTGTGTGGATGATGATTGATGTATGCTTATCATGGATAAAAGAGAAAGTAAAGAAAGAATTATGATGAGTACAGACAGTTGGGAGGATGACGGATGTGATGACAAAGAGGTGTTAAATACTGGATATTAAAATTCAGTTCAGGTAGACTTGGCAAAATGAAAAGATGAATGGAAAGCCTGGTTCACACAAAGATTTTTAAGCCTGTTTCAAAAATGACAGACCCACACAACAAGCAATGACAGTTTTACCCATTTTGTTTCTGTGGTGTATGAAGAGAAACAATATGATTGAAGCATCACACCGCCAAAGTCCGATCACTAACGTCCGTTTCACTGATGCATTTTACTTGCGTGACAGCAGCTGTGTGTGCATGGTTCCTTTTGGCAAGCATGTTAACAAGTCAGAGCTTTCAGACTGCCAGCGGGAGACTCCCACACCAAAAATCTTGAGAATAGGAGGCCCACCTTCTTTATCCAAAAGCTATGTGTGTTTCTCGGCCAAAACAGATAGGAAAAGTAGTTATGCATGTCCACAGCAGGACAATATGTCACAGAACAGATAGAAACTGTTTTATTACTGTTCCTCTCTGTGCCTCTCAAAGTTAAAGCTTCAGTTTGCCTCTTCCATGGAAATGCAGGTTTCCCAGGTCAAATAAGGGGAATTTCTTGTGGTTCTTTCCAAGATTTTAATAGAAGCTCTTTTAGGGGTGATGTATATGGAGAAACAGAGCGTTGACAGCAGAACGATGCAGCCACAATATAGCACATGCATATGCTTGGTATGAAAGCCATCGTGTTCTCCAGCCGGAGCTAGCATGTACGTCAGCCTTGCGCATCTAGTGTCAACCCATAACAATCCAGCACTCTGAGTTAAAAAAAAAAAAAAAGAAAAAAGAAAAACAAGGGTGAGCAAACACTAGGGGCTGTGCACTTAATCATAAACATGTACAAAGCTCTGACAGGAGCCATGTGAGCAAAAAAATAAAAAAAAAAGCTAGGGACAGGACTCAGTCTGAGCTGTTGTCCACCACAAATCACTCCATTAGACTTAGCAATGGGCACTTCTAAGATGCTGTTGATAGCAATGCCATAATTGATTTTGCTACTTGATCCAGTCCGTCATCAATTCTCTTATTGATTCCTTTGGATATTCTGTTAGGAAAAAAAGTCTGCCTACACAGGTTTTCTACATTAACACTGTCAAACATATGGCATTCCTAATATTTAATGCCATGCTGCATACATGAATGCTTCTGCAAGTTACTGGTGTTTCCAACTTTGCTTTAAATCAAAGACACAGACACTGGATATTGTGTAGTTTGTGTAATGTTGTGTAATTCCGAGCCCAAATTTGACCACTTCTGTCTCCAATCTGCCATCTGCATCTCTGACTCCTTTGTTGTTGTCTCTGCTGACTGCTTCTGATGAGAATGTGATCCCCTCATTTGCAGAGCATGCAGAACACTTGGAAGAATTGTTGAGCATACACACAAATGCTATGGAAATGGCACTGATATTCACTTCCTGAAGCAAGTTGTGATCAACTGTCAATTGAACTAGTTTTCAATTTTCATCCCATATTTTATTATTTTCAATTAGTTGCCACTGTGGCTGAAATGATTTGTTGTTAGTGGAAGTGGGGTTTTTTTGCCACACAAGTGCACTGATGGCAGAGTTGACAGACTGACTAAAAATATTAATTCAATCTAACAGGAAAAGCAGTGCAAATAGTTTAAGAAATAAAAGACAATACACTCAAAAATATTAACTCATTAACATAATGTAACTGATGTTATTGCTTCTTAATGCCAAGACAATGAGTTTAACCCTCACTCACCTTTAATTATTCAATGTTCAGCAAAAATCTAAATTTCCAGCTCTACAAAATGCATTTAAACACTCCGCTTCGTTAAATATTAATTTTACAGAGCCATCCTGAACGCATCGCAATGTTTCTGACTGGACCTCAAATGCATCACGAAACACGATGTGCATTTGTTTGGTGCAACGTGTCTCTCATTTAGTTAAGTTGATTAGATTTTATGCTGTTAGTCTCAGTATGTGCATAAATACCGTTCATAAAGGTACTGAAGTTTCCTTTGTTTGCCTTGATACAACACTGTAGAGCAAAAGGCCTACTGTTCAGATAACTATGGTTTAAGATTAATAAAAAGTCATGCCCTTCCTTTATTGGACCAAGAATTACTCAAATTTCCAACACACTATCTCCTCAAAACAGCACAAAACATAAGCAAATGGTGAGTCTCTGCAGATCAGAGCACAGAGAGAGTTGAAGGGAGCAGAGACAAAGAGGAAATCAATCAGGGGAAGAAAAAAAGATTGCAAAGTTTTTGTTGGAAACTGCAGACTTCTTTGGAACCAAAACATCTGAACATCTCAATAACAAAGTGCCTCAGATTTCTTTGTGCTTTAATTTTTACAGCATCAGTAAAATTTCACTGGTGATGAAAACTAATGTAATAAGAAAAATGAAAAACTGTAATTTTATACTGGGGAAAAAATACATTTTAACACCGAACAGGAGAAGCACTCCAAACACAGCTTTTCTAACTCTTTGTTTTCAGGTCTTGGTGGTCAGTACAGTGTTGGTTGAACCCTGGAGAACTCTGAAACTTTCTCCTTTGAAGGTGGCAGCTCCGAGTGACTCAAACCTTCGCTCTGGTTTGCTCTCCGACTGTCTGTCTGCGACACTGACAGGAGGATCTCTCATGAAAGCAACTGTCATCGTCTCTGAGGGCTTTTGCAGCCCTTGAAGAGTCATTTCCACTGAGTTAGACTTGTCAGAGCTGCCGACCACCCGCCGAGTTAAAAAGGACGGTAAACGCCCAATGGGTGATGAGCGTCGAGGTGAGGACAGGGATGGGAATCTGGTGAGGCAACTTCGACAACCTGTCCTTGCTTCCCCCTGGATGCAGGTGTCTAATGTACATGCCTGAGGCTGCTGAGGGAAACAGAGACTCTGCATCAGGACTAGAATAAAAGACCCAATGAATGAAGAGTCCAACGTGGCCTGGAGAACATTGTTAATTTTGGTGACTAATTATTTTCATAATAGTTTTCCTCAACAACCTTTTTCCCCTGACGAAAACTAGATTATAACTTAAAAAAAAACAAGTGTACATTGACAAAAACTTAAACTAAATTAACTGACATTATCGTCAACAGATATAAACTTGACAACGATGTCTGACAGAGATTTAATTCAATCAGACCTAATTTTTGTCATGTAGAAAGTAGAGACAAGTTAGGAATCTCAGCTACTTTGGTTGTGTGGAAAGGTTTAATGAGTTAAGAGGGACATCCAATCACAACTGCCTTTGCTTCGTGGTGGAAGGATCCAAGTGTAAAACATGACTTCAGAAATTCAAGGAAACATAAAAAAAAGCCTTACATTTTACAATTCATATTTTAGTCGACTAAATTTGCAGTAAATTTCATCAACTAAAATGTTGTGAAATTTCATCAACTAAAACTAGACTAAAATTAAAACAATTTAGATGACTAAATTATGACTAAAACTAAAAGATATTTTAGGCAAAAGACTATAAGTAAAACTAAATTAAAAATTAACACTACTGTAGGACAGTGTGGAGGAGGCCTGGAACTGTATCAGGGGACTAAATTAATCAGTGCTTTCTGAGAAAGTCAAACATTCGAGCTGCAAAGAACAACATGTTTGAAATGTCAGCCTTCATAACAGGTGGGCCAGTCTGTGTAGGAGCCTGAAGTCTGGGTGCAGTCATAAAAGAGAAGGAGAGAGAGCTGCAGTGCAAAATCGGGAAAAACAGCAGAGATACAGTTAACTTTTCCTCAGAGCACTGAAGAAACAAGCAAGCACAGGGCTTGTTATCTTCTTTTTTGGAATTGCAAGGTGAAGAGGTCATATCTGTGATACACTATATGTGATATCTTAGTCTTGATAGTACTTTTAAAAAGCCCATATTAGGCTTTTCAAGATTTATATGCTCTGTATTTTACATGCTTTTCCACCTGAGAGAGTACTTCTACCAAAACATTGCAAAAATTAACACAGAAAAGACCAGGTAACCAATCAGAGCAGACTGGGCCCACATGGGAAAGACAGCTTTAAAGTGCCAGGAGCTGTAACAGAGCATCTCAGACGGACTGAGAATACCTGTGGATCAGGGGTACTAAGTATTTGAAAACTACAAGATTTTTTTTTTTTTTTTTGAGCAGTAACAATTAGAGATGGGAATTGAAAACCAGTTCCAGTTAAGAATCAATAAAAACTATCTAAAAGATTATCTTTATCCTAAAAAAAAGTCCCTTATCAGCTCCGTCCAGTAAGTTCTGAATACCAAAGATGTCACAAAAAAATCTGGGGTAGTCTAGAGTAATAACAGCAAACAGGAGAGAAGAGCTGTCAAAAGTTTGACTTAATTTTATTAGGGATGGGAATCGAAAACCAATTCCAGTTGAGAATCGTTAACAGCTACACCAAAGTATCAATATCATGAGTCTTTTTGTTAATCAAATCCCTTATCAATTCCTTTCACAGACAGGGTTCAGAAGCGGTCAGAATTGTGGCTTATTTTTTTACAAAAGGCACCTTCTGCACAACCTTAAGTGAGTGGAAACACCAGCAACTTGCAGAAGCAGTTATCTATGCTGTGACATGTGTGTTTGACATTGTTGCCACTGAAAATCTACAGGCCAACATTTGCCCACACAGAAAATCTGCAGGAATCAATAAGGGAATCGTTAAGGAATTGGATCGAATAGCAGGATTGTTAATAGCACTGTTATCAATAAAATCTTATCAATTCCCATCCTAAATTTTATTCAGTATGTCTCTAACAGTATAGTGTCAAGTATCTAGAGCAGTGTGATGTCAAACAAAGCAGACCCACAAAAAACTTGTTGAAGCGTGTCTACGGACATGGCATTAAATATCAGGGCTGTCATGTGTTGGACATTGTTGACACTCGGGATGGGCATTGAAACCCAATTGCTGTTGAGAATTGGTAACTCCCTCAAAGAAACAATGTCATTCGTCTTTTGGCTTATCAATTCCCTTATAAATTCCTTCTTCTTTGTTCTGCATGCCTTACAGGCCAAGGACATCATGCTCTCATCAGAGGCAGTAAGCAGAAACAAAAACACAGAAGTCAAAAGTGTAATCATTGCAGGGAAGAAGTGAAAGTGATCAAAATTACAGGTCAAAGTTCAACATAGTGAAGCTTACTTCACATGTAGTGAGTGGAAACATATGCAGCTTGCAGAAGCAGAAACACCACAGGAATTGATGGAACCGTGACAGAATTGGAGGGAAAAGCAGAATGGATAAAAGCAGTGGTATCAATAAAATCACATCAATTTCCGTCCCAAGCTGACACTGCCCACCTGTGAAGGCTTCCTTTTTTTTTTGGAGTCAATCGACAGAATTGATAATGACATTTATATCTATGTAATCTCATTAATTCCCATCTTCCCATCCCTGAATTTGTTGCCCCCCCCCCCAAAAAAAAGAAAAAAATTAGGATGAGTTTCTGAGGTTCAAATTCCACCTACACAGCTGTGACAAACAACAGTGAGGTATTGGCTGGCTTAATCTCTCTCTGCTTTATTTTTCCATGTCAGGTGAATTATCGGCTCTCCTTTCTTACTCCCCTCCAATCTCCAGTCTGGATATTTTTCTATTTTTTGCACTTTGGCACCCCAATAGTATTGGGGTGAAATTACTCACTCCATCCACTTTTCTCTCCTTTGAGATTCTTTTTCTGTCTCACTGCCTGTGTCATGGTGTTCGTACTGGGAACACCGAGTTAAGACAGCTTGCAGGAGGTGTTTTCCTTCAGGGCTTTCTGCCAAAAAGCTGAGCAGTAACTTCTCCTGAGAGGTTATACCTGCACCACAAAAGTTACACAGAGCAAGACGAGGCACAGACCAGGAAGCTGGGAAGAAAAGGCTCCTGGATGCGAGTCAGGGCACCACCGAATAGTTGTGTAATTCTTTCTCCATTTAAAAAAATGTAATCTTCCAGGTTGTATCGTTTTTTTTGACAGATGTGTCAGGTGTCTCGATTCTACACACAGAATTTTGCATTTGATGGAGAGCTGCCCCATGCACCCAAACATCACTACTCACAGTTAGATTGGAGGATGGATTTTTCTTTTGAAGAGATGGAAACTGAAATAAACCAACAGACATTCAGACTCAGTCCAAAGGAAGCTGATCGACTCTGCAGTCAGTCTCAGCAAACAGAAACACAGAAAGCCACAAAAAATGGCAACATAATGTCACACTCAACAACTAAAAACAGAAACAAATGTAACTTTTAAAAGGGATGGTCATTTTTAGCAAAGCTATTATTTGACGCAGGAATGCATGCTTTGCAGAGCACTGGTGCCAGTTTTTCTTTTCTATCCCATCCTGATATTTTGCAGCACAATAAGACATTTTTCTTAAATTATCCAGCCGGCTTCTTGCTTCCATTAATTCTCTGCCACCATAATGAGTGCACACATGTTGAGACGTAATCATGACGTCTACTCCAATTTTGCCTCTAGTTCAACTTTATTTATTTTATAAAGACACAATGCACATATAGGACCGCATCTGACAACAAGCAGCTCAGAGTTATGTGGATATTCTGTGCCTTGTGTGTTTTGTTCTCTGTAAGCCTATTGTCAGCCCCAAACTGACGTTTGTGTGTGGGTGGCAACTGCAACATACTCACTGCTGGCCTGCACTTTTCTTTCATAGTTCAAGGGCTCACATGAAGACAAGGATCCTTTGGGAGATCATCACGGACAACAGAAGCCAGAGCATATGGCTGTGAGCTCAAAGCAGAATGCTCCCTGGATTTCTGTGAAAGTTTAAAATCTTGTTTTTAAAGTCCATCACTTTTGACACAGTTTCATTCAGCCCTCAGTTATTTTTGCTGCCTTCTATCTAATAAGTTGTCAGAAAAAAACAACATATTTTTTGCTCTGGTTGTAAACTATTGCTTTTGTGGATCTGTATTTTTCAGGGTTATAAAAGTTGAATTTTCCAGATGCTTTGAAAACATTTGATAGCTTGAAAGCTTCTGAAGTGCTGCATCAGTTTTTAGAATAGAGGCTACAGAAACCATAAAAACAAACCTCTAAAGGTGCAAATTTATGATGATGACAAAAACTAGAGGACACCAGTGTAAGCTGAGTGTATGTTATGAGGCAAGTGTGCCATGTGTCTCATGCGTGTCTGTTAAATCAGTACAAATCAGAAGTGACAGGTGAAGTGGAAGACACTTAATGGAATAATTTGACAGCACACCAACTTTACACGTGTGGTTTCATCGCAGTACAGACGTAGCTTGAGTTACTCTTCCATGTCGAGGCTATGAATGATAAGCCCTCATAGCTGCAGTAACTCTCAGCAGAGGCTCATATCTAGCTCCGGGCCATGAGCAGTACAGAGATTTTACCGGGAGATGTAGAACCCAGAAGCAAATAGGCGGCAACAATAGAAAATAATGAGCTTGGGATGAAAGCAATCATGTTTCCCAAACACTCAAAAACTTAATGCATGAACAGAGTAAGAAGAATAGAAAAGCAGATGGCAGGTAGGAATATGAACAGGTTTCTTTTACAACAATATGTGAGTGTTCAGTGACTCCACTGTGCAGGAGGACCGCAAGTACAGAGCCAATCAGGTTGCATGCTTGGTGGGGGTATTAAGTACCTTGTTTATAGGGATGGAGATTGTTAATCATCACTGATATTGATACCCTTGAAGTGTTTTCCAGACACAGAATCTGGGATGTGAAGTTGTGCTCGGCGGTTAAATGGTGTTAATCATGTTGTGTTTTTTGTCTGTTTGTTTTGTGCTATGAAATGGATTTTTATGTCACATTCATCACTGGTGTAAATGCACTATGTGTTGTGCACACAGACGGCTTGCAGCTTCTAAGTCAAGGTAAAGGGTAGATAACAAAATTCTGATAACAAAATTATTTATGACACCGAAAACCTGGTTTGAGTCACTTCTACCACCACATCTAACACACTCGTACACACAAAGACCTAACAACACCATGTACACCCGTGTGAAGAATAGCTATATTTAAAAAGAACATAGATCACTGCTCAGTAATGGGGTAAATGGATGAGGCATTTATTGGTTAAAATTTGTTAGAAAAATGAAAGTCCTGATACAGGGGTGACAATATGATACATCATGTTATATTGTGGTACTAAAGTAGGGCCATATGTTGTGATTTTTTTCACAAATTAACCTGTCAGTTTTAAGAACTCATAAGCCTTTTTTCAATAAACATAATACCTGTAATACAATGAACTTTTTTTACTGTCCAGATTGATAACAATGAATTCAATGAGGAGACACTGAGTCAAATGGCTGCATATCTGCTGGGGCTGTCACTTTTACCAAAAATCAGCCTCGACTGATTCTCGAGCATACACGTCAAAAACCAAATGTCTTCTGTTATCAAGATATAGACAGTGAATGGATGAATAAATAAATCCCAACAGAAGAAAGTTCAAATCAAACCTAAAAGAAAAGGTAAAATTAATAGACGCAAAAAATGTTAATAATCACATGAAGAATAATCCTAACAAAGAGAAAGAAAAGCCACAGGGATCAAGGACTCACAATTTTTAGTGCTATGAGCCACCAGACATGCACAAAACTATTCAAAGTGATTTGTAGATTAAAAATATGATACAAAGAAATACAAAATATGACAATAAGCAGAAATTAGAACCAAAATAACTATATCAAAATATCTTCTGGTTAACTGCCTGGGTGTCATTCACCACACAGTCTTATCTTTCCAACAGACACAGACTTACTGAGCAGTCTTGCTTAAAGGGATACACCAACTTTTTTTTTGTTTAATGTAAACTGCCTGTAAATTTAAGAATGGCTTGCAAATGAACAGCTCACTCACAACTGCAAATTGATTCTCATTGTTCACTTAAAAGAGCTGTTCAAAAGACTTGACTTATTTGTGAATGTCACATCTGTAGAGCAAACCACTACGGAAGTAGGTCAAGAAAACAAAGCCTCTGTTTAGGAGTAGATGAAGAAAATACGATGACAGTAGAAGATAATGTAACATAACAGTAAAAATGAGTCAAAACAAGCAAACAGGACAGTTTAGAGTTGCTGAAGAGTTTATCCAATGACTGTAGGCAGAAGCAGGTTAACACTTCCCATTGACTTCCAGTGTTTGAGCTAAGCTAATTAGCGGGGGGCAACCTTTCTTGTTACTGCATGCAGAGTCAAAAGAATAGTGTCTATCTACTTGTCCTGGACTCAGGAGTGAGGCAAGATGGGAAAAGAAAAAAAAGTTGCCATATCCCTTTAATCAAAATAGATGCTGTTTAGCAATCCTTGTCAGAACTTCTTTACAGGGATTTAGACTCACAATTTACTCCTTGTGTTCACATCCCGATGATGCCACAAAAACCCACTGCTCTGATTCTTTGTCTTGTTTTCTTTAATACTCATTCCTAAATCACAGTTGATCTGCTTTTTATTTCTGAAATTGATAAGTGAGTGTAATTTTATGCAAAGTCTGTTGATAATCAGCTCTGCATGCACACAAGAATTTGTTGCTCTCAAGTCACTAACTACAGAGTCTTTTCTTCATGGATACAGATTCACCTACCTGTCTTCTCTGTTTAAATTAAATCTGTAAATTCATTCACACTTTCAAAATTTTGACAAGCATTAGACTCACAATCTTCCTTCTGTGCAGAGTCACAGCTTAAAGGCTGGTTCAAGCTCCCACAATTGAGTACAGGGAAAGTCATACTTGTGTGTTGCACTTGGAATATTTTTCATCATACACATCCATCAAAACAGTGTTTATAAGGCAGTAAATTATCATTATGCCAAATAATGAGCTTAGCACAGTATTCATGTGCATCTGAGTTTTCATTATTGGAAAGGGTTGTCGACTTGAAAGAGGAAAAAGATGCAGTTTCAGGTGAGTTTTCTATTTCACTGTGTGAGAGACAACAAGCTGACATTTTAATTTCAGCCTATCACTCCCATCTTGAAGTCATGTTTCAGCACAATAACACATCATTACAAAAGATCACACAGCCATTGGTATGCCAAACATTGTCCATTTCATTAATGTAGCGCTAATACAATGACTACTTTGTACAACAAAGTAACAACTAATTTTCCAGAAATGATTGACGTCATTTTGACTGCACTGTCAGAGAAACGTTTAAAAAAAAACAACATTAATTTGTGTCATTTTACTAGTTGGTAGTAGTTGCATCTTAAAGTCTGTTATTGGTTGATTTAACAAAGAAAGTCGGCAATACAGTCATAATAAAGTTTTGTCCTCGTGTGGTGTGTCATATTGCACAAATAAATTTAAGGCCTGAGGTGTAATGGGGAACAAAAGCTGGCAAAGTGGGAAAACTGCAGCCTTCACTTTGGATCCATGCTTGGAGTGTTTGATCATTCCTACATTAGCATGTATGTTTAAAGCTCAAGCTGTGTGTTTACACAGAGGATAATCTCAGGAAAATAATTTCAAATAATTTCAAATTTGGTTGAAAGTACATTCTGATTGAATTATTAAGTTATCAGTCTAAAGTTCAGCAAAAACTTGGGCATTATCAAATTTAAAGACGAGTTATCAACACTGGATTACAGTGTCAGCAATAATCAAGTTGGTTTCAGGGTGCTGTTAATAAGGCCAGTACTGCAGGGGCCATATCTAAACAGTTTAATCAGTACAAAGAGTGGCCCTTAGTGTAGAAAGTTATTCTAAGAACAAGCTAAAACTGGACCCTGATGAAGATAAAAGTCATGCAAAAAGCATCAAAGAGCTCCCAAAGTGAAGTTTGGAGTTTGGTGAGAGGCTTAGAAGTTTATCAAGAGCAGGATAAAATGGATCGAAATCACAAACAATTAAAAAAATAATTATGACAAAGCCTTAGATGTATGTCTTCTCAAATTACTTATCATATTGTATATCATACATTTGCTTCTGGGTTCTATTGTATCATACTGTATTCAAATATGTGCAAATACATATAAGGATAAAGCAAGTAATTGTAACAAAAAACATAAGGAGTTTAGATGTGAATACTAATAAAAGTATTCTTATTGATTCACTGTAGGCATGAACAAATGGAAAATTGATTCTGTAGACATTTTAATTTATCTTGAACTTTGTTGAGAGTTTGAGTTGTGAGTCCTTTATGTATGGTGCACTTAATTAATCACTGATATAGCACTTCATTGATATGCCAGAAAAGAGCAGCTAATGTAAGCCAGCATAAAGCATCCACCATTGGTAACACACAGTTTTATTTTAATGAATGAATGCAGATATTAGTTTTTCTCATACACCCTGCTGTTATCTTGTCATGATTTTTCACTTAGTCCAAGTTTAAAAAAACAAAATGAAAAGAAAATAAAAACAGGTGACTCAGACAGACACAGATATGAGTTAGTCAATATGTGGGTTATTTCCAATAATGTCAAATGGAAAGGAAACTGACAACAAGGGATTGAAGTCTTTTTTCACAATGGAGTCATGTAAAAGCTCTGTCATCATTACACATAAAAACATTCACATTCATTTCCCAAGGATACCATATCAGTGTCACTTTAGCGCGACAGGGCTTTGGGGGCTTGCATGAGATGCTGACAACATATACACATACACAAAACGGCAGACACACACACTCACAGCACTTCTACCCCGAGTCTGCACACTCCCTACAAATCATTCCTCCCATTCCATCTCTACAACCTTCATAGTGGAGGTGAAACGTCACAGGGGCGTAGACACATCATGGCCTAGAACAACACAGTGAATATGGCTACAGTCTAACCAAGCAACTGGAACTATGGGGGCAAGGAGCTTGGCAAAGGGTCAACTGCAACAACCCAATTTTTCAGCAAATCAAGAAAATCTGCTCTGTTCTCTTCTTGTCTTTATCTTCTCATTTTAATGGCTAACTCTTCAGACTTTTTGTTCTTTTTTATAATTACTTTCTACCGAAAGAACTCTGCTCAGCCCAGCATATGCAAACAGAGGATCTCACTTTGATATTTTCATCACAAGACTTCTTTTACTTCTCCTTTTTATGTCCTTAGGTTAAGATTTTTTGTTCAGGTTCAAATAAAGATTATTACTTTGATCTGATTTCAGGTTTTTATACACCCCTTTATTATCAAGAAATTCATGTCTGTCTTTTAGATTCTTAGTCAAACTATTCTTTCTTCACATCACTCCCCTCAGGCTACTTGGGTCACCTTTAGATTAGATTAGATTAGTTTAGATAGAACTTTATTAATCCCCTTGGAAAAACTCCCTCAGAAAAATTGGGATTCCAGTAGCAGTTCAGTATTACAGATAAAAAAGATATATAAAAAAGATAGATCTAAACAAAAATATAAATGTCAGTAAAATAAGAATAAAAATATATGGCTATTGGCCTCTGCCTTCCTGTTACTCCTCCCCCCGCCCCCCAGTGAGGAGTAGTACAGTCTGATGGCCTGAGGGACAAAGAAGTTTCCTTGTCTGCTGGTCCTGCACTTGGGAAGGAGCAGTCTTGGGCTGAACAGGCTCCTCTGGTTGTTTATGACTGTGTGCAGAGGGTGCCTGGCATCGTCCAAAATTTCCAGCAGTTTGTCCAGTGTCCTCTTCTCTGCCAGTTTCTCTATCCTGGATGCATCCTTCTTGGATGTGCTGCCCTCCCCCCAGCACACCACGGAGTAAAAGAGGACACTGGCTACCACAGACTGGTAAAACATCCACAAGAGTTTCCCGCAGATGTTAAAAGACCACAGCCTCCTCAGGAAAGCCTGCTCTGTCCCTTCCTGTACAGGTAGTCGGTGTGGATCCTCCAGTCCAGTTTGCTGTTCAGCCACAGGCTGAGGTACTTGAACGAGTCCACAGCCTCCACCTCAGCTCCCTCGATCAGAACTGGATGTGGTCTTGGTCTGGATGTTGATGACCAGTTCCTTTGTCTTCGAGGTGTTGAGCTGTAGATGGTTCGTATGGCACCAGACAGCAAAGTCCCTCACTAGGCTCCTGTACTCCTCCTCTCTGATGTTCCTGATGCATCCAGCCATGGCTGTGTCATCGGCAAACTTCTGGATGTGACACAGCTCAGAGTTGTAGCAGAAGTCCGTGGTGTACAGGGTAAAGAGAAGAGGGGCAAGCACCGTGCCCTGGGGTGCTCAAGAGCTGCTGATCACAGTGTCAGACCTGGTGTCCTTCAGCCTGACGTATTGCAGCCTTTCAGTGAGGTACCTGGAGATCCAGGTGATCAGGCAGAGGTCCACTTGCATCCTGTTCAGTTTGCCCTGGAGCACAAGGAGCTGGAAAGTGTTGAAGGCACTTGAGAAGTCCAGGAAGAGAATTCTCACCATGCCGCATCCCTTATCCAGGTGCGAGTAAATTCAGTGAAGCAGGTAGAGGATGGCATCCTCCACACAACACCTGCCCGGGATGCAAACTGTAGACCATCCTGGGCGTGTTGCACCTGGGGTCTGAGGAGGGTGAGGAAGAGCCGCTCCAACATCTTTATCAGGTACGATGTGAGTGCCGCTGGTCTGAAGTCATTCAGCTTCCTGGGCTGGTTCTTCTTAGGAACTGGAACGATGCACAATGATTTTCAGAGGGCACTCTCCCTGGCTGCAGGCTAAGGTTGAAGATGCGTTGTAGCGGTTCTCCCGGTTCAGCAGCACAAGCCTTCAGTAGTCGGGGACACATCTTGTCCGGGTCTGCTGCTTTCCTTTAATGTCTGAACTTATTTTCTAATGGCTTTCTTTTTACGTTTTTATTATCAAGTATTTTGTCTTTAATAAGCATCCTTTTTCAGCATATTGCCAAGTAATATTTCACTTCTCCCTCTGCATTTGTCAATCTTTGCATCTACTCTTGGTTTGCAGTGTCTCTCTTCACTGATGGGGCTCTTGCTCTAGTGTGTATTTTGATAATTGCTCAGTTCATGGATCTTGAGAAAATTTGCCTGATCATTTGTTTGTTCTGGAGGCTTGCTGTCCTTGGGGGCTGTTATAAGATTCAAGCATGCTGCTGGCTGTCACCTCGATTAAAGGCATTAGCTCATCGTGTATGCATGCCGGCTTGGTGGGTTTAGAGAGGCAGAGGATTTTCCAATGGAAAAAATACTCTAATTGAAATGCAGCTGAACACACAGGGTACAGTATCTGCATCTGATAGCACCTGGAGTACCTGGCTCATCAATCACAGGGCATACCACTGTAATATGACTGTTGCTGTATATATCTTAGGGAAATTCAGTGGCAGAATATTCAGTGGCACATTTTCTTAATATCTGAGCCTGCTACATCATCTTGGAGAGAGGCAGCAGTAGAGCAAAGAGGCTTCATAAGTTAAAGCCACAAATCAAAAGAGCACTTGATCATTAAAGAGTCAAAGACATAATGTTTGATGTTTCACTCCATCCACACATTTACACAGAGAAAATTATTCTTGTTGATACCAAAATGTGTCTACTCAAATATATCTTTGCGGAGATCAAAATCTAAAAATGTATCATTTCTATACTCATATGCCATTCATGAGCATTTCCCATTGTTGAAGGATCCTGTATAAGGTTAATGAGCCAATATCTCGAAAAAGACAACCCAAATTACCAACCCAGCTTCAGGGTTCCTACCTGTCTAAGTCCCCAACCGGGGAAAACCATCACAATAAATTTTGCACTGCAATACAAAAACGCAAATGTGATTTATCAATCCAATTTTTAATTAACAGGCTAAATTGTTGAAACATTTAAGCGATTTCGTTATTTACTTAAAATCAAATAAGTCGGGACGCGAAATATCAACAGGACATTAACCCTCCCAATTCCTATAACACTTATTCTTTACTTATATATCTAGAATTTCACAAGTGATCATTAGGGGACAACTGTGTTTATTAGCTCACTTTTTTGTCAATCTATGATGGACTTCAGGTCAAATATATTCCTTTTGAGTTTTTAAACCAGCCATGAAGTGCAGTGTTTATTGTGTTGTTTTATCCACAGTAAAAAAAACAAAAAAAGCAAAACATCAAAATTTGGTAATATTCAGAATCAAAAATTCAAGTTAAAAAACATAGGAAGTAAGTGCTAACAAGGTGATGTGGTCCTTTGTAATTATTTGACAAAGAAACTGAGCCCAGAAGTTACATAAATGACTTAAAAAAAAAATAACAGACAAATCTGCAGGTTTATGTGTAAATATATGGATGGGTTTTGCCTGAAGTTCATTGGCCTATTGTTATTTTACTCCAAATGAAATATATAGATGTAGATGTGACAAGGCTTGTTCACCATTGGTTTGTGTGATTTACATAAAAACCTGAGATTTTAAATTAAATTTTGACTTCTTAGTTTGTCTCCACGGCCATACTACTTTTCATACATCTACCTTAAATCCTTACTGCATAATGGAGAATAAACTCTTACTGCTTTACTTCTGTGACATTGTTCATAAGTAAATCTTCGTACAAATGGTGGTATTCATGGATATATTCACATTTTTAGTGTAAATATTGTTAATTGTTAATACTGTGTATACCTCCACCACACTTGGAGCTGCATATCCAGTTAATTTTACTTATTTTCCTTCATAAGGAAGTTGACATTGCTTAAAGGCTCTGCATGTTGCAACCTGCTTACTTAATTTTTCATGCTCTTCCATTTGTTTTATTTTAGTTGTATTTAATTTATCTCATTTTTATTTTTTACTTTATTTTAGTGAAATTAATGCTACTGTCTATTCTAATGTCATCATCTGATATTTCTGACTGCTATACTGTGTATAAGAGCAACTGAAACAACCGAATTTCCCCTTGGGGATTAATAAAGTATTTCTGATTCTGATTCTGATTCTGATAAACATTATGATACTTTAGAGTGAACTAAGTATACTTCTCAAAAAAATTGGAAACGTTATTTCAGTCAATTATTTCCCCCCTTTAATAGCAATTGGTATTGTATTTTATATCCACAGAGAGCCTGTTTAGTAACCTTTACAATAAGATACAACTTGTAAGGATTGGCCATTTGTGAAATGAGCAATACAGGTAAACGTGGGTAGTGCCACAAAAAATGTGCCAAAATTTCCTGCTCCTGAAAGGTGGTGTTTCAGTACTTAAATTGGCAGTTATTATAATTGTTTGGTGTCAGCCCCAGTACCATTTTTTAATATTAGGTCCATGTTGTAAGACTGATGAAGTCAAAGGCAGACTGCAAAGTGGGCGTCCCTGGAGGACAACTCCCCGAGAGGACCAGTTCCTCACCCTTTCTTCATTCAGGCTTTCTTTCAGGGAATGAGGAGATTTTGGGAGCACTACGCGAATGTTAGCTGTGTTACTCATTTCAAAAATGCACATAAACAAGGTGTACCTCATTGTTGAGTTAACTTATCAGGCTTTCCAAGGATATGAAATACAATATCAACTGGTATTATTAAAGAGGAGAAATAATTGAGCAAAATATTGTTTCAAACAATGACAGCTGCCAACAGATGTTGACTAATCAGATCCCTCTCTTTTAACTACATGATTAACATTTTTACCTTTTAGCAAAGTGTCCTGCTATCAACTGAATGAATTGGTGCCAATGAAAATACAGGGGGTTCTTTTTGATTGAAGGCTGACGAGAAATTGCTTAGTTGTTTGGATGGCAGTCCAGCAATCATGCCATGTAATTACAACTTTTTACAGTCACAATGAAATGCTTTATTTAATGCGTCAACATAAAGACATCACTAAAATGTTTAAAACAATTTCTTTGGTGAGCATTTACAACTAAAAAAATAATGATGAATTGTTTCCCCAGAGTCAAATTGAGTGACGGCAAAAATTAAAGTGTCCCTCCTCAAAGCCCTATTAAAGAAGATGTGATAATCACTCCTATTCAAAGAGAGTGGATGAAGGGTATGCTCCCCACAAGGCTAATGCATCTCATTTAGCAGAATGGCAGTTTTATGGGAGCCTGGCAATACAGTGGTAAGGAGAGTCTCTGCAGCTTCACTGTCAACAACAGCCACGGATGAACCTGTGGTACGTGATTCATGGAGAATTATAATTATGCAGTACTGGTGGTATGTCCAGCAGCTTTAGTGTGTATATTTATTCATACTGCTGCCTCCACTATCTGTTGGTTAAACAATTGCTCCCCCAATATACTTATGAAGGAAGTTAGTATCAGCTGCATTTGATTTCAAATCAGGTAAAATGCATTAGTACTCATATTAAACTTATAAACAGATAGATAGATAGATAGATAGATAGATAGATAGATAGATAGATATTCCTTTATTAGGCCCACAGGGGGAAATTCCTATATACAGCAGCTGCAGGATACAAGAGAAATATGAGAAAGAAGCATTATAAATGAAAAATAAAGTAATTACAAATCAAATACGGTAAAGTAAAATAGAAATAAAAAATAAAAAAGTATCTAGTATATAGTAAGTGGTATATTTACAGTCGTTATGTACACGTTTGTTATTTACAGATGGTTATGTACATGTTGATATTTTACAGATGGAGATTATGAAGTAAAGGAGTGTCATCGGTTTAAGGCCGCTCTCATACCCATGACATGTCCTCCCATCCACCTTCTCTCGGGCTGGTGGAGGTGCTATTCAGTAAAAGTGAACTGGCCATACGTTAACTCTTGTAATGGCAGTGTTCATGTCAGCGTTTCCTCTGTTACATATACAGGTAAACTAGGCAAAATACTGAATTGGTGTTCAAGCACTTCATTACTCCATTTGCCGTCTCCTAACTCTGATAGTTAGAGCCTGTGAGGATGTTGTGAGCTTCTCCTCTGCTGAGTGGAGGAGGGAGGCTGCATCATGGCCAAGCCCTGTCCCATGAGCAATGAGGCGGAGGCGTTCAGCCAAGGGAGCTGATGGCGTTGAAGAGGTGACTGTGAAAATATACTATTGATTTATTTATCATTAAGATTTTAAACTAAACAAAGATGAGTTATTGTTCACAGGGACGTTAGTTCTCTACTGCCTTGACACTATGCATATCTGTAATAGAAAAGATTACATGATCAAAAGATCACCCCTTCCCAAGTGCAGGACCAACAGACTGAGAAACTCCTTTGTCCCCCAGGCCATCAGACTGTACAACTCCTCACTGGGGGGAAATGAGTAACAAGAAGACAGAGGACAGGAAGGAGCAGTATATAGGAGCATATTTTTATTTTCATTTTATTTATGTATTTTATTTTATTTATATTTATTTATATTTTTGTTTAGATCTGTCTTTTTATACTTCTATTTATCTGTAATAATTAACTGCTACTGGAATCCCAATTTACCTGGGGGAGTTTTTCCAAGTGGAAACAGCAGGAAAAATCATTGGTATGGCAGCACCTGTAACTGCCCAAGACCTGTTTGAACAAACAACCCTCAGACTTGCAAAAAATGTTCTATCTGATGCGTCTCATGTACTGCACCCTGAATTTGTTCTACTTAACTCAAGAAGGAGGTACAGAGTTCCTCTATGTAAGCATAACGGATATAAACACTCATTCATCCCTCTGTCAGTGAAGCTCATTAATGAGCAGATTGCCCAGGATGGACAGATGAGTCTGTTTGCACAGAGATGCTGAATTGCACTTTTCACTTGATGCTGAATTTGCACTGAGATGCTACCTTGCACTTTTTTACCTGATGATTTTTTTAAATTAATTTATTCATTGTAACTGTGTGTTCTTTTACTAATCCTGGAAGCATGGGTAGAATGTGTTGAATGTGTTGGATGTGTTGACTGCATAGCAGACCCCTCTATCCAAGACAAATTTCTCCCTAGGGAGACAATAAAGATACTTTTGACTTTTGATTAATAAAGTTCTATCTAATCTAATCTCATCTAATCTAATGTCTAATTCTCTTCTCTTAATGATTGTGCCGTCATTTTTTGGATGGTTAGATATTCATTCAACCCTGAGGGAAATTCAAGGTATTTAGTTAATACAATAAATTCTGTTCCTCGGGGGGAGATGTCTCAGACCTTTATCTGCACATTTCTATGTTGTCACATTTTTTTAAATGTTACTTAAGATTGCCTTATTCTGGGATACCTTTGACAATAAACAGCCAACTGATCTGCTTCCAAAAAAAGCTGTTCCTACTCCAAGTGAAGAAGGGTGCTCTAGGTGAGTGACCTCAGGGACAAATGACTTTTCTACAACAGGCATTCAAGTTACCACCAACTGACTTATTATCAACAAAGTATGTGTTGCGAGTATGAGGTCTGTCATCTGATTGTTAGTTGCTGAAAAACATTTTTTTTTCTACAGAGTGGGCACCCCATTCAGCAAACATGAGAGGTTATCATTTGATGTCTAATCGTCCACCATGAAAAGGAAGTGGAACAATCAAAGACTCGTGAGGTTGGTAAAAAATATTTTCTGTTGTTTTAAAATGCTTGGTTTTGAATTTTTCAACAAGGTAATCATTAACAATTACAGGCAAGATCCAACACATGCATATTTGGCGTGCTATAGTTGTATAACTAAGTGCATTTACTAAAAGTCACGTTCTTTTTTAAAAGGAACTACAAAATTGCTTTCGAGCAATTCAGTTTTTATCAAATAAACAGAAAGCTGCACTTGTGGCAAAGATAAACAAGTAAATGTACAAGGTCAGGGGTTTGAAATATCAGTACATCTTCATTTATTTACACCGATAACTTAATTGACACACCATTTTATTTTACCCCTGTATAGCCAACATGCTTTAAGGCATTTGGATTAGGTTGACTTTGAACATAATGCCATTGAGAGCCTTGTTAAAATAGAAAATAAATACAAATAAATTTAATGTTATTTTTGACTGTCTGAGAACAAATACAGAACAGACTTTTAAATTGGAACTTTTGTAATAAATCAAGCAGGCTGGAGTAGGAGGGTGGCTAGGAGTTAATGGCAGCGAGTTGTTGAATCATGCTGGGTCAGGGAGATGGCTAAATGAGTTTTGATGAACTGATGGCAGGAGAAGAAAATTACAAAGAGGAAATAACATCACTTTTATGATTAATTAACCTCAAATTAAACACACTCCCAATGCATGCTTTTAAAGTAGATTACACATTGGTCACAAGAGAAGACTGTGGCAGGATTTAGTCGGTTATTTCAATTTTATTTTTTTGTAAGCATACATGACTTTGACACTCAATGTTTCATTTACCTGATTTGTCTCAGCATTTTTACATAATGATGATGTCTCAGAAATTATAGGCCCATCGTTTAATATAAAAGTAGAAATGACTCATCAAAATAAAGGATATTAAACTTGCACCACACTTACCTATAAAATATCAAAAAAGCAGTTTTGTTTTTGCTACTTTCATACAGAACGTGAGCTCTTAGAGTTGTACATCATCTGTAGGATGTAGCTGATGGGCCTGTCAGGGTGCAAGAAGAGTTGGTAGAGAACATGGTGAAGATCTACGGGCAGCAAAACCAGTCGGTGGACGTCCTGATGTATGGACCATGACTGAGTGCAACGTGGTCCTTCACATGGCTGGACATTTTAGAAAGAACCTGCTGCAACATGTTGGGTCTGACTTCTGCCCTGGATGAACTACACCAAGAATCTCAAATACACTTTTGAATTATTACACGAGATAATGCTTAAACTGGATCATGGAAACCTTTCAAGCAAGGTGGAGAGACTGAAACTACCTGTGTCAATATTTGACTTTACACACAGCATTTTGACATGGAGAGTAATTTAATCAAATTATTTTGTAGCAAACATTTTTCTGTCACCTGCAAAGTGTACAAAAACGATGCTTTGCAAACCCAGACTTATGTAACTAGTACCATGAAAGTTAAGCAAATAAATACTAAATTTAAATGTAATGCCTGTTATTATCCTCATATTTGATCTGCATGTTTAACTATTTCATATTCCATTAGAGGGGGCGGCACGGTGGCGCAGCAGGTAGTGCACGTGCCTCACAGCAAGAAGGTCCCCGGTTCGATTCCCGGGTCCGGCAGGGCCTTTCTGTGTGAAGTTTGCATGTTCTTCCCGTGCATGCGTGGGTTCTCTCCGGGCACTCCGGCTTCCTCCCACAGACCAAAAAACATGCTCATTAGGTTAATTGGTCACTCTAAATTGCCCTTAGGTATGGGTGTGAGCATGAGTGGTTGTCTGTCTCTACATGTTGCCCTGCAATCGACTGGCGACCGGTTCAGGGTGTACCCCGCCTCTCGCCCAATGACAGCTGGGATAGGCTCCAGCCCCCCGCAACCCCGAAAGGGATAGTCGGTATAGAAAATGAATGAATGAATGAATATTCCATTAGAACTGAAGTAAAGGAAGTAAAAGGGTACATATAGAGATAAGTTACTGTAACATATTTATTTGATATGCAAGTTAAAAAGAGTTGCCAGGTATTACTTATTTCATTTATTAAATTAAAGTCAAATTTTAAAACCATTTTTGTAAAACCTACTTGATTTTTAAGAATAATTTTACTGCTCCAACTTGTTTTAATTAACTTAAATTTTAAAACATTTAACCAAATTTATGTGTAATGGTATTAAGTACAGTTATAGTAACCTACGTAGTTCGTTAAGTTGCTTTAACTTAATTCAAAAGATGTATGTAGAAGATTTCACAGATTTTAAATTGATTCAGTACTTTTAAGTGTAAAACTGTTTCAACAAAAAAACTGAGTAGAGCACTGTTCTAGTTTTTATGGTGCTGATGTGCATTAGAGAACCGTACAGAGAGTAACAAAAAAGGTGGCTCATGTTCCACTTTAATGAACTGACTACAGCTGATTTGCTGTAGGGAGAAAGGGAACCAACCTCGGTCTGAACCAACTGTTGGAAGCAATGTACTTTTTGACCAAACCTATCATTAGACTGCTTTCAATATAAGAAATACTACAAAGGTAATGCACTTTTACACACAGCAGCGTCTCCTCTCATTTAATGAACACTTCCATTGTTAATTATAGCCATTAACATTAAGGCCATACGTGACAATAAAGTAAAACCAGCAAAGTTTTGTAAAGACTGCTGTCTTCCCTCTGAGACAGAGTAATCCTGAACCTTCAAATTAAGGCAATAAAATATTTTGCTAATTACGCAGCATAAGTTTAATGTCATACACAATGACTTCCCACGACTTTATCTGACCAACCACTGCGCTTATGATGTGCTTTCTGTATTACTGGACTGTTATTTTGTAACTTGTGGTGGGAGACCGATGGATCCTAAAAGCCTGACTGATCCTGTGGTCCATGTTTAAAACCACCATCTGTCTCATTAAAAGCTTCTCAGTGATTATTGACAGTAGGACTGATATCAGGATTTGTTTACATGCATTCATTATGTTGAACAGTTTCATTCAAGCATATCAGGACAGAGTCTTTGGACAGCATTAATTAAAATCAATTTTAACTTTTGATACACTCACTGTTTTCTCAGCATTAACTTCACCCAAATGCCCAAGAGCCAGAAAACGTTCAAGTAAAAAAAAATGCAATGACAGAGGACTGAGAAGTCTCTGTTCCTTTAGAAAACTTTGTTGGAAACGGGTTGTGGCATCCCTGCTCTCTGAATGACCTCGTTCTCATGGGTGTACAAGAATTTCTAGTGAAGTAAAAGTGAAAGAAGAATGTACTTTTTCAGATAGCAGTGTCAGACCAGAGTTTCCTCACTCATTAATGGTGTTAAACTAAAAGAAGCTTAAATTTTTTATTTAAAGGAAAGGAACCAGCTGCAGTTCTTTTTTTTAACCTTTTAATGATTTATGATTTAATAGATTTGCAGTTTACTTACAAAGTGACTGTCTAAGATGCACTCAAAGCATAGACAGTAATTAGTTACAAAGAAAAAGCTTCTGAAATAAACTGAACACAAAGAAACCTCAGTACATTAAAAAAGGTACTATATTATAAAAGAATCTATATGTGCATTTTGAACATTATCCTTTTTATTTGACTGACTGAAGGTTTTGGTTGAATTCATTACATTAAATTATTTTAAAAGTTTTACCTGTACTTTACTCTTTAAAGTGATCATAAAATATTTTCAATTTGTTTACTTTCCCTGGTCTTTTAGAGTCATTCTTTTGATTCACAACAAATAGACATTTGGCAACCCTCCAATGTTGAAAAATGATGCCAATAGGGAAGTGCAGAAAAACAACAGGTCCTTGAATGTCCAAAGCAGAGGCTTTATCTGTACCTATAGCTCCAATTTATAACAAGTGTTATCTCAAGACACTTTACAATAGAACAGGCGGGAGCCATACTCTTCATTTTATAAATACACATATATGCATATACACACATATAAAATACACATATAAACATGTATACATATACATACATCCATACCCAACATGAATCCACCATTTGGCACAATTATGGCCAAAATGATAATCATGATTATTTTGATCAATATTGTAACCACAATTATTAATCACGATTATTCATCATGTTAGGGAAAACATCTGTATCTTTATTGCACTATTTTTAAACAGACAATATGTGAACAGTTTTCAGTGCAAAATGAAACGTTAAATAAGACTTTAAATAAGAATACATGATAAATAAAAAAGGTAAAATTTATCCAAGAATATAAAATTAACCAAGGGGTAACTGAATAAATATGCTAGTACTGAGTGCAACCACGAAGCGCAACTCAATGGAAACAATTACGGCTTACACAGAAAAGACAATAAAATTAGGTTTAGGTCTACAGGTTTTTGTTAAGAAACACCAGCCTGTCAACATTTTCTGACTTGAGAAACGAGAGAAGGCAGGTCACTACATTTCAGTGAACTGTCAAGGACAGGTACGGCTCCATTGTTCTGCTTGACCATAGGTCAGTCGTAGTTGCAAAAAACTTAACAGTTGTTATTTCCCTCTCTATTTCCCCTGACGTTTTTCATACAGTGTAGGTAATGTCACTTTGGAGAAGTAATTGCATGAGGGGATCACATATTTCTTGTCCAGTGTTTTGACCATTTTTCAGATGCTGTACTTTCTTCTCTCGACATGACTTGCTCTCATCAGTCCACCGAGTGACTCGAGGCTGCCGCTGCAGGGTGCGCTCGCTTGTTATTTAGGCAGCTTAATGAAACCTTAACCATGTGTTCGCCCCCTAGTGGTTGGCTGACTAACTGTTAAGAAAGTGCTTGATTAGATGAGCAACAGAGCCTGCATTTTAAATGTAAATATCGCTAACGATCAGGTTAATTTAATCATGGCAGCCAAAATTGTGATCACAATTAAAATTTGATTGATTGTGCAGCTCTATACACCACTGGGACAACCTATAGGAAGATGCATCTATAGCCATCGATAGAAGGCTTACAGTAACAGTGGCAAGAAAAAACCTGTTTAGCAGTTGAGCCAGTCTCATGTTGAACAGTCATCCACCAAAGCTGTATTGGAGGTACGGGAGAAGGAAAGCAGGTGAGCAGAAACAAGGGACAAGTAAGAACTGAAGGTAGTGACAGATCCATGGGCCAATCATGAATCTGTCCTCATCATATTTATATATAGGTGATATGTATATGTGTGATCCACAAAACTCACTTTTAAGTTATTTCATATATTGGTACTGGCATGGGCAGCACAGTGGCAAAGCAGGTGGACGGATGGATAGTACATGTATCGGCTAAAACGATGCTGAAAATAATGTTTGACATCAGCAAAAGATCCAACATCCTGCATCCCTAACATTTTTCAACAGCATAGCAGGGCTTTTCTTCATGTACCATTAAGATAGTTCTACTTTGACCGGAAGAAAAAGCTTTTTTTCCATTCAAGTGAAACACATTAAAGACATAGAAGCTTGCAATCTTGGGAACTCAGGAGCAACAGAAAACTTGGATTTTGTGAAGCATTCCTTGTACAGTACTAACACCTAATGTTTAGAAAAGGGTTTAAATCCTGAAACCACCTCAAATTTATGTAGTGGTGGGAAATGCTGGGTGTATGTTAATCACGTCATCTTCATTTGAAGAGCACCCTTACTTGCAGCTTTAATCCATGGCCGCTTGTTCTGAACATTATCTAATAATTGGCACATTCCCCTGGTGAGAATGTGCCTGCAATCTCTTCCACACCATGACAGTGTAATGGATCGCTCTGCACATGCCACATAGCTTTGAACTTATCTTCATTTTACCCCCACCCTCCCTTACTAAATTCTTGGTTGCCTCCCTCCTCTGTATGGAAATGTGCTTCATCACATTATTGCACCCATTC
This sequence comes from Cetoscarus ocellatus, assembly GCA_037902135.1. Lineage (NCBI taxonomy): Eukaryota > Metazoa > Chordata > Actinopteri > Labriformes > Labridae > Cetoscarus > Cetoscarus ocellatus. The sequence continues at coordinate 293,900 of JBAMNC010000874.1, forward strand.
CATTATTCCCTCTAGCTCTTTACAGTGATGTTAAAGATTAATTTCATGGTGTGCTATTTACATGATGTTTACCCAGAAATAATATGGTAAAAGGGGAATCATTATAATGTAAATTAAAGTATGACTTTCACTGTGTATGTATTTCATTTCAATACAAAAATCTTATGTGTTTTTCCTCATTATTTTGCAATTTAAGGTTTATATACCTCGTGGCAAGTAATCAAACATTTTCACAGTGACTTAGCACACACTCAGGATCCAAACACAATCTCAGCTTGCAGGCGGGGTGAGGAGAGAGACATGCGCACCCTTGATCTCTTAATCTCACACACTGGGCTTCACAACTTGCCAGCAGATGGGCAATTCTGCACACTGGGGTTTTCCAGGTCAGTGGGGAAACACAAGACACAGCAGGTTACACAGAGCAGTGTTTTGGGGCTAGCAAGAGGTAAACATCAGCCTTTCTCCCTGCTTAGTAAACTAACAGCTCCAAGCATCAACACTGCAATCAGCAGGTCTCAAACATAGGATGCTGAAGCAGGCACCACCACAGGCTCTTTTTAATGCAGTGTTTTTTTTCTGTCTTGTTAATAATTTTTGCTTTCAGCCTCAGAAGTTTTAAAGCATAACGCACTATTAATAAATCCAGCCTGAACCAGAATTTAAGCTTTCAGATACAAAATAAGAGTGAAACTGTGGAAAGGACATTGGTGGAGGTGTACATTAATGCAAGAAAAAAGCATCATTGATGAAGAAAGAGGGAAAAAAGGAAAGAAGAACTTTTCAAAACAAGGTAATTGCATAATTTACCCAACGAGCTAATCATTCTCTCACCTTTCAAAGCTAAAAAGCAAAGAGCTGAGCGTTTATTCAAAGTGCACACAGGACTTGTTTGATCAGAAATATGACCTTAATGAAGGCTAGCATGGCTTGGATGGGAAAAATAACATCCTATTGTTTGCTGCTTATCCATTCAATGCCAAAGTGGCTTTAAATTGTTTTTTTTGTTTATATTGTTTATATATATATATTTTATCTTAATATACTCACACTCAATTCCAGTCAAATACAATTTCATGCAAATGGCTGTAGCCTCTGTTGTTGGGCTTTCTCCTCTGGTTCTTTCAGATGTAAACAGGCACAGTAAATGCATAGCATCTAAAATAAGCAGCATGTCTAAAATGATGAAAATCTAGTCTTTAGACTGTGTCAGTTTTACTGGCTTATCAATCAGAGCAAATATAAGTACATTCAAGCACATAAATATGGTCTGTGAGGATAAGCAAGCAAAGGAAGCTCTAACATTAGCCATGCTCTGCCAACTAACACCTTTGCTGTGATCAGGCTACATGATAGAAGCATGACTAAAGTCCAACCTGTCAAATGTAGGGTTTTGGGACCTCTGTCCAAAATATCAGTTGTTTCATTTAATCTGGTCTGTCATAGTGAGCAACAATAAAGACCTCATCTGGAACATTTCTCAACTTCCCAAGAAAGAGTCTAGCATATTTTATTTTTGTACTGCCTAATACAATTTGGTCCGTCACGTCTTAGACGTTAATCAATGAAAGCACAAAGCATTCTCTGCCTATCACACTCACAGATGTAAACAAACTAGACAGCAAAGCCAGAAAAGGATGTTGTTGCTTCAAGATGGAGCAAATACAAGGTAGAAAAATTTGTTAACAGGGTCTCAATTTAACAACTGCCGAGCCTAAAGGCCCCTACACACCAAACGCGGAAAGCGCAGGCAGTCGGCGGCAAACCCATTCATTGTGTATGTGCTACCACCGTGGAGCTCAGTGGCACGCAAGGGGGGCGCCTGCCACCTTGCCGTGTGGCACCGCCGCGCTGCGCCCAAATTGAAAAATTTTCAATTCAGGCGCAGCATGCTGTGACGACATCTTAGCGCGTCCAATAGGAGAGGCCAGTTCAGGAAAAAAAAAGTGGCCGCGGATACGGAGCTGAACAGTGCCACGCAGTCCATCCATGGAGGACAGGCTGATACATCTGGTAACTCGGGACAATAGGCTCTCAAACTGCTCCTTGGTCAGCCTGAAGTACATCTGGAAGCAGTCTGTGTGAAAATGCAGCTCCCGGACGAGCCTGTACTCCCCCAATTCCTGCCTTGCCATCAGGATCGGGTGGACCCACATCCTCCTCCTCCCCGCTGCTGCTGCTGCTCGTCTCCTCCTGCTCAGGAGGATTACAGCTAAAGATTTTTGCTGCGTCGTTGAGAGCATCATGCACTACTCGTCGAACCAAGCGCGCTAAGGAGTACACTTCCCGCTCTGTCGCTTAGCAACTGGCGCTTGGCGTGCCGCGCCAAAAGGTGGGTAATTTTTCTGTTTGCGGGTTAGTGTCAGAGGGTTATGAACCATCTGGTGATTAAATGTTTGTATCTTTACAATTATGCATAAAACATTTGTTCAGCAAAAAAAATTATACCACTCTGTGTTTTTCAGTCTTATAAATGACCCTAGTATCTGGTAAATAACTTCCATTAGCGTTTAGCATCAGGTTAAACCTATCACTCATCTTAACATTTGGAAAACAAATAAATAAGAGTATTGTATATACAGTATGGTTGTTTGCAGTCTTTTGAGTCCCCTATGTGTTTTTCCACATCATTATATTGGTTTTAGTGTTTAGTCTTGTACCACTAAGTGTAATACAGTTACGATTGTTGGTCAAGTCACTGTGATAATCTATGGCCCTATGATTGCCTGATCTGACACTACGACCATCATATAAGACAAAAAAACGTACTGATGCACAATAGATTAAATTTGCTGTGTCAGAAAAGTCTAAGTACTTATGATGATTGTGTGTTAGGGGAACAAAATAGCACAGTCTAAACACTATGTATGGGTAAAAGACTATTAAGTCAATGTTTACTTAAGACAAAATGCTGCAAGTATGCATACATTTTTACAGCTAATCTGATGTGTATCAATGTGCTTAGTTGAAGACGGTAGAAATTGTGACAGCATAAAAAAAACAAAATCTCTAAATGCTCTGGCAACAATTTAAAGAGTGCATAGATTTGAACCTCATCATTTTCAAGCACAAATATAGTAATAGCTTCAATTGCGAGAGTCAACAGTGGTTTGTAATAACAACTGTCCACATCAATAAAATTCTTGTTAAAACACCTAATGTAAAGCTTTTCATCTACATCTTCATAAGTCACAGCTCTACCCATTTACCTAAACCTACATCTAGTTCAAAACAAACCCAAAGTGTGTAGGAAAGTACAGATGTATGATGGTGTTAAAAATCACCTTGCCCATGCTGGTGGCATGGTATAACTCACAGTGAACTAATGAAGTTTCTGAGCAGCCAGATCTGGTTTATCTTAATAAGTCATTTGAGGATTTAATCGATCTAGATGTCACCTGTATAGCGTTGTTACACTGATCCAGGATTGGCCAGTTAATCCGCCTGGCGTGTACCACTGGTGATAAAGTCCAAATCAACCTGGGGGACTCAAGGAGCCCCAAAAGAAATCAGTTAGCCCCAGATAAGTCTTCTCCTCCCCTCACCCACTTAAAGCATTCCCAACTCCCTCAGCACATAACCTCACCTTGCCTCTAAATCAAACAGTGAAGGCCTTTATTAATAGCCTGTCAGTGGAGTTAACATTTATTTCATGTGTATTCATCTGAGCAGGTTTTACAAATGGCCCTGTGCTCATGAACCTGCTCTTGAAAAATTAGCCTTGTTTTTTAGCATTCTCCTCATGAATTTCAATGACTAAGTGAAGGTACCCCTACGTGTCTACCTAGATGCTACTTCCAGCCTCCGGGTAAAAAATGGAGAACTGCTATAAATAGATTGTTCAGGAATATCTCAGCATGTGGTAGATTGTTAAAGATGAGGGGAAATATCAGGGAATGCAGGGGCTAAAGTGATAGTACTTAACTGTTGGGAGAAAAATACTAAGAAAAATACTAGTCAAATTAAAGATTACAATGCAATTAAGTTAATCTATGTAAATAAAAGTTTGTGTGCATACGAACTAATTGGTTAAATGAAAACAAAACCATGAATATTAAAAACCATGCTGTAGAGCTTGCCAATCAATTCAGTTTTATTTTCAGTGAGTATAGATGAAAAAATATATATATATATTTCTTAGGTAATCTGAACACTCAAGTAGCCATGTAAACGGCATAATCCAATAACCTCAATAGAAAAGGTTGTTATTAGATGATGAGTGATCAGTTTAAACACAGCCAGCTCTTTGCCCAGTCAGTTTTATTTAATGCATGTTTACAGTTAAATCTGATTTCTTTTGTTCTACTATAACTCACGAGTAAGATACAACAGCAGCAGAAGAATGAACAGCAAACATAAGAAGCAGCAGCAAGAACCACTGCACAGGAGTGTTTTTGGAGTCAGCTAAAATGAAGTTCATGCTGAACAAAATGAAGGATATCAATATGATTCCACAGTCAGATGGCAAAATATTTCAGAAATGCCTCTGACAATGCTTGAGGAAGGTTCTACAAGAAGGTAGAACAGATTCACTGCACCTGGAAATCATTTAGGCTAACTCTTTTCAGACCTTAGAGAGAAGGCAAAAGGATGTAAAACAGGAAGCAAAAAGTCAGCAGCAGTTTGCTGTTTACATCAAGGACTTGGGAGCAAAATCAAAACCCGATACACCAGATAGATAACGGGTCCATCTTGGAAAAAGCCCATAGAAAGGGTTTGGGAATGGGCAGAACCTTCAAAAACATATCCAGCAGGTGATTGGACGTTTGTTCCATCAGACACATTCATTACTGGCCTATCAGATTATGTAGTAGGCGGGTGCTACTGTGCTACAGAACATGAGCCACTTCAGAAATGTATATCTTGACAAAACATGTCAGAAGTGGAGGAAAAATATCCTTAATATAGAGAAGTTAGGAGTGCTGATAATTGTTTTTCATTCAATAAAGAAATGTGGTCCAGATCTGATGAAACTGCTACTGAAGCTGTTAGGATCAATGCTAGTCTCTTTAAGAGCAATCACTTCCTGCTGTGGTCTCGTTCATATGTCCCACCCCTTACTGCTTTGAAGGATGCTGGTTGGATTGTGCTGCTTTGGACCAAGCACAATCGTAGTAGATTAGAGCTTGACAAGATGGATCTGCCTGATTAATTATCTGTAATAAGAGAGATCCATTTGTAATGTGAGGTCAACAAAAACACACTATCACACAGAATTATGAAAACAAGGTTTGTCCCATTACCAGATTTCTGAAATACAGGAAATTGACTCTGATAATACAATTTTTACCTTATTATTACCAGTTACTGGATTGATGCATGTAAACACACTCTATTATGATTCTGTCCTCCCATGATTATATACACAAGAAAATCATGATTAAATGATTATCGCCCAACATGCTATGTTGAGCTAATTTTTGTCCATTATGCTTTTTCACTTTTTGATTTAAAGCTGTCATACTTTGCTATAACTGGGGTCTATATATTTGAGTTTGATAACTGCTTAAGTATGTTTACGACTGCTAGTTTTCACTCACTGCCCTCAAGTGAAGGTACAAGTGGCAGTAGAAACTCAAAAAACTTGAGAGTTTACCGCTCCAAAACATATTGAGCTTTAATGAACCAAACCAGACCACTCAGCAGAAACTCTTGTAATTTTTCAATCTGCAGGAAAACTTTTTGCTGTGAGGGACAAGTGTGAATGAGCAAGTCAGGGAATTTTCTGAGTAGGTAACCTGGAGATTTGATGGTTGCATGTGTGAGAAGAGGCCCGGCCCTATTATGTTGCAATAGAATGCCCCACATTGTTATTCAACTTATACTCCAATGTTACTTGCTCTTGTTAAGAGACCACTGCAAACAGAAACCTCTTGAAAAACACGGTCTAAGAAAAGGGAAGACACAGAGGACCCATGGTGCCACTGTGGAAGATGCTATCTAAAGTTATCTGGTAGAGATCTTCCTAAACAAGAAAAACAGACAGCGCCGCTTGGCAGAAGAGCTGCTTGCCCGTTATTTTATTTTGTGAATACCAAGTGTTCTCCCACCACTGGAGGATGAGGATCCAGAGAGAAACCTGGCTTACTGACGCAAATTGATTACTGGGGCAAGCAGACAATCTATTTCTTCCTCTAAACTGATAGCAAAGAGCGACAGGATGAGAAAGGTCAGATGTACGCGGGATACACACAAAGAGAGAGAGAGGGAGGAAGAGATAATAGGATGGGAAAAAAAAGAGTGGGGAAAAGCAGGATGTGCAAAGTTTTGCAACAACTTCCTATTTTCAAAGACAAACATGCCAATAGATGTGTTTTGCATTGCAGATCCATTCAGTGATAGTGGTGTGCCAGACAGAATTTCAATCATAAACACATTTCCAACCTTTTCTGTTTATGGAGCTGCTGGAGAGAAAAAAACAAAGTCCATGCATTAAGTATAGGATAAAGCCTCTTTTCACACTTTATATTTGTTTATCCCCCCCACTATTACAGAAGCAGACCAAAGCAAGTGGGTATGAAAATAATGATTTGCAAGTCAAGAGCACAAGTAGCTCAGTTGTTGTGTGGACACACACCTCCTCCAGCAACGTACAGCACGCCAATGACAAATATACACCTGTAAACAAATTTAAAAAATAACAAAGAAAACAACTATCCAGTATAGCACAAATGAATGATGAGAGAAATATTCTTATGTGAAAATAACTGCATTTATCTAACGTGCAGCCTTAGATATAAGAATTAGAATTACCGATGAACCCAACATGTAGGATGAACCCATGCATGCACAGGAAGAACATAAAAATCACACAGAAGGCCCTGGAAAAACCCTCTCGGCAACAGAACCACCAGCTGCACCACAGTGCTGTCTTCCGGCTGGATTACTGTAATGCACATCTCATCACTCCTAGCAAGAGCCTTCAAAACCTCCAGTGCACTCAAAGCAGGATCCTGATGAAGGTGCGAAAATATGAACACATCACACTTATCCTTCCGTCTCTTCACTGGCTTCCCATTCACCTCCAGCTTGAGTACAAAATCTCCCTCCTCGCTTACCCATGCCTACCTTAAGGACCCCCTCAAACTCCAAACCTTCATCACAAACCTCCATTCTGGCAACACAGGCCATCTCTGCCTTTCTTGGACTAAGCTCTGCACCATGGATTATTGAGCTTTCCAGTCTGCTGCTCCTCATCTAAGTAGTGCTCTCTCAAACTATATAAAGGAGACTATTGTAAGAAATCATATGTCTTTTCTCTTTAAAAGAGTTTATCCTCGATCCAGCTTCCCACCAGATAGGCTGACTTAATCATGACTTATTCTATACGTGATTTTCAACTTTTTTGCTCACCCATGTGGTTTTAAGTTGCCTTGTATAATTTTCATTATTGTTATACCACTATTCAATAAAGCTCTTGCAGCACTTTCTGATTTGTTTCAAATGTTAAGTGCAATATAAATAAATGTATTGTCATTATTATTATTATTTTTATTAAAATGCTCATCAGGAAATGGAGGTGTGAGACAGATCTTACTTTATCTTACCTTTAAAATGCTAAAATGCAGGATATAAATTTTTTGCCAATCAGGTATGCACATACTTCTAAACACATTTTAGCCAATACCCTAACTGACTATGTGCAGATGTCTTGCAAAGAAATATTGGGTCTCTTCAGCCCTAGATTTGACCATTTCCTCTTATTATGAAAATAAAATTTTGCTTGAGAATAACATGATAGTGATGTTTTATGGTAGATATTCAGTAATAAAAATCAATGCAATAATCTATTTGAACAACATACAGTACATATTTAGCATAAAGAGTGATTCTGCGTGGCTTATTTATTTTTCTTTTGTATTGTTTAAAATCAATTTCAAACATTTTCTGCAGAGCTACTCAGTTTTAATGAGGTTTATGATATCCTTTTCTTTAGTCTTGGGGGGGAGCTTTAACTACAGTGTAAATATCATAGACATAAAACAATAACAAATTCACATCTTTCATCAAACTCCTCTCTTTTTAAATATTGCAATTTAGCTCTATCTCTAGTATTTAGTTTAGATGTTTACCCAGTAAGATCGTTTCAACTGACTCTCTTGCAGACAGAGATTTATTGGCCATCTCTCACTGAATTGCCCTCCAGGTACATTTCTGGAAAAAAGCCTTTGTTAAGGCCATCCATTTTTGAAATTTATGATTTTCTAAGGCTCCATATCCCTGTAGCATAAGCCAATAAAAAGGGGAAACATGGACCATAAAGTAGGGTGGTCAAGGTCACAACAGGTATTACTGCATGAGTCTCTAGCTGACCTTAAAAAACTTTTAATGGAGATTGACACTAATGTTTATGTAAGATTCAGGTAAGATTAATCCAGCAATATCCCTCTGACATCTTTAAATACAATTATTTAATTAATGTCACAGGGGAATTAAAATATCTTCAATGCATCACTTCCCATCTTTCTAAGTCAACTGTCTTTAAAGCTACCCAGAGAGCACTAATCTCCTCTTACATTCTTTATGAATATGACAGAGCAGGTATAGCTGCAGAGCCAATACATTTGTCCTTCAGTACATGACACCTTAGCCTTACTAATGAGCCATTAAACAGCAGAGTGAAGGGAGCAGCAGTTTAACCAAAGGTCCCATGTGGATTTGGTAAGAGCTTGTCAAGGCTGGAGGAGACAGCAATACTTCACACTGACAGGAGGAAAATGAATAATGAGTGATTTTGTAGCTGTTTTAATGTAAAGGCTGATCCCTCAACATTTTTCTGTGCCCAGTCTCACCCTGTTGGATAAGAGTTACTCGCTCATCTCACTGCAAACTACAGAAAAAGCTACTATCAAGCAGAACTCCTAATGTGCAGCAAATTCCCCTAAAGAGCTCATATTTTGCTCTAATTCAGGTTCTTGTATTTGATTTCAATGACAGAAGAATAAAAACAGGTTCAAACATACAGAGTTCTCCTGATTGACCTGTATCCTTACTGTGTCTGAGACACTCTGTTAGACCTCCAGCCACTTTAAGGCCTCCTTTCCCACATAAACCCAGTCCACTCTGGTTGGCTGACAGGTTTACTCTGTGGTCAACTAAGTGCTACTCAGTACCGTGTTTTCAACAAGTGTCCATTCATTCTACAGTCTATGCCCTGAACTGGACTTTCAAGCCCGAGCCAATGGGCCTAAACTGCTGAAGAAACAAGGTAAGACATACTGGAGGGGAGGGGCCATTACCCTCTCCCCCTCTTTGCTGCCACTGACTTTTTGTCTTGTGCATAGAAGTACCCTATCATGCTAAGGAGATATGTTAAAAACACTAGAGGGAATGTGACACAAAAGTGTAGTGGGGTCTCACCCTTGATAAGATGTGTGAAGCAGGCATTTACGAAAGATGAGTCTTTGGGAAGAGTCTCTTAGAAATGAACTGCCCTGCTGCCTGTCAGTGCTCTGACTGAATATCCAGTCTGTCATTAATACAAACAGAGCACCTATCAGCTGTAAGTGTGCACTGGTGTGTGGCCTCATGAGCTTCATTTTGCTCCACGCTACTGTTGTGTCAACCAAACACAACTTTTAGTATTTTTAAAGATAGTTAATGACATTAAAGTGACTCAGTGCCGAGCAAAAAGGTTATTTGTAAAGGTTTACTCATGCAGACACATTTCCTCTTTTCCTCCGTCTTTGTGCGTGTTTGTCCAACTGTCAAAGTAATTCAGGAGGGTTGGCGGGGGCAGAGCACAGGGTTAAGCAAGTTAAATGAATTATTTAGTCCTATTTTAAGGACAAATTTAAAGTGTAAATTAATGGCAATTACTGATCATTTCTCTCTCTCTCCATCTATCCATCTATCTAATATGAAACAGTTTAATTAAAATGTAAATATTAAGCACAAAAAAAATATAAACATTTGTCTCTTAAAGTTTATATTTGTTTTTTTTCACTGTTGATAATCTTACCTATGAATACATACATCACCTCATCGCTTTGCTTCTTGCAAAAAGTTATATGAAGCTTGGTTTGAAAAAGAAGAAATGTACTCTGTTTGCTAATAGAAATGATTGAGTTAGTATGACTAACACCCTAATAACACAGTGAGTAATGATGCTGAAGTGAACTGCAGTCTTAGTATCAATGAAACACAGAAAAATGACTGTGTTCACAGGGTCACTGAAATTGGCCTAATATTGAAGATCCTCACAGGGTACTGAACTTACTTATTATGGGTCATAAATGTTTATGTTTTACAAACTGCTTGGCTGGAAAATCATCAACCAACTTTTAAAAAAGCTTGTGTCCTTAGAACTTTTTGGCACTGTACTTGACATTAACAAAAAAATCACATAAAAATACACCCTAAAGCAGATTTCAACCTCCTACCGAAGTTATTTTTAACCATTCCTCCAAGATACACCTTAAGCCCTGTAAAAAAAAAGAAGAACCACTTCTTGTGGTTTCTGAAATGAAAGCTTATGATTATTCATGAGCACGAGTAGGCAGTAGTCTCTGATGGGACTCCAGTCTGTGATCAACAGAAACTCTGTTAGTCATTGTCAGTGAGAGCCGTGAGCTCAGGGGACATCGTTAGATTTCCGTTACCACACAACACTTTGCATTCAGACTCCAAAGACTCGTCTCCAAAGGGCCCAGAGCATGTGGAGAACAAACAGAAAAAGGCTACCTCTGGAATGCAACAGATGGCTGTCACAGATGTTGAAAGTCAGCCATCATTTCATCCCTGTCAAATTCATGCAGCAATCTCACTTTTACAAGTTTGAGGGTGGAAAAATAAACTGATTTCATCATAAATATTTCCCTTTGGCTATTTATCTCATCAGTGACACACAGTGCTCCATTTACAGCTGACACTGAATGTGTGAAACGTTCAGAAAAACATTCAGAACTTCTCTTCAATCTAAATAGATTTTAAACAGTCAATCACAGGGAGATCTGCTTTAAAAGATATGATTTACAGTTTTTAACTCATCTGCTGTGTGTCTGAATTTGCTTGTAGTTATGATGAAATATGATAATCTTTTGAGTCATTCTTTCTGTCAGTGAGGGTTGTAACCATGGCTGCATCTTCTGTAGAGCTTCATATTTCAAGAACACACAGCCTTTTGCCTTTGCTGCTAACACTACATGACAATCGGCCCGACTTTTTGCTTGGATGCCCCAAAGGCAGCAAAGGTAAGATTACCTGGAGGTCCTAAAGATAATCTCTGTGATATTGTATTTGATCTTAAAATACTTTTGAGAGACACAAACAAGAATATGTAAAAAAACAATATTCCAGAGCAGTGGGTGAATGTTTTGCTTTAAATTGGACTTCATGGTTTTGAATCCCATTATCCAATTTTAATGTCACTGTTATTGCCCTTTTGTTTTGCTGCTGTCATCTGTACAGGGATCGGACAACTACAAATAATAAGGCCACTACTGTAGTCAACTGTCTAAGTCTTATCTGTGAAACTACAGTGTTAATAACAGACTAAAGGAAATGTATAGCTATATTTTTGTTGACTGTAATGATTTTTTAAAATACCTGTATGTTCAATCACATTGCCATCCATTAGAATTTTTTTACAAGTAAATATTGCAGACTTGGTGACATAAATAACAGTGGGTTAAAAGATTTCATACAAAATCATACAGATTAACTGGAACATTACAATAATTAAAGTTGATTTAATAAAGTTTATAATTTTAATAACTACCATCATTAATTTAACACCAAAACTAGCCAAAGAAGCTTTATTGATCTACCTGGGAAAGTTTGACTGCTGCGGTTGATAATAATTATCTTAAATGATGTCACACAAATTGAACCCTTGAAAGCCCGAAAACACAAATAAAGCCAGAAAGATTCTAATTTTTTTGGAGCTGAAATGCTTATTTCACTTTCTATTGAAATAAAAAAAAATAAAAATGTCCATAAAATTTTACATATACATATATATATATGTGTATATATATATATGTATATATATATATATATATATATATATATATATATATATATATATATATATATATATATATATATATATATATATATATATATATATTGTATCTCATTTGATACATTAGTTGTTTTTGGCAACTGATAATCCACTTGAGGACATTTTTATCATTTATCTGATTGTATTCAGATGTTTTTTTTTTAGTAATGCATTGATCATATTGATTAGATAGAGGCATCATAAAAGTATGAATCAAATATGATACAACAGGCTTTAAGGGGTTAACTTTGATGAGCAACATTTTGTTATTAATCATCTTTCACATGAAGTAAGAAAAAATACTGCTGCTCTGCCCCTCAGCTGCAGTGGTGCTAATAAAGCCTGTCTGGCTAAGGAGGGAAAATGAGGCTGGGGCAAGCAGAGTCAACTTGTTTATGGTCTGTGCAGGTTGCGCTGCACCAGAAACAGGCTTCAGTCTGTTTTTTGTGGTTGTGCAAAGAGCCTGAAGGATCAATTAGATCAGGCTTTTTAAAATGCAGTTCACGATAACATCATAAAATTGTCTGATCCCTACATGTGTACACTGTATTTTTGAATCTTGAAGTCACTCCTTGAACTTGCTCTTTACTCATCCTGTTTTAGTCCATGAACTTTATGATGTAAAAACAGCTGCAAAATTGAACAGTTGGGTAAACAATTAAATCCACAAAAAGAACCATACAAATCATTTAAAGTTAACTTGACAATGAGACACGGTACCATCTAAAAGCTATGATCTAATTAAAAATCTAAATGACTGTGAAAATCAATATAGCCAGACATATGTATAAACAGTATATCGATTCTATTGTGTTTTCTGGTTCAAATTTTGAAGCTTTAAGGAAACAAAGCCTACACAATGTTTTTCACATAGGTATTAATGTAGCCTGAGTGCCAGTGATAGTATAAAATTTCATCTTCAGTGATGAAGCCTGATTATGATGAAGAGTCCACTCTAAAATCCAGCATATGTCAGACTTAACCTCTATCTTAACCTCTGCAAAAACCTGCTGTCATGGTCCATTCATTAGCCACAATCCATTGCTTTATCTGAAGACTACTTGTCCTTTTTACCCACTGCAGTCACAAGTAAGGCTGACAAAATTAAAGACCACTGTCAGTCAGCTGTGAATAATACATTAGACATCATGGCATCCCCTAACCACTTTTAATTTATGTAGTACTCCCTTTTGAGAGCCAGACTTTGAAAAAAATGCAGAGAGAAAGACAGCCTGAAAAGAAATTAAGCAAGAAGGAGGGTTGGCAGCAGGGAAACTGACAGCCCGGCATGCAAATGTGCCCATCTATCTTAGTGGAGAACACTGAGTGTGCTTTATCTCATCTGGAAGGAGCAGTTCATCTCAGCTAGACAGCCGTTTGGATGCACCAGACTTTTAAAGCAGGGCTCTAAAGAGGATCACAATGGTGCATCTGTATAAATGCTCGAGTTTACTCTCCTCAGATAGTCTCATCTGCCCTACAGCCTGAGGTACAGATCTGGACCTGAACTGCACGTTAAAATTGGCTTCAGTTCAACTCACATGGCTCTGTCAACTTTAACTAATAGTAATTTAAATACCGTGTGTGTGTGTCTGTGTGTGTGTGTGTGTGTGTGTTGACTGAGCGGCACAGCATGCTGCAATCTTGTCACACTTATTATTATAATGACAAGAACAATATGGTTCTTTCTTTTGAGTGCTTCTGGGTAATTATTGGACAGCAGGTTGGCATTCAGCACAGATTGGTTGATAAGACAAATGAGATAAACTTAACTGTTTGTTGAGGAGGTATTTCAAAACAACAGCAGATTGCATCAAATATGTTTGAAATGTGCGGCCTTGGCTTGTTTACTGAGGGTTAAGATTAGCCAAAAATACTCTTAAACTCACCTCTTATCTGTTTATTACACACAGGCATATGCACGCACAGATGGACCAGTTCATGTGTACAAATATACCCACTTACAGAATGCAAATTTAAACACACAGAAGAATGTAAGGAAAGGCACAGATGTGCACACTGACTACATACATTTATTACCTTCACTCAGCTTGCTGTTTGAGGTAGGGCTGTCACCTTATATTCGATATTCGAATAACAGCTCGAATATGGGGATAAATATCAGTAACCGAATAGTAAATAAATATTCGAATGTAAAATATTGAATTTAGCGGCACATCAGGGCGCCTGGAGCAGTGGACCATTTCATCCAACAGAGGGCGCTCTCAGCGCAGCCTGACCCTCAGCTGCTCTCTTGACCTCAGTAAACAACGAGTTGCCACTCCAAGCGGACATTAACAGCACCGAATCATCTGAGGAGTGCTGTGTGGTAGGATTCTGGGTTCTACACCATTGATGGCAACTTTAAAATCAAAGACTGGTCTGTGTGTCGGTTATGTGCAAAGCAGCTTAGTCACTCGTCCTCAACATCAAATTTGCGGGCTCAACCGTCGGCTTTCATCCAAGTTATACAGCCGAGTGCAGCGGCACTTCGTCAAGAGTTTAACCCCGTGTGACTGTGTTTTTTTCGGCAGGGTCTTTACCGAAGGGGCGGATAAGAGAGTCTCTGTACCTTACTACGGGGGGGGGGGACAAAATAATCTAATATCTTCGGTTATTTGGGTGTATGTTCGAAAACCGTTCGAGTTTGATTTTTAGGAAAAGTGATAGCCTTAGTTTGAGGTATTTGCCTAAGTCACAGATAAAAATGTCAGTGTTTTCAACTTCTTGATAGTTTCACAACTTTTTAAAAAATGACATGAATGACATGAGAAAAAGGTGTGATGTAAAAAAAACACTGCTTAAAATCACAATAACAATGATTCCAGTTAAAAATCAACATATGTGTAAAAAGTATATATTAGCTCTCAGGCTCCTTCATCTTTTGTGTTAAGAGTAAATACTTGACAGCTTGGAGCTGTGAACATATTGCACTGATGTTAGATTTCTGTAAATACTACAATAAAGAGTACAGTCTAGTCCTGCTCTTGTGTCAAGTGTCTTAAGATAGCAACTATTAAGAAATAGCAACAGATAGATTGATAGGTAGACAGACAGACAGAAAGACTGATAGATAGAGGTAGCTGGCTGTGTTTTTTTAAAGCTGAAAAGCATTGGGATCAATGTGCATGCAGTTTTGGATTGAAAATCCATTCATACAGTCCATGGAGATCTTGTGTGTGAAAATACAAACCATGGCTACAGATGTCAATGCATCTAAATATGTTCATCACTTTTCAGTTATCCTCTTCACAAACCAACAAATGCCAGCAAAAACATAACCTCCTTGGTGGAGGTAAACAAAGAAACCAAAGAAGTCAAATCAAGCTGGCAAATTATCTAGAACAGAAATAGTAGGCTCACATTGGATGAGAGATGCAGCCGTAAACTCATCACAGTACTACTTGCAACATGCATGGGAAGAATACATGAAGGAAAAGTTTCCTGTGTATGCAGGTACTGTTTATTTTCTAATTCATCCCATTAGGGGCATCTTATGTTGTGTACTCTGCATTTAATGTCACAATGGCAATGACAATTTGGTTCATGGTTCTGCCCAGGAAACATGCACATAATTCTCTGATTTTCTAATAGCAAGAACGAGGATATTATTTGGTTTTCAGGGAGCTTTAGATTGATTTCCTACTGTCGAGCAGTTAATAAAATGTATTCTCTGAACAGAAAATAACTTCATTACAGGAATGCACAATAACAGATGAATTTGTAAAACTGTTTTACTGTTGAGTTTTAACTTAATTTGTATATTCAGGGAGGAAAAATCCCAAATTTCAGATATTAACCTTGCATTTCTCTGCACAGCATCTTACTTTTTATGAAGAAATAATGAATGACGATGAAAGATGTCACTTAAAGCCTTGGTGTCTTCTGGAACCGACTCTGTCCATCCTACACATTTGTCTGTACACAGAAGAAATAAAAAGAGATAGATATGAGGATTCAGCAGTGACACAGCCCAGCCAGTAAAAGCTTTACGGAAGCTTTTGTGCAGTTTCTCTGTGTTGTTTACTACAGCTTTATCTTCATCTCCATTTACTGGAGCAGCCTTTTGGAGATTCTGAGAAAGGCTGCAGCATGAACCAACCTCCCTACTGATATCTTCAGGAAAAAAAAAATGTCAGTGTAGAGAGGGTGAAAGGCGTTAGCAGCAAAAAAAGCCATGAAGGCAATTCATTAATTGAGCTGTGAGTGGCAGCGGCCAGTGCTCATCTAGCAGGCTGTAAATCGCCAGGAAGGTCCCAGAGGGTGGTGTAAGGTCAAGAAAGACAACAGAGCTGCACAATACAACAGACAAAAAGAAAATATACAGTTTGTATCTATAAAAAATTAAGACTGGCTTACCACCTCTGCAAGGCAATGTCCTAATAAAAACTCGCACTAAAATGTATGAGATCCACCATCATTTCCAAGAAAACCTTTGACACAAGCTCTGTACCGCTTTCTTCACAAGCTTGGTATAGTTTGAGGGATTGTATGATGGACTTGAAAAATGAATGCTGTCTTTTTACCTGGACTTGCTCACGATAAATGCTGTGTGATGATTTTTAAGGGTTGCAAAAGACTGTAAGGATTATATCTGGATTGGGAAATCAGCTCAAAAATAACTGACCAGTATTGGTATTAGTGGTATGAAGATAAACTGATCTGAATCAATAAACCGATCACGATGTCAAAGATCAAAGATGGTCTGTGAAGCCCTGTATCTGAAGAAATCTGACATAAACCACATGACAGCCTGGTTACAACATTTTGAAAAAATCACCTACTTAGTGCTCCCCTGATTTTTGACTAGCCTACTCCCCAGGCTGCAACATTAAACCTGATTCATGCTGACCTTTTAACTTCTCACAGGAATAACATTTGTGGGAGGAGGACCTCTGGTCATCAGGTAGCTAGCTGTGCTATAAGGAGTATGCTCATATATCTCAGAGGGGGTTGTTGTTCTCAGCCTTAACGATCGAGTCATATGAACCAAAAATTGCAGAGGGAAAACTATCTGGCTTTTTCCTGTCAGAATGCTTTGGAAAAAAAGTTACAGAGTAAAATGGCAGGAAGTGAGTCTTGCTTTGCAAAGATGCTAATGCTAGCAGGCAGCAGTGGCACAAATTGACCAAATATTAAGCACTTTTACCCAATCACAACTCACTGCAATCTGTGGTTTTCATGGATTTTGTGGCGTGGTTTATTTCTTGGACTTAAGGTTGGCTGTGGTTTTAAGAGTGATTGATTCAATGTAATTTAAATTGTGTTTTTAATTGTTAAGATATTATTTAGGCTTTTGTCATTCAAATAAAAACTTGTATTGCAGGGGTGTCTGAACCACGGTCTGGGAACAACTGCAGCCCTTGGTCTACTTTCAGTTAGCTGGCAGCATGGTAAATGGTGTTTACCATGCTGCTATGTTTTCACAATGGTAAAGTGAAAACATGGAGTTAGTGCTTGAGTGATGAATGAAACAAATGGATAACGACAGCAAGATGTGTGGATCACAGTCATTTGGCTATGTTATCTACTCTGATGGCACACACTGTGAAAAGACAAGCTTGTTTTAAAATCTTTTTAGAGCCTCTTCCTGACCTCTGCTGGTGCTTCTCTCTTCAATAAAGCATTATTCTATGAAAAATCTATTTGTAGCCAAGAAGTTGCACTGGAAGTTTAAAGGCAGGAGTAGTAAAGTTAGACTTGTCCCCAAGCAGGGATCAATTATGGAGGCCACAGAGGTACATTTTACAAATTCGTTGTCCCTCATTGCCATGAAAGCTTAGGAGCAGATTCTCATCTCACCCCAGGGGAGTGACAGGCTTGTTGGCAGGAATAGCTTAAAAAAATTGAGCACTGTTGTCTCTCTCACAGCAAAGTTTGCCAGCTTCGAAAAAAGTTCATACTAGCAGAGAAGCAGGCAGTCTCCATAAGTTTTGATAGATGTGAATCAAACTTGTATTAAAAATGCAGCACAGGGCCAATTTTAAAGACCATGTTTTGCTTAAAAAAAACTGGTTGCATTCTTTGTACTGGTGCAACCAAAATTTTGCTGATATATCCGCTGTCATGACCGGAAGTGCAGTCAGCACCATGCAGGGCACCACCTAACACTATTAAAAAGTGTGCCCATCTGATGTGTATTAGTAATGGTCATTGGAATTCATAGCAATGCTGACAAAGCTATCAGGGAGTGCACCACTTGACAGGTTTTCTCCTTCACTGGGTCTCAGTTCGGCATTTAAAGAATATTCTGGAATGCTCTTTGGTCAGGAATGGGCAACTATATTCACCAAGTCACATTGCTAGAAAAAAATGTTAAAAACTATAGAATACTCTCGATTTAATATAAATAATTACTTAATTTAACAGGAGGAACAAAAAAGTAAGACAATTTTCCATCCAATGTTTACACTTTTAAGCTCAAAAGAAAACACAAGTACTCAATCAAATGAGCTAAACACAAAATCCAAGCCAGTTCAAACTACTTTTCAGTGCAATGAACACAGTATTTCCTAATTATTTCTTACCAATAATCAAATTAGTTAACAACCCTCTTAGTTATTGATGATAATCTATTTTATAGTACACTAATGCAGCTCTAATGAGCTGGTGCATTTATGGAATTTAACACCATTTAAATGGATTCCTAAATGACTTTAAATGAATATTTTATTATTAACACAGCTGTATGTCAAACTTTACTGGCATTAGTAGATACAAATCAGCATGTACAAACAACTAAAATGCTGCAATAAGTGAAAAAAAGGCTTTTGCATTAGTATGAATATGGTGTTCGTTGAGATTTTAGCTTGATTTTAGGTGTACCAGGGAGAAAAACAGTTTGCAAACCACTAGCATAGCCTGATGTATGGAGAGGCTGATAACCTCCATGTGGTCAGCAGCATGGGTTCAGATCTGGCCTTTGCACTCTCCTGTATGTCGTACAGACATAAAAGTACATAAATCCTGTGTTACTAACCCTGCTTTATGCTATCAATTTTTCGCAGATTTTGAGAAATATGTCAATGTTCTGTTGGAGCAGTCCTGTGACAGTGATGAAAGTGTTACCGTCAATTGACTCTACACAGAATTACCCCTTGATACCCATGTTCTGCAAGTTGGCCATATGCATGACAGTAACCGTTAAGCTAAAGTGGGCGCAATGGCCTTTTTCCACACCTCTAGCATGGGGCCTGCAGGGGATGACATAAAAGAAAAAAAACATGGAGTCAAGCAAAGGACAGTTGGGTAGCACTTGGAGCACACCCTGTTGGATGGGTCAGTTCGCTGCTCCAGGTGCCCAAATGTGCTGCAGAACTGTATAATTCAAACCAAATGTTTATTGACAGTTTGAGTACTCATTTTGACCCCATGTCCAAATGGATATTTGAATATGAAGTGTAAGGTTACAGCCCTAATGGTAATACATTGGAAATGATAACCACAGCTTCATTATTGGTAAAGCATGGAAGCAGGAATTTCATCCTCACACTGCTGCATCACAGCTGTGCTTTAGGCTCATGTCCACAAAGAAAAGTGAAAACCTAAGCATCATTTACCAAATGGAAGGCTTTGAAAGGAAACATCACCTCTGTCCTGCTTCTCTTCCCCCTGCTCCAATAAATCAGCGTCATTGTCACTGACAACTGGACAGACTCCAATTTTAAAAGGCATCTCACCACGCCAAGGCAGGGACACATAAAATGTACCCCTAAACATATTCCTGTCTTGGTGTTTCACTGCCATTCATACTGGCCAAGTGTTAAACTGCTTTTGTTGAGGGAGCCTATAACTTTGAATGCACCCCATGCTATATGATGTGATTTATTTACATGCTATAAACTGCTGTGGCCTTTCTTTCAGCCCTCACTCACTTATTCTGATGACCTGAAAGCGCTGGAATCAAGACAAAAGCCCGAGTAAAATGTTCACATGAAAGGAACAGAAGAAAAATGCATAGAAATACACTGTTCACAATAAAATGTCTTGATAAGATACTACAGTGTAAAATAAGGTGGCACATGCAGTAAAACTTGCACTCACTCACAAAACATTTGTATAGTTCACGTTTTAGTAGACTTAAATCTTAGCACCTTTTGTATTGTTGATAAGACTCATCAGATTTAAAAAAAATCTATATAAATAGTAAAAAATATTTTAGTTTCAACCAAAAAAAAAATGCATTATAACAGTACTCTTTCATGACAGAGCTTGAAAGGAAGAAAGTAATTTGATCACAAATAATCTGACATAAATACAAATCTAGACAGACATTAGGGTCTAAACAGTCATTATAACTGCTATGCACGCATGCGCAGCAGTTTTATAGCAAGGCATGTGAATCTTTTGTTTTGTCGATTTGAAACAAATCCGCCACAATTCCTTTTTTCTTTACTAAACAGTATTAGGCTAATAAAAGTAATTGTCTGATATATAGGGATGAGAATCAAAAACCAATTGCAGTTGAGAATTGTTAACAGCTCCATCAAAGTATCGATATCACGAGTCTTTTTGCACATCAATTCCTTCCACTGACAGTGTTCAGAAGCAGTCAGAACTGTGGCTTAATTTTTTACAAAAGGTGCTTATTGCACAACTTTAAGTGAGTGGAAACTAGGGATGGAAATCTCTATCCTCAGGACGATAAGATATGCATCTCAAGATGTAGGCTACGGTACGATACACTAAAGCCTGGCTCACACTACAGGATTTTAAAAATCTTATAAGATTCTGAAATCGGGTTGTATCACACACATAAAGAGAATCTTGACAGATTATCTTCTCTTAAATCTTAAGCACACACACACTACAAGATTTGAAAATCGTGACCAGCGCACACTACAGGATTTCATCAAGATTATCGGACCAGAGAGACGCTCAACGTGATCACGTTGAGACAAAATATGGAGACTAGTGCGGCAGTTAAACAAACAAATCATTATTACTTCTCTCTTATTACTGTTAACTAGTAGAAATGTGCTTGTATAACTGATGTATACAAGCAATATCACATGAGAGCGAGAGCTGTTGTCCTGGATATAAGCGCTGGGGTGATTACCTGTGGCACTCTGCCACATTATTATCTCACCTAGAATATTTAATGCAGATGCAATTTCTCTCCAACGCTTGTCCTTTTCACATCGGTTGTGATAATCTCTGCATGAAACGTTGTACAAACATTCGTGGTCTTGCCACAGGTCGACAAGACTGTCCTCCATCTCCGCTGTCCATCTCACCCGTACGCTCTTTGTGCTCGCCATTCTTGCCTCTGATAACTCCTGTCTCGCGGTCATTTCCGGTCATCGTAGGCGGCTCTCTCTGATTGGCTACTGTCATCCTCAGCAAATACGAGTTGCATAATCATCCAGATAAATATCAAACATGTTTGAAAATTATCGGGGCGGCTCCGACGAGTCTGTGAGACGATCATGGGGCTTAAGATTGATCCGTCACCCGCTCACACTGGAAGATAACGTCGGGGCTGATTTTGGTCCCCGACCAGATTTCTTCCCTGATTGTCAGGAGGACTGAATCTGGGTTAAATCGGGCCGAGAGTCCTGTAGTGTGAGCCAGGCTTAAAGATTCACATGAAGCATCTACCAATTCAGGATGATACGATTTATCTTCCTACCACGATGCAATTATGATGCAATCAAGATTCAATCCCGATGCAATAACAATGCAAATCTGTGCAAATTCAACTCCACTTTATTGTTCCTTCAAGAACATTAGCAGTATCATACTTATCATCATTAAGAAGCTTGTAGCAAATGAACACAGATCACTTACAGAAGGCTACTTAAGCAGTGAGGACTTGTGAGAATTTAATGGCTGAGAGATAATTATGGAAGTGAATTGACTGAAAATAATAATTTCAAAAATATATATATAATAACATGACATCGGATTACCGATGCAAAGCTTTTACAACGCGATGCATCGCGATTTCAGCCCAGTTTCTAATCTAATGCACACCACTCCAACCGATGCAATTACCGCTGTCGCACGGGAAGTGACATCTCCTTCGACCAATCAACGGGCTACAGTGTTTCTAGCTCCACCTTCTGGGGTCGGATCGGTATGCTTGGCACCCCAACAGAAGGGTCCCAAAAAGTAGGATGGTACAGTTTGCTTATAAGGGGTCCTGTCCCGGTTTTAGGCTATGGAAACGCCACAAAAAGCGATCCGTACCGAGACGAACCGAACTGAACCCTCTGGTGGAAATGGGGCTTATGGGAATCGTTAAAGAATTGGATCGATTAGCTGGATCGTTAATAGCACTGGTATCGATAAAATCTTATCAATTCCCATCCCTACTGATATAATGTTTGGAACTTAAAGAACTGGCCATGGTGCATGCAGAGTCTGTGTGTCCCTATATGTATGAGGTGTGCCAGAAAAATTCCAGGACTAATGTCACAAAAGATTTATTTCAAACCCAAACTTCCAACTGAGAGTTTTCCCCTTCTCAACCAGCATGTTTACAAAGAGATACTGCGGCGTTTGCTTCATTCAGTGCGCAGGAAGAGGAGAGAGTTGTGGCAGGACAAGTCATGGCTGCTTCACCATGACAACACGCCTGCTCACAATGCCCTGAGCATTCAACAGTTCCTGGCCAAGAAGAACATTGCCGGGCTGGAGCTACCTCCCTACTCACCCGACCTGGCTCCATGTGATTTTTTCCTCTTCCCCAAGCTCAAAAGGGTCATCAAGAAGACCCGTCTTGAAGACGTGGACGACATCAAAAAGGCTGTGACGACGGAGTTGCGGAGTATCCCGGAAGAATCCTTCCATGAGCGCATGAAAGCATGGCAGAGAAGAATGGGAAAGTGCATTAGACTCCAGGGGGGTTACTTAGAAGGGGAAAAGTTGTAGTTTGTAGTTCGGATTCTAAATAAATCTTTGTGACACCAGTCCTGGAACTTTTTTTGTCACACCTTGTACAAGCATACAGGCTACAGGACACTGCTCCAACTGGTCCAAAACTCAGCTGCCCGCATTATCACCAAAACCCCTTCACACCATCACATCACCCCCATCCTACAACACCTCCACTGGCTCCCAGTCAAGCATAAAACAGAATTCAAACTGCTTCTGTACACCTTCAAGGCCATCAACCCTGCTCCTCAATATCTGTCTGACCTCCACCACATAGCCACTCCAGCCCACTCCCTCAGATCCTCTTCCTCCATCCATCTCACTTTGCCCTCTGCCCGCCTCAGTACCATGGGGAGCAGGGCCCTCAGTCGCTCTGCTCCCCAGCTCTGAAACTCTCTACAACCAGACCGCCGAAATTTGAACTCCTTGCCTGTCCTCAAATCCAGACCCAAAACCCACCTGTTCAGGACTGCATACTCCATTTAAGAATAACCTGCCATCTACATCCCCACATTTGTTTTGTCTGTCGTGTTTTGCTGATTTTATTGTTCTATTGTTGATTTTATAGTTGTTTATTTTTGTTTATACTTTGTACAGTGTCCTTGAGTGTCTTGAAAGGCCCTTTAAGAAAACTGTATCATTATTATTATTATTATTACTGCTTTTGTTACACACAGTATATATTGGTGTTACAGTTCAAGGTGTGATCATGTTAACCATTGTCAAAGAGCTGAATTTTACCTTTCATTATTATAATTATTATACTATGACAATATTAATAAGACATGCCCTGTAGTCAATTTGAACAAGTTGGTATTTGATATGAGACCCTTCAATCCAATTGGTAGTCTTAACTGTGATGCCAGGAATAGTGAAAGTCACTGACAGACGCTGGCAAAGTGACAAAGTAAACACTCAGCAGTGCAACAGGGTAAGCACTGTTGAATTGTAAGTTAAAAACACATGGCTGTTCATGTAATCTAAATAAAACTCTTGACATCCAGTGATTAGCCCAAGTTAATTGTTTTGGGTGGTGGCCTGTAATGCCTGTTTTTTGTTTGATCCATCCAAGAGGTTGCAATGTCTGTACAGGTAATGTGAGGCTTAGACTCAACTCTTCTCGTGGGTCCTGTGCAGCAGATTTATGTCTGGCCATGCACATGTCAAAAATTTTAACAAATGCGGAT
This sequence comes from Cetoscarus ocellatus, assembly GCA_037902135.1. Taxonomy (NCBI): domain Eukaryota; kingdom Metazoa; phylum Chordata; class Actinopteri; order Labriformes; family Labridae; genus Cetoscarus; species Cetoscarus ocellatus. Next base: position 317,969 of record JBAMNC010000874.1, read on the forward strand.
CACTAACTTCAGTAAACCATCAAGACTTTTTCAAGATACTGCTCCAAGACATTAGGGAGAATACTGGTCTGCTGCAATAAGAGACCCTCACGTAGCATAAAGACACAGGGGGTTTCAACACCATGAGTCCTCTGCAGTTTGCGTCCATGTGGAAAGCATAAGGAGACTTTACCCTACCAGCCCAATAACGAGTTGGAAACCATATTTGCATTCAAGAAATTAATTTCTTAACTGTCTGAACGATACATTGAAACATTATTGATGGTCATGTCCCCTAAATAAAAACAAGTGCACATAAATATGCAATTTCCTTTTTTTGCAGGAATGAGGCACTTATCTACTCGTCAGTGTTTGTGTGTACATGTGCGTGAGAGTAAGAGTCAGTGTCAGTGGGCTGCATAGTGTGATTAAGGTACAAGGGGATTCGATTTGAACTAAGAAAAGTGAAAGATCAAAATAATACCAGTAAGACTGTTCATTATCAATTTTACAAATGAAGGCAAAATCTTTCAAAAGTTCAACAAAAATAGCAGGAGGAAAATCTCCCAATGTGAATAACTTCCAGTATCGTTTAACCCTAACTGTCGCTGTTTTCAATCGCACCTTCGAGGAGTGTCAGCGCAGCCCTCAAACTTTAACCAACTATCAAATAGTGTGTGCATTTCAATAATGTATCATAGCATTTTGAAATTGTGTTATCTGCATTTCTAGATTCCAAAAGTCATATATCAAAGCCTGTCAACTGTGAGAAGTTTGTTGTTGTGACAGTTCAACCCCACTTCATGACTCATGTTATTATCCACTGTCAACCTCTGTTTGGCTCCTCGCATAACACTGAACCCACCATATCTGACATCAAACATTTCTCCAAGGACAAGAACAATGTAGCAACAAATCCTCTCGTACTTTGAGCTTACTTTATTTAGCATGTCATATATTCACTCACTCTTTGGAAACTTCAGCATAAATAAATAATTCTCCACAAAGCAGATGTTCCTTCAGCTGCAACTAAAAGTCGCTGGAGACCAAACTGCTCATCCCACGTCCCATTACTGATCTACAGTGGTGTGTGAGTTAAAGTTTTTGAGAGAGGGACACCATGTTTTCTTTGAGGGTTTTTTTGACCCCATTAGGGGGCTTTTAAGAGAAACTTGATAAACAAATTTGTCTTAAAGAGTCTCAGAACCCTGAAGATTTGTAAGTGGTGTCCTATGGGGAGCACAGTGCCTCTACAGGAGCTTCTTTTGTTGTGAGGTGGCAATAAATTCAGAAAATATATTGGACAGTAAGGGTGTAACAAGACGTCTGGTCACCCTAGATTAACCACACAGGATAATTACAAGTGTTACGAAAAAGGTAACAATGGCATTATCTGAATGAGCAATAGGTCATTTAATTTTTCAACGTTTGCTCCTCAAACTGGCACATCATGACAACCAACAAAAGACCTCAAGTGTTTTTGAGTTATTTGGGGCAAAACAATTAAATTTAAAAAGAGTTTATTGTGTCAGAATGTAGCATATCCAATCATTAGGGAGTTCAAGACTGCTGCCATTTTATTATGTGCAAAAAATACTGACGATAAAGTTTATGGACATTCAGACATTATTTCTTATAAGCCTCTGCCATTCCTACAGACAATATAAAACAGATTTCCCCCACTTCTAACCTGCGATCTATAACTTTAAAGAAAAAATACTATAATTTAAAGTGAGGTCAGCAACATTTGATAAACGACTTGTTTTTTCCTTATTGTGAAGACTAATCTATCTACTTTCTCATTTCAGTTTTTCAGCCCATGTAAGAGAAGGCAGAGGAATAAAAGAAGTCATTTTATATAGCTTTGATCAAATCTGCACAGTATTGCTGATTTTTATGACCTTTATTCAAGACCAGGTAAAATCAATAGTGCTACGTCTCTTTGCGTCCAAAACATGTATGTTTACAGGCTGCAGTGTAGAGCTGAGGAAAAAAAAGATGTTTCCATTACTGTTTCCATTAAGGCTTTGGCCATTCTTCTTTAAAATGTGTAGAAGAACCCACTCAAGCACACAAAAGGCCAGGTTATGGTCTTTTCAATGAATAAATTGTTTGAGTGCTGCATCCTTGAACTGAAAAAGACTTGGGGATTATAAATAAAAGTTTCAGCAAAAGAAAGTCATTTTAAAGAAGTGAATTTGAGAAAAAAACACTAGATATTTGTGCCAAGTGTTTTTATAATTTTTTTTCTCCTTAAAACACTAAAGAGTGAAAAAGAGCTAAGATGATAACACTAGCTTTCAAAGATTATAGAGAATGTAAGCTTCTTGTTTTAAAGACATGAAATTATAGTCTAAAAATACTGGACAACTGACACACAGTCTTGTCGGCTGTTGCCAGCTAGTTCTTACATCCTTTTTAGAAACCAGAATGGTGGACTTTATATTAAAAAAACACTCATCCCCCTTATTGTGTTACCAATAAAACATCAAATATTCAGATTGTTTTTCTTTTAACCAGGATATAAACATGTTTATCACTGCAGTAAAAATGCTCAGCCTAACATGGAGTGTACATGTGACTTGTGCACCCAGCTCCAAGTGGACACTTGAAAAACTGCAGTGTTTTGCACTTGACTTCATTTTTATGAGTAATTTACATCCATATGTTCTCTTTACACTAATCCCGCAGCCCCTCAGGAGGCTGGCGCCTACCCCAGCTGACACTGACCCAGAGGCAGGATACACTCTTGCCAATCACAGAGCCAACACATAAAGATACAACAACATTTACCCACTCACAGACACCCCTAAAGGCAATTAGCCGGAGCAACAGAAAAATAGGGTGAATTTGATCTTTCTGACATCCTAAATCCATGTACAATCTTCTGGTGGGACCGAACAACCATTATTTAGCAGGAAACTAAAATGTTCAGAATATTTTCTCTGCCAGATTTGTTTCTTGACTGACACCGTAGGGGTCAACTTGGAATCAAAATTATATTGATGTTTTGGGCTAAATAACATGTTTTCTCTTCTTTTTTTATTTTTTCCAAAAAAGTGAGTAAGTCTTACCCTTCAAAAGTTAGATCAGTCCTTATCATCGATAGTGCCGCCAGCCACATGTGGAAAACTGAGATATTTTAGCGTTTTTTTTGTGGAGCTGTATCATTGTCCAACACTGGGTTAGACTACTATATTTGGCTCCCAAATGTTTGCTTACAGGTGGATTTCTATGATGTGGATCAAGTAGGAAGTAATTTCTGATAAAACTACCTAAATCTCAGTTGTTTGGTGTTCAGTGTTGTTAGTATTTAATAAAAGATACCCTAAAACACAACACATTTGACTTTTCAATTTGATCCTATCTTGAGGGAAAGATGGGAAGCTGTGGGAGCCTAAAGTGGCCCTGGGCTGCCAGTTGATGATCAGTGCTCTAGACTTTGGCACAAATGATGCACATTATCCAGAGCAGCATGTTTATCCATATTTATACCATTAAGACTTAATATCACTTTGTTGTTTGCAAATTTATTAGCAAGATAAATGGGAGGAGGGTCCATAGAAACAAGTTAAATTGAGGGATATGGCCACCTACCAGGGCAGAGGCAATCGATAAATTGACTCTTCTTTGGTGCTCATACACTAGGAGAAGAAGTGTTCACCTAATCAATCTATGATCATAGCTTGATTTAACTGTGCATGGGAACGTTCTGGATGAAGTAGTATGCAACTTCCACTGACATTTTAAGAGAGGAATGCTGATGCCGGTGTAATTCATAGATATCTTTTTGTTATGCCTGTAGAAAGGAAATATGAAAGGAGAAAGTTTACAGACATACATTGCAGTACATGCTCTTAAAAATGAAACAGCTTAAAAAGAGGACAGCGACTGACAAGCTATCGCTATACATCAAAGCCCGCTCAATGCCTCAATGGGCTCTTACAGCTTATCAGACTTCCTTGAGATGCAGCCTGGTCTCAAAGTGAATCATGGACTCTCTGTATAGTTTTGACAAGGTCTTTTACACAGATGGACTGGTTATAGAATAAAAACACAGACCAGCTGAACTGTGCTGTCTGACAGTTCCCTCACCAGCACGCCTTTGTTAAAACACTTTAGGCAACTCGTCTCTGAGGAGAAGACTGTGTTTTGACAGTAATATCTACTCCTAGAGTGCAGTCACAAAATCAGAGAATTAATGATTTTTAATGCATGACTATAAGTGTACAGACATGACGTGATGCAGATTCCAATCAACTTACTATGGAAGTGAAGCTGGATTTAACATACATACAACAGCTTCCTGCAGTTTATTCTGATCCATCACTTTCATTTATTTATGCTCTCCTGAAAATGTTCATTAATCAGCACTTACATATACAGCGATGGTAAACTGATGGATATTGCTAATGAGCATATATTTGTCAGGTTTTCCTGGGCTCATCAATACATTCATTCAATTATTCATTCATTTTCTATACCGCTTATCCCTTTCAGGGTCGCGGGGGGGCTGGAGCCTATCCCAGCTGTCATTGGGCGAGAGGCGGGGTACACCCTGAACCGGTCACCAGTCGATCGCAGGGCCACATAGGGAGACAGACAACCATTCACGCTCACACTCATACCTAAGGGCAATTTAGAGTCACCAATCAACCTAATGAGCATGTTTTTGGTCTGTGAGAGGAGGCTGGAGTGCCCGGAGAGAGCCCACGCATGCACGGGAAGAACATGCAAACTTCACACAGAAAGGCCCTGCCCGACCCCAGGATCGAACCAGCAACCTTCTTGCTGTGAGGCACCTGCACTACCTGCTGCGCCACCGTGCCACCCGCTCATCAATACAATACTTCAGTAACTGCTAGAAGATACACAATTTAATATGAAAAAATACAGAACAGTAACAGGGATGTATGGATTAAAAACAATGACCATGTAAAAACAGTGCCAGATATGAGGTAAAACACATCTTTTGATTGCAAGTTTGTGTTACTTGAATCTCAAGTTTATGTTAAAGGGGTAGATAAATGCTCTGAAAATTATAACACTAATAATATGTCAATAACATCTCATTAATAGATATATGGTTTTGTAATGGTTCTAAAAAAAAGAAGATTTTAATTTTAAAAAAAGCGCTTGAGATAAACGCTCATCTATGCATTAACTCTATGGCTTTATCTTTTACAGGGCTGCAGGGGGCTGTAGTCTATAACAGCTGACACTAGACAAAAGGTGGGCTACACACATCAGTACACTCCCACAGCTGTAAAAAATATAATCATGGCAGCACATCTGAGCCATTAAAAAAACGATATAGTTGGGTAAAGCATTTACAAACTTGAGTATAAGGTGCTTCTAAAAGCAAAAATTTACCCTCTAAAGATCCACTACCCCTAACAGTGCATCCATCCTTTGCATCGTGTTGGCGTTTAGGTGACAGCACCAGCTTAAACCGCAGCCTGAAACTGCACACAGGGAACAGACTCTGCATTAAGTTCTCCTTGTACAAAGGCTGAGGTGGTTTTGTGCAGTAGTTGCATGCACTGCTATGCAACTACTGCACATGCACTCAGCGTTGAAATATAAGTCTTATAACTCAGTAAGCATCTCTGCTTAGTTTGAAAATCTACTGAGTTATAGAAGATGACAGGTAGGCAGCTGATAGTTCACAAAAAAAATTAAAAAATTACTTCAGTCATAAAAGTCTCCTTTTATGGTATGAGACCTGGAACAATTCAAAATCATTCATATGAATTTGCCAGTTTGTGAATAAATACCCTTAACAAAACCTGCATTTGACTTAAATCATGTTAACATAGTTAGTCTTGATCACTGCTGGAGTATGTTCACAATAACCAAGTTTCAAAAAACGTTCTAGTTTACACACACTGAGTACCCCTGATCCAGCTGTACTCTCAGTCACTCTGTTATCGCCCCTGTCACTTTAAGGCCCCCTAAACACGTGAGCCCAGTCTGCTCTGATTGGTTGACCGGTCTACAAGTTCTCATGTATTCTGTATGTATTTTAACATATTTGCTCTGCTCTCGACTTGCCATTCCAGGCAAATGGGTTCAAGATGATTAAGATGGTAGAATGTGATGCTGGAAGGTCTTTAAGTGGGGGCCGGGGGTATAAGCAATTTTAGGCAGCTTCTGGACCTGTAAAAAGATAGAGAAGGAGAAGTCCTGATGCTGCAGACTTTTGTCTTCGGCAGAGGAGACATGTAAAAAAAGCACAGTATGTAGCTAACATAAATTTAAGAACTGAAATGATGACAATTTTAACATTTTAAAGTTAATGTGCAGCAATAACATTGAGAAGAATTATTTTCTTTCATTTAAAGTCGCTCCAGACAGCTTATTATAGATTTAGATTTTTTTTTTTCTATACAGAAATATTCCATAAACTGCATAGTGGCACCAAAGACTGCTGAGCTCCAGGGGCGTTTAGACAAGCAGCTCCACAGAGCAGACACACAGCTGACCCACCACAAAAACTAAAAGAAGAAGACAAAGGTGGAAATAAACACTCATTCAAGGCACCAATTTGTACTTGAACCAAGAGAATACAGGGTGCAAAAGAGAGTAAACAAAATACCATGGCACCCTCTGGCTGTGGTGTAATCAAAGACTGGTACCACAGTAAGTACAACTAAGGCGCTGTCAATTTATATTGTATTATCATTAACTTATTACTGAAGGAGGAAATCTCTACGAGTCATCTCTAATACATAGATCATCTATAACACCGCCTTTTTATGTTTCAACCACAGAGTACATTTAGTCCTATTGTACATGAAATGACAGAGTGCATTATCAGAGGGGATGAATTCACAATCATCTTTGGGCAAATTCCTTAAGCCATTAAAAATTAATAGTGCCTCGTTACGGAGTGTAATGTTAGTATCTGGAGCAATAGAACAGTGCAGTTATACTCTGGGTAATATAATTATCATCAGCTTAGTTAATGAACCTGTGCAAAATGTGCAATAAATGCAGTCAAACTGTGGTGTGGAAAATGACGCAAATCATAAGATGTGTTACAGCTCCCCTTTGAATCCTGCTCTCTAAATACAATTACTGCTCTTTCCAATAAAGTAATGGTTTTACTGCATCCAAACCTCTGCTGATGACATTGGAATCACACTCAGGAACTGAATCTGGAGCTCTTGCTAAATCTGATTACAGACAGCTTTGGTGAAAGTGAGGGAGCCAGGGCAAATGAGTGAATGAGAGATGGTCCGGAAATCACTCACTTTGTTCTTGTTCAGCTTTTAGCCAAGAAATGGGATCCACAGTAAAAATGTCAGACAGAGGGGCACAGGCAGACGGTGGAGGCAAAGATGTTGCTGAGTTATAAGGACTTCACAAGAAAATGGAGAGCTACAACAGGCTCTTTAAGATAAATCTGTATATCTACATACACATGGGGTAGGACAACATTTTTTTTTATCAACCAGAAAGTTTACATTCTCCCCTACTGCTTGGACTCATGTCCTTGTAGGTTTGTTGTTTTACTTTGGCCAGCAGCAGAAAACAGTTTTGTTAATGGTATGGAGGGCTGCTGATGGACAGAAAGGGCCACAAGAAGGGCAGGCTCAACTTTTTATCTTCCTTCCTTTCACTATTATCATGATAAAAACATCTAGAAATGTCTTCTTACGAGTTTTTAGAATGTTGAATCACACTGCTCAATAAGCAGTGTATGCCTGTATGTGCACCTGTAGCACATGCTGTAAAGATGAGCCGTCAATCAGAGTGCGTGTGCTTTGGGAATACGTCCTCAGTTTTTAATCCAGCACAGCGATCTGCAACAGAGTTTGCTTGGTAAAGTTCACAACCACAGACTGCAGCAAAATGTGAAATCACAGATGTTAAGAGTCTGACTGCCTTTTTATGCATCCACTTGCTGATAATACAGACCTGGAAGGTGAACAGGGAAAAATGCAGTTCTTGAGACGAGATAAGCACACAATAAGTACAACCACTTTGCAATTTGTTACTGCATGAAAGTCCACAAAAACTTGGGTATATCCTAAAGGCATAAATGTCTTCCTTTGTGTACAGCTGATCTGCATAACTGTTTGAGTAAAAGCCTTGAGAAAATCCTGGTCAGGAGTGTATCTCAGGGGGCGACCTTGAATGACAGCTTCCGCTGCTTCTACTGTGACACACGCATGCAATTTTTAAAAACTGACATTACTGTATTTCCCGGACTATAAGTCACACTTTTTTTTACAGTTTGGCTGGTCCTGCGACTTATAGTCAGGTGCAACTTATATACAGGCAGACGGTGTATACAAAATAATACAAAATATATACGGGTATAATTTAACATGTTTTTAAACGTTAATTCATACTGACTGATATGTAACGAGGAGCAAACATTACCGTCTACAGCCACAAGAGGGAACTCTAGGCTAGGCTAGACATAAACAAAACGCCCCCAAAATGAAATCCTATTCTGCAGATAACAAACTGCAGGTAGTAAAATATGCAGCGGTAATTGAAGCAGAAATAAAGTTTGGAGTGAGGGACTGGCGAAAAGCAGGTTACTCTAACTGCACTGAAGAAAATGAAGAAAGGTAATCGCTGGCTGAAAGCAAGATGGAGGAACGAGTCCACAGATAGGTGCTTGAACAATGTGCAGCCGGAAGAGATAGTCAACAGTGCAGTTACATCTCCACACCCTGGTAGCTGCCAAGGAGATGAATATAAATGAGGCAGGTGGGCCTTCTTGGTGTTACCACTTCATGCAAGGCAACCATCTCTCTATCAGAGCACTAAATAAATGTGACTTATAGTCCGCTGCAACTTATATATGTTTTTTTCCTCTTCATGACGCATTTTTTTACTGATGGGACTTGTACTCGGGAGCGACTTATAGTTCGGAAAATACAGTAACTATCAAGATGATTGAATTAAAGTCACAAATGAACACTCTGACACATAAAAAAAAAAAACTATGTGAAAGTGTGAACAAGGTTTTTCATGTTTTCTCTCAAGGCAGCATTTGAACTGGTCCGAGTAGGCCAGTGGAGCATGCAATCAGGCCTGGAGCCTGTAAATCATGCGTCTGGGCCAGCAGGCCACTTATGATGACTTTGCTTTAGTGTTTTACAGATAATAGAGCAGAGTCAGCTTTTAAAACTTGACTACATGAGGCACTGGTGGGAGGGTTGTGAGCACATCCAGCACAAAAAAACAGCATAGGACACCAGCTATGCAGCTCCTTATTTGTGTCCAAGTGAACAAAGATTACATGGACGAATGCCCAGTTCACACAGAAAATTCTTATCTTTCTCTCTTTTTGCTAATGTTACACCACAAACACTTTTTCTTAGTTTCTAGAGTCAATCCACCTCCATCTAAGCCCACAATGGTGCTTTGGGAAAGTGAGTGTCAAGAGGATATTGCAGTACAGCTGACTCAAGAGTTGGACAAGGAGGAGAAATTGATTTTGTCTGGAAACAACAAAGAGGAAATGTCTAGCTATCTGAACTCACTGATGCTATGTTGTGAACTGTTTTAAATTCAGACCAGCACTGGCTCGACCCTAATGTTATTAGAGGTTTAAAACTGAGAGGAGAACCCTGAGAGGCAGTGAAAGAAAGAGAAGTGGACAGATAGATGGCATGCAGACAGGATGCAAGGTTGACTGGGTGAATTGGGGGCTATGAGAATGAAACAAGGGCTGCCAGGATGGGAAGATGAGGAAGCTCGACAGATGAGGTAAACACGGCTATAGATGACTCAATGCAGGGCTGCCAGGAAGTTCTGTAATGAGATGCATTTGATCAGAAGTACATCCAACTGCCAAGATGTTCACTCACACAGACAGGTGAGCTAAAGTGAAGTTCAACAAAGAGTCAGACAGAAATATTGGCAGATTATAAAAGGCAAGATCAAAATATAAATGGGCCAAGTGTGCTAAATCCACCAAAATAAATAACACCCACATTCAGAGCATGCCAACAAAAGTTAAGCTTTCAACCTGAAAGTTTTCTTTTTAGGATAACAGTCCCTGCCAATGGCTGTTACACCGTGCACAGATGCAATCGTTTGGGGCTAAAGGTGTATCTCTTTATTTCTCCTCAAAACCAAATCTTGGTCCACAGTGGTCCTGGTTTTTTTTTTAGCATTAGTTTTTTTAAAGAAGGTTTTCAATGAACACCATGGGTGGTGTAGTCATTTAACTAAACACACATGATGTGCAACAAATGTCACTCAGCTTATTGATGGATCAGTGGGAGCTATGAGCCTGTGTCGAAATGACTGTGACAGTTTAGTGACTTTTAGGAAAGTGTATTGCTGTATTTGTTTTTGTTTCTTATCCATATCTGATTAGAATGTTTACTGAATTAAAAAGCTGCAAAGTTCTGAGGGAAACACTGAGCCTTCCGTGTTACCAACATAATTTCTTACTAATATATATGATAGATAATAAAGATGTTAGATAATAAAGATGTTAGATAATATCAACAACATGCACAAGAAACTTGGCCTGTTCTAAAAACAAAAAATACTATGCAAATTAATCATCAGATATATCTTATCAACATATTTCACAGTAACATTACGGCCCAAAATGCTGCAACAGCAGTTGTAAATTACTTCAGAAACACTGACCATGGTTTAGTTTACAAAAAAAAATCAAAAGGTGGCAGTAGAATTACTTCCAAGACATCTGAAGACCTGAAATTAAGATAGTTCTTTTTCTTCATTAAGCGGGGTTGCTTGAGTCCCATTGCACTTATAAATTTGCTGCCAAAAAAAAAAAAACAGGTCAGCTCTGCACCTGAAGGAAGATAGCAATACACAGCAGTAAATAGGGCCACTGAAAGCCACACAAAAAAATCAATGTCTGCTAGACTAGATGCTGCAATAAGATTCTTTACAGCTTTTCACTTTTCCTCCAAAGCCTACAAAGTCCCTGTGTTTAGAATTTTTGTGAGACGTATCCTTCTACCAGCAAAATGCTGCACTCCTCACATCAGCTGTTCAAGTCATCAATCTCAGGAAGAAACAACAAACACTTACTTCACTAAAACTGAATTAAAATGAGCAATTCTGACTTGACTGATGACAACGTGGCGTTAGTTGTGGGTATGTGAGGATGTGTTTATGAACTGGAGAACACAGGGGATGAACTTTTGCAGATGGAGTCACAGCTAGGGAGCGGGATAGGAAAAACTGTTGCTGAAACTGAGTAGCAGGACGGATCGCAAGTTACCTGGTGGTGCAGATGCATGAACTGTGAACCCACGCCCACAAACCCAGAGGCCATTTGCTGTCACAAGTGGGACTTAGCACCAGCACTTCTCCTGGAGCTTTCTGACCCTGACAGGTAATCTAGGCACTGCAAACAGGATGTTAGATAATTGCAGAGGGGGCGATACAGATGCCCATTTTCAAAGCAACAAGGCAAATCGGGCAAAGGGCTAAGTCATGTGACCAAAATCGGTATTGTGAAGATTTGTGTACCCTGTTTTTACATGTGGGAGAAATACAAGAGATGAATTTATAATAGTTTGTGCTCTGGTGACCTGACCATGCTGCAGCACTCTGACCTGAACGGCTGAAGGAAGGAAAGCAGTGTGTTGCTGGCAAAAGAATACGCAGCCCACATGTTGCATCACAACATAGCTGCAAACATAGGGGCTTTGTTGAAACACTGTAAAGAATCTTATTGCCACATCCAGTCAAGCCAACATTGTTTTTGTGTACTTTTAACCAAAAAGTGGATTAATTAAAAGGCTGTTGTGGCCCCACTGACTGCTATGTATCGCCTTACATCTGTACCCTGCTATCTGCCCACAGAGGAAGAGTTGGCCAGCTGCTTTAGAGACCTCAAGCAACCCCACTCGAAAAAACTGAGGTTTCTTAAGTTGTACAATCCTTTAAACCTTGTCCTTGATCTCCTTGTACTTACAAAACTAACTGTAAGGATGTAGTTAATGTCCACCATTTGAGTAAGAATCTAATTTTGAGGTTGCTAGAAATACCTAACCCTACAAGGACATTGGCTTGATTTAAGAAAAAGTGAAATTATTGATTCAGAAAATTACATTTCATGGTTATACTGTTAAAAAATTGGCTTACGTTGTGATAATTACCACAGACTGAACACTGAATTGAAGAAGTAACTGGACAAATGAAGCAAAGATATTAAGAAGATACATTTCTACACCCACCTACTGAACAGTTCTTAAATTATCTTGGTATGTATTTTTGAAAATGTTAGTAAACTGTCATATTTTTACTCTTTATGGATATTAATATCAATTTTGCTCTGCCTGCCACTTTGTCCAACAACAGAGAAATGCAGCTGCTAAAGCCTCATCTATTAATTGCTCTGCCAGCCCAATGATGCCTGCTAGGGCAAACACGTCTCAAGAGGAATGTTCATTATCAACACTTGCAGCATGTTCCCCATTAATATGACACAAGCCTGCATAATACGCTGAAGTCTATAGCGCTGACTTTTCATTCTTTCTAATGGTGTTAATTAAGCGGGCATGATGTATTAGTCTGAGCATCGACTACACAGTTCCCTTAAATTGGTGTGGAAATCTCACTCCTAGTTCACTGCATCATGATTCCCACCCACAATTAGGCCATACCACACAAAAGTTGTCCTTCAACATGAGAGCCCTCTAGCTGCCTAGGCCTATTTCCAGACTGCTCCCATCAGTCCGACGTGGGGTCCAAGAAGACAGGACAGAGGTCCAAGCTCACAGGCTCCCTGCTGCTCAGCTAGAGCCTCTAGACTCACCACATAATTATTCTGCTGGCCCTGTTAAGGAGCCAAAGACTATCTCCCTGCTCCATTACTCACACACTGCCAGAGACACTGCAAAGAGACTCCCCAGGCTGTACAATTACACAGTTACCACCGCAAAGGGAGGGGCACACCTGTAAACAAACAGCTGAGGCCCTTAATGTGCCCTGGATTCACAAACTCCCTTCTTGTGACACACAGTAGATATAAATATGCTGCACTCAAATCCCAATGTGTTAGACAAAGCTGCTGATTTCAAACGTTTAATGTTGAGTCTTAAAACATGACATAGATGAAAAAAAAGTTCACATCTCTATGATTGAGATAAATAAACCAATAAACTGAGCAAAGGCCTTCTTGGTGACATTATCTGCGATCTTGTTCCCAAATGTCAAGCTGTCCAACCAGCAGAACTGAAACCAAACAAACAAAAGTACATTTAAAGGCAAGTATAAAAGTGGGAAAGCTGGGGTAAGTCAGGAGGTTATTCTTTTCACAATTTGGGGCCATGACAGAAAAGACTTGGCCAACTCATGTTTGTACCCTGGTCTTGGGGGCAGCAAGATGAAGCTGGTCCTCAGACCTCATAGATCTTGAGGGAGTAGAGACTGTTAAGAGACCAGAGATGTACTGAAGAGCTTTGAACCTGCGAGTTGCTCTTTAAAGCCATTGTAAAGAGTTCTTCTTTTTGATCCTATTGCATGATAATGTCTGATACTTGTTTGTGTCACATTTGTTTTCACGTGCATATAACCATTTATATATTTATGTTCATCAGTGTTTATGTTTGTATGTATATCTTTGCCTCTGTGAAGCACCTTGGTTGGCTTATGTTGTTTTTAATGTGCTCAATAAATAATTGTCTTGACTTGAGTATTTGAGTTAAGAAGCCTGCAACAAAATCCTAGGTAAATATTTCATTCAGCACATGCACGACTGCTTTACCGTGTCTAAACAAGCAATGATCCTTTTAGTCAGACAACAAAATTAGCTACTGCACATTAGACAGAAAATATAAAGCCTTACTGTGATGAAAAAAACATGCATGGACTCCTGAGATTAAAACCACCTGAATTATAAACTGAAGGTATTAGAGGTTTTCCAGATGGCCACGGCTGTAATCCCATTGCAAATGCAGTTTGGGCTCCTACAGTGTTGCAGTGTGTCAAACAGGAGAAGAGACTACACGAGGAGGGGGAAGAGCAAAGAGGGAAAAGCACACAGGCTGAGGAGATCCATGTCTTAGTTACTCAAACAACAGCCCCATCTAGTGGACGAGCCATTTAAAACCAGCAAATAACTAAAAGCTTTGGGCTGTAAGCAAGCTGACTCGTGCTTATTCATGAATTTTGGATCAAGGTTTTCTCTGACAAGACAATTACCACAGTGAAAACTTTTGATAAAGCTGGAGATGCTTAGAGGTTTTTGTAATTGCAGAAATGAATTGATGAGTACTGTAGCTATTGGTTCAATGTGGGAAAAGCTCTAAACCATCTGTTGGCTTTACTTTAAAGTTGTTTTTAAGGGCAAAACTCAAGGTCTTCTCTTCCTCATAGTTCTGAAGCTTCAAGCTGCATCCTGACAGTCTAAGCATCTAGGTTTTATATATACCCGTTGTTATGCGGGCCTGAGCTTTGGAGACAGTAGGGCTTTTTCTTATTTTTTACTATAATAAAGACTTAATTTTTGCATTTTGTTTCTTGTCGTCTGCCCTATTGTTTATGTTTTTCTTCTGGCTGCTGTAATAATCTTTTACATTAATCCTCTAAAGTCTTTTGTTCCCTTTTATCCAAATGTTCTGCATGAAGCCCTTTGTGCTGGCTTGTTGCCAATATGGATTTTTAAAATAAACTCAACCTGACTTAATTTTCCTTGTTCCTTTGTATATTTTGTACAAAAGTTGAAATCAAGCACTTCCAAGCACCTGACTGTACGTTTAAACTTTTCCACCACATCAGTTGTTGGGAATTGTGAATGCATACAAATAGAGATACTAATAATGATTCTTTCTCCTCTTTACCATATTCAATTAGAATATTGCTTTATCAATAACTCATAATTGGAGTGCATGCAGGCAAATTACTGAAGGATGATAATATACAAGGAAACAAATCACATTTCAAAATGTATGACCCTCCAACTTTTTGACATGCATATGACAGTTGTTCTCAAATGGTGCGGTGACTTTGTCCAATGATAAGGTATTAACTAACTTATGAAAAGACAATAAATGTTTTTTAAATCTACATCTAATATACAGTGCTCAACAAACTTTAGAGACCACCTGTCATAAAAATGAGAAGACATGAATAGTTTAGTAAATGTTATTATTATTGGACATACATTTTGAACAGGAATGAGGAATTTCAACTGACTTATACCCAAATTTGAGGCAGCTCACTGGACTTCTCTGAGAAGTAAGAAAATAACCAAGCACAAGATTCAACCACTAAAATCCAGTTTAATTTGACATCTTAATCAATAAATAATCATGTGCTTTGCTTTTGATTCTTTTTATATGCGCACATGTGCTGTGGAGGTTACAGGTGTCATGATAAATGCCCGTCACAGACATCAGTGCAAGCCAAGGGCAAACAAGGGCCAAAGGAGACAGCTGCATATTGTTCCTAAAAGTCTAAAAAAAAAAATAATTCGTCCAAAAAAAGACAAGATAAAATATAACTGGTGTTTGTCTTTTTATGGGACTACCTTGTGTCTATGGCAGTGACTCAGCAGGCGGCTTTTTCAATTCATACATTTTTTGATGCGTCATTTATGGTAATGCAACTAACAGCTAACCAAGTTTATAAAATAGGACAAATGCGTGACTACAGTTAATATTTCTGTTTGTAACGTTTATAAAAGTTAAGCTGCAGTGTTACATTACATCCCGTGAGTAGCTTCAGCCTGTTTATGCTAATGCTGCCTTAAAAAGAGAACTTGTATTTGTTTGCTCATTGACAGCACACTAACAAATGCTATCACAATACCACATATTTCAGATATTCTTTTAAAAGAGAAGTCTTACCTGTTTCTCTCCAAATATTGCAAGGCTGGCCAACTAAACAGCAGCACAGGTATTTCCTTAGCTCATGAGGCCGAAACTCTGAAGATGCTGAATATCTCCAGCCGTTGACGTCGACGTCCTTCGCACTACAAAGATGGCGGACGTAAGTGACTTATTTCTGTTGCCAAGTATTGCACGTGACCAATTAATGTAGGAGTGGACAGTAACTAATTATAATTACCAAAAATACAGTGACTAAGATTGTTTCTGTGTTTGCATTTTTCGTTTTGACCTAGTTATTAGAATCAGTATATTTACATAAATCACTGTGGCAAGTTTTGTAGGCGTATTTCATTTCACAAAGCATTTGAGAACAGAGTCAGAAAAAATTAGACTGAACTAGTCAAAGCCTCCCACCAACCACTGTTGTCAACATTTTGACTTTCATATCAAATTCAATGTTACTTTACCCCAAACTAAAAGGATGCTTGAAACTGGAACGATTGGGATTTTATTTGGAATGCATTTTTCATTTGAAACAAATCCGAGTGCTACTACAGCAAAATTAAATTGTGAAAAAATAACAATGATAAGAAAATGATTAAAATATCAATTTCAAAACACTACTAAATCATTAAAAAGCCAGTTAAAAGTAATCATAAAATAAGCCACGACTTATTCAACTTATATTGAGTAGAATTGGGGATAAGATTTATGATATAGAGAAATGTCTTTAGATATCATATATATATCATACCTAGTGGATCGGAAGGGTCAAACATGTTGAAGAATTTCTGTTTTAAAATAACATTTTGAGTTGAAAATCTTAATAAAGTTCAGGGGATTTAATATTTATCAGGGTACATCATTAATTTATATCAATTTATTCAGTATATGGTTAAAAACTGTACTTTTATGAAGATATGACTTTCTCAGTGTGCAGATTGGATTGTACTGATTTCCTTGATTTCTTGTTTCATATATCTCAGGAAAAATAGCTCTCTGTGGTTATACAGTAGCATATTTTTGTTTTTTAACACTACAGTACACTAGATGATGACAAATCAAATTAAATAATTAATTTACTCAAAACACTCATTTTTCTAAGATACAGAAACCCGTACTGGAATTCTTTGAGAGCATTTTAAATTAAGTACTTCATACTTTTACCACAGCAGACTGTTTCTTTTACTTGCACCCCAGAAAAATGTTATCAAACTGTACTGATACAAAGTTAAAACTTTTTAGTCAGATTTCCTTCCCTGTCGTTTATTACATTTACCATTTTTTTGTATCAATAGCAAATTTCAAAGACAAATACTAAAAATCTATAACAATCCCTGGATTATAGTATTGATATTTTAAATAGATGTTTTTCAATATCGTGTTTAACTCAATTCTGTCTTGTAATTACCTATGAGAAATAAAATGAATCAATCACATCTCAACTTTTTGGGTTGAAATGTCAAAAAAAAATAAGTCCTCAAAACTCCTCTATTGAGGTTTTTTTATTTGTACTTATTTTTATATCAGTGTTTCTATCTGACATAAAACTAAAGAGAAATGACATGGTCTTGCTTGTGGTCCTACTCTTCATATTTTATGAAATGTACTGATCAACTGTCAAGCATTACTGTCTTCACTTTTCTGCCATACTTCAGGGAAAGTGCTCAAAATATCTAAAAAAAGACGTTTCATCATTAACTGACCCATAGAACTTTTGCATTCCTACTGATTAAAACAAATATTGAAACAAAAAAAAAAAAATTCTCTCTGTGGTGACACTTCATCGTTGGATTTTTTCAACTTTTGATTCCTTGTCTGCTATTGAACTACTATTTAAAATAAAAGTCAATGTAAAAAAGACCCATGATAAATAAACAACACCTGCATATGAGGTTGGATTTTATTAAGTTCATTTTTCAAAATTTACATTTTCTGTCAAGATTTATTAAAAAAGATAAAGCGTCAACAGCTTTGAAGACCATATCACAAAGAGACTGCAATAAGGAAAGAGTGAAGAAGATGAAGATGACTTATTAGGCACATTTTTAAATGATACATGTTAATCTTATTGATGGCGAAATATATACAGCAATGACTGTGTGTTTGTGGTAGCACATGCTTGGGACTTCTGAGTGACAGTTCACAGGTTAGTAAAGCAGAGATCTATGTAGACATAAGGCCCTTTCACTGTATATAAAAGATGTGTCAAGTTTACTACATGAGGCAGTCAATTTCCCAAAACTGTATGTGAGTTTAATTTGAAATAAATTAAACACGAGAAGATAGAAATGAGGACTATCAATGAGAACGTGAAAATAATTGACCAGCGCTTGTCAAGCTAAGCATTCCGAGTTTAGCAAATGTTCCTCCATATGAATCAGGAATACTGAGCTAGAAGTGGACAGACAATCCACCGAATGAAATAACTTAAGAAAAACATTTAGAAATGGATAGTTGTGTTAGTTTGCATTTATAGAGTACCTGATTTTTCTCTTTCTAGCCTAAGTTTGATACCTTTGCATAACTTATAGAAAACCTGTCACGTTCTATTAAAAACTCACAGTAATTCATTCATTTATCACAAGTCCTGATACCACCACAGACAGGCACAGGATTCTACCCTGCAGAATCCACATGCCTTTGAGTCAAACACACTGGATATTCCATACAAATAAAGGACACTTTTCTTGTTTATATACATAACACTTTTGTACAGTCTTTGCACTTCCATAATAACAGATTGAAGCATCTCCACGTACGTAGTAAATGGAAACCAAATCATGTTCAGTGGATTAAACCTTGAGTAAATCCAAGGTTTAAACTAAGAACTTTGTTATATAGGACATTAACAAGTTCAACTGCCTTTAGATTAGAAAGTTAAAACTCTGTCGTACTGAATTTTAAGTGGGACCAGGTCTGAAGTTTGCTTGAGGTCAGTTTTAGCATTCTACCTTCCCTTTGTGAGGAAATGGTTAACAGTTTAATCAGTTTGACCCAAGAACAGTGTCCTTGGAAACTTCATCCTGTTCAGACAGGAGGAACTTAAAATCCCAATTGTTAAGCTATGTTACCTGGCAGTGTTGCAGTGATAAAGTACTTTGATTTTGTTATCAAGTGATTTTACATACACTCCAAAACAACAAAAACAATATTATAATTTAAGGAAATGTTAAATCTGGATCAGCCAACCAGCCACTGAAAGGTGAACAACAGAACAAAGATCCAAAGTAGGAGGCAGTGAATGTTCAAAGTCTGAGTCCACTTTAGTCCAACCCCGTCGACGAGTCCAGTCATTCCACCTACTTTCACACTGTAATCAGCTTATTCCTGGCTCACACCTCCGTCCTACATCTTAACACACAGTGCTGTCCTAGGCCTAACAGCGGTGTAAACTAAACACAATTGAGTGGCTTTAAAGCACCACTGGCCCCTACACACTAACAATCTTGCCAAGGTGGAACGTGGAAGCAGGGCTATCCCAGAACACAAACCAAAGCCTACAGCAGCATGGAAGGCCAAGTGGTTTGTAGGTTTTGGTGGCTGGGCTGGTGTTGAGGATGACAGGGTCACTTGGGTCCTTTGGAGGGGGTATCTGTCTCTGTGGATTGGCGGCCGTCATTCCAGGCCTCCCGGGTGCTTTTAAGGGCTTGTGTCCTTTGCTGGTCCACAACCACATAGTCAACACGCTCATCCGATGCAGCCATACCAGTTCCATTGCTTTTCATCTGGAAAAAGAAAACAACATTTTAAAGGATGATCAAACAAATCCTTTAAACAAGCTGTCTGTGATTGGCTAATTCCTGGCAATTGGTGACCCTGAGTGCCCTGACATTGGTGAAATAGAAAAAAAATTGTATTTGCTTTCTTAAATGTTATGTTGAAAAAGGAAATGCATTATTTTTCTGTTTCAAGATAAAATTATGAAAATGACATGTTCAACCATCAGGAACTTTAAATGGTACAGCCTGAGCTCCTTAAAAAGATTACACTGTATTTTATGCATATCTTCCATGGTGGAATCAAGAGTATTAAGGAAATATTTTAAATCAAAGTAGAAGGCTCAGAGAGAACAAACCTCTGCCGACGTTTTTCCAGTACTGTCGGGCCAGTTATTGTCAAAAATGTGGAAATCTGCCCTATCTCACATAACAAATCTTTGAAAAGCTTCATGGATAAACATCTGGATTTGGATCAGCACCGAATTGCAGTTACTTCCCACTACCATTAGTTCATTGGTTTTTGAGTCATCATGTTCACAAACAAACAAATTAACAAACAAAAGCCGGCAAAAACATAACATTCTCAGCAGAGGTATTAGTCTTTTAGGCTTCAGACAAGGGAGTAATATGTAAGCTAGCTTTACACAAAAAACTATACCTAAACAACTGCATGAAAAAAATCTTAAGATTTTTTTTAAACATTAAATTAAATCAAGCCTACTGGATGGAACTTTAAATGGACAGACAGATTAATAATTAAATAAGCTTCTTATAAAATGTAGACAGAAGGTAACTGTGCTTCTTAAAATTTCTGACAAAACTATGCTACTTTCTGTATATTGATTTATGGGAAGTCTGTTTTCTTTAGTGCAGTTCTTAATTAAAAC
Source organism: Cetoscarus ocellatus (assembly GCA_037902135.1). Taxonomy (NCBI): domain Eukaryota; kingdom Metazoa; phylum Chordata; class Actinopteri; order Labriformes; family Labridae; genus Cetoscarus; species Cetoscarus ocellatus. The sequence continues at coordinate 338,348 of JBAMNC010000874.1, forward strand.
AAACTCAGAGTACAGTCACACAGTCAATCTGTATGTGCCTGTATGTTTAACTACAGAGGTTTTAACTTGATCTATACTGAATCTATAATGTGTATTCCTGATTATATTGCAAATGTGTAAAATTTAAATTTAAAAAACGCTCTAGGGTCATCAGAAACATGAATCTACATGCAATGAGAGGTGATGACAATAAAAATAACCAAAGAAAGACAATGAAAAGGAAAAAAAAAACTTCCAAATCCTTTTTGAGTAAACGTAAAACTCTAATTTTTAAATGTAGCCTAAGTAAAATAGTAAGAGTTATATTCAAGGGCCAGAAATGTCGCAAATGGCCAGGGATGACCCTGCTTTGAGTGAAGGGTCATGATTCAAGGGAGACTGATTCCTACCTTTCGAGGTGGGGTAGACTTGCCGGAATCAAGATCCAAATCCAGGTACTCCACCTGCTTGTCTCCCTTCGGCTTCACCATTGGGCTGCTCCCACCATCCGCAGTCATGGGCGCACCAAGTTTTATGTTCTACATGGGCAGGAGAGGATGGTTTTGGTACCAAAGACAAACACTAAGGCACTTCTTCACTATTACAAATGTCACATTTCAAAGCTACAGAGCATTGTCACAATGACCAACATTTTTTACTCTGATCCAAACAGATGTTTTCTTCAGCAGAAGTTTTTACTTTTACAAAGCCTGCTCTGAGTGCTTCAGTTGCATTCAACATCAACAGGTGGCAACAGTTTGTTAACTTGAATATTTAGAGGGTATTCAAAGGAAATTAAATTGAATGAAGGTGATCATCATTTGATAAACTGAAACATTTTTATAGGCGTTTTATTGCTTCATTCCAGTTATGACAGACAGACTGGCAAAGTTTGTTTACTGAAGCAAGAATTCTGAATCCCCCCTTTTAGCAGACAAACAAAAACAACAAACTCAGGTTGCTTTAAAGCTGCCCTAAAACAAACATTCATGACACGTGATGTGTGAGTTACTCTATCTGAACACCTTTTGATGTTGAATAAAGCAGTGATTCACTCATATAACTTCACAATTTCAATTATTATCAACCATTTTTTAGCCAGATTTATAAAAAAAAAAAAAAAAAAAGGCACAGAACATGTTTTTAGTTTTAATATGCCTCTTGTACTGTGACAACACTGATATCCATGTTAAACCAAAAGTGTGTTATTTGCTATCTATAAGTGAGGCGGATTCATTAGAACTAGGATGGTAACTAAACTACGACATACTAGTAAAAACAAAAGTCATATCTAAAAATCACTGCAGACTGGTTATCCAAGTTACAGTTTCCAACTGATGTGGAGAATCACACCACCACAGCAGAGTACTTTGTAATTTTGACTTTCTGATCTAAAGTGACATCTCAAACTGGCAACCTCTGGGGTGCTGACAGGGCAGGCCATGCACGTCTAACCTGGCAACCCTGCTCACCTCCTCTATGGTGTCAAGTTCCTCCACCTCCCTCTTTATAGGGGTGATGGGGACTGTGCAGTAGAAGGACTCCTCTCTACACGGGGGTAAGAGGAAAGAAGTGACAGGGGAAAACAAGAGAAAAGAGCAGATGGTCAAGAACAAAATGCAGGGAAAAAATGGAAGGAGCCAAAGGTTGGTTAAGCCAGAGAAATAAGGAGCTAGGGAAAAAGGAGCAGACATGAGTTATAACCGAACAGAGGTCAGCAACAATATCAAAGCAAATGTTGGAGAAAGTTAAAAGTTTCCAGCCAGAAGAACAGAAAAATGGTACGGCTAACACCCCCTCTGTAGAAGAAAGAAGCCTTGTAGAAAAATGCTCTTATTTAGAGTTATGTACAAAGTATATATGTATAGTTTCTTAGACACTTGAGCTTGTGTCTGGAATCACCGATAAAGGTGTAACAGATCTCTCAACTGCATTTGTTTTAGCCAAAACAGGACAACCACTAGGGGTCTTTTGAACTACAGCAGGGGTATTGATATGAAAAACAGTTTTAAGAGCAAAATACCTGAAATGAACAAAAACAAAGGAAACAGAGCAGCAGAACAAGTGGAAACTGCCAAAGAAAGAGTTGAAGTGGTGAGGAGTCCGTCTGCGGCAACCAGTATTTTTTCCATGCTGACATGTAATATCTGCAACTTTCTCTGCACTGACAGTTCAACCTTTGACGATGTAAGGGGTATCAACTTTTGAATGTTAGGTCGTAATTATCATAATGATCTGAAAAAGTTTCAACAAAATAAAAAAGGAGAATCATTTGGAATATATTCTCAACATTCTGTGATTCAGCAAGTAAAGCAAAAGTGAAAAAGTAACTTCTTAAATCAGAGGATAGTTGTGTGTTACATACTGGTTCATCTGTGGACATATTAGAGACCATGGCTACATAATTCTCATCACAGTCTTCGGAGTCAGTGCTGGAGGCCGTACTATGCACTGACAGGGGTCTCGATGGCATTGGAAACCTAGAGGGACTGAGCAGCATTCACAATGTTTACACACCAACTTCCAGGCAAATAGAGTCTCTGGTGAGTACAAAAAATAATGCAGACAGAACAGGCACAGCTTTAAACCTCTGCAGACAGAAATGTCTGTGCAGCTCTAAAAACAGAAACAGACCTCATTCCTGATAAGCCAACAAGCACATACTGCAGTTCAGGTCTGAGGCTTATTCCAGACAGGTTTGTATGAGCCGTGCTACTCTGGACACAGAATGACTACAGTAATGCATGAAGTGTTAGTGCTCTCTTTCTAAGTGAAATGTGTCTACTACTAAAGGGAATGCTCACACTTGAGGAACATCAATTGTATTTTATTTGTTGACATAAAAAGACATACTTTCATTACCTTGTGCCTCTAAAGCCACATTCACACATCAAAGTATAGTAACATTGAAAAATCATCAAAATTTCAGAGCAAGTATGTTCCCGGGGTCAATTTTGCTGTGTTCAACGCAGGTTGACATATCGAAAGGAGAGAGAAACATTATGCTGAAGGGGTGTGACGGCCTGACGGCACCCTGACTAGCTGTAGATGAATATTTAACATTTGCCAACATAGATGTAATACACTGGTAGGGCGCTCAACTTAAAGGAACTTGGGAACGCCAAGCTAGCGAAGCTTGGCACTGCTAAGTGTTGTACAAACATATTGTGACGTCACTGAACAAACGTCATACAAAGCAGACGTATATACCATTTCACCATGAGCAGCTGAAGCTGATCTCAGTATTACAACACCATGCCCAAAGGACAAAAGAAAGCTGTCCCCAAAAGGATGCCTCAAGCTATATTACAGGAGTCCAGTCCTGAGGAGGAAGAAATTGGAGCCGACAGAGATGAAGGCAGCTGTAACTGAGGGTAGCAAAGGTAAGCAGAGGTCAATTCTTGCTGGTGTTTACAAGCGTGTTGGATTAAACATCACGAATTTTTAAGCATGAGCAAAACATATTCGGTGAACATCAGTGCAGCCCAACTGACGTAAACTTAGGTCTGAGTGGCCTGACTTTGCTCGGTGAAGGTAGACGTTTCTCTCTTCATATGCAAAAGTTGGCCAGAACGTTAGTGGATGAATGTGGCTTTAAAAAGTTACATATTTTCACCTCTGAAAAGCTATATTCACTCATTTTTCTTCAAACTAGTGTGACCATCCCCTTGTTTGTTAGCATACTGCAGAAATACACAACATTTTGGACACTTACTCCCGAGCAAATGATCTTGTAACAGGAGAGCGGACAGGCGTACAGGGCTCCTCCCATTCAGGCAGTGGTTTGATTTCCAGTGGAGCTGGTTTTGCTATAAAAAAGGGTACACAACACTGTTAGTCACAGCAAAAAGATATAAATGCAAATTTATATGGTCTAGAAGAGTAACTGGGAAAATGTATTAATTAAACTGTGTGTTCATGTTCTTGTGTTTAAAACCATAATGACTGTAAGCACATCAAGACAAAAAGTGTCAGTGGTATGAAGGAACATGTACAGCAACAATTTGATCAGTTGCTTTTTTAAAATTACTTTATTCTTTTAGCTGCTTTGACAGGAAACCTTTCAAAGCACATGTCTGATAGGTATTGTTCCTCTGAGTAGATGGAGACGCTTCCCCTCCTCCCAGCCACCACCTCAGTTTTTATACTGAGAATGGGCATTGGAGGACTGATCTCCATTTAGATACATAGCCCACAGCTGATCTGCTTCTCAAATGGCCCAACTTTGCTCTCTTTTTACAAACCCATTATTCAATAATAAAGCAATTTAGGAAATAAATATCTGATACTTCCAACAAAATGTTCCATAATTCTTCTTCATATCTCCAAAATGGCTACTCTTCAGGAAATGAAAAAAAAGCTCTACACTGAATGAATGAATACTGTATTGTCCTGATAACAAAACATTTTTTTGAACTTTAATCTGGTTAAAAGTTTATAAAACCCACTCACCAACATGAAAGCATAGCAGTGTTTTGGGTGTTGTTTAGTATTTGGGTTTGAAAATGTTAAGATCGCTGATTGAGAGGTTCAGTTTATTTGAGGTCAATATGAAAACTGTCGCAAATTCATGAAAACAGCACCAAAGATATTTTTTTAGATATTAAAGGTTTAAAAGTGAAGGTTCAGTGAATGAGCATCACACTTTTCAAGGCAGAGGTAATAAAAATAACATGCTCTAACTGATAAATGGTTGAAAGTAACAAACATTTTATGTTGTAAACGTTTATCAATGTGACAAAAACATGTTTAAAATGCTACACATTTATCAGCTAACTGTATATTTCAGTTTGCATACATTTTTACTGATTCACGTTTATATTAATATGTATGTCTTAAATGCTTAATTTCTAATTACTTGCTTTGCGTCACCTCAATTTTTATCATCCTTTTTTGCAGTTTTACCCTTGAGGTCTCTTTCCTTGAATTGTGAACAGAAACTGTTGTGTTTGAATGGTAAATGACAAGTGAAAGATGACTTAAATGATCAAAAATAGCACTATTTACATTTTTTACCAAACTGATGAAATAACTTTGTTAGTCATCGCTAAGTTTTTCAATGAAATACATTTTTATCAACTCATGTTTTATTGCAAGAGTTATCACCTCCACTTCTATTATTTATTAGTAGCTACTCTTACCCTCCCTATAATTTGCACATGCGCGAGGGTTTTAATGTCTAAAAAATCTGGTCCAAGCAAAACTGGTTCCAATATAAAAATGAAAAACAATTTACTAAGAAAAAAATCTAAAGAATGAAGCAGTTTACATGCTGTCTGAGCCTACTTTGTGTTGGGCTGAATCATTACATACTGAAACACGGTGGATCAGATTTAGTAAAAAGGGAGGACCCGCCTTCATATGCTGTATGTACACGAGCAGGAGAGTAGATAAGGTTTATGAGAGCCTATCTTTCATTAGATTATATCAATTTTCAATTTCCTCCTGAAGGGGCATCTGCCACCTTCTAGAGACAGACAGTGTGGTTGTGTGTACGATTTGAAAGCACGTCATGTTGAAAAGAAATGCTTGGTAAGATAATATAAGCAGGTTCTCTTTTGGACTGCATATGAAAAGTCACATTAAAGTGAGGACATTTTCATGAGCTGCAGAAACTGTAAATCCATCATGCATGGGGTAAACACTCTTCCCCCTCCTGCTGTGATTAGAAATATTAAGACTGAATTAGTGCGATGAATTCAACAGATTTTATATTTTTTAAATCTTCCTGAAGCCCTTCAAGAATCAAGGTACAGTCTGACTGAAAGTGGTGTGCACATTAACACACATCAAAGAATCAGAGGACCCGAGAACCCCCACAAAACATTACTCATAGCATGCAAAGAGTCAGGATGAAACAGAGCTTTGACAAATCAGAGAGTAGAACATTTTTCAGACACACAATGGCGGTTCAACGTTGAGTACCTACCCTTGCGTCGTCCCCTCGGGAATTCCCCTACGGTCTGAGAGTCGGTTCGCTCTAAACCAACACCCTTTGCTCTTATTATTTTAGGACTCTGACCTGATTGGTGAAAGAAGACTTTGCTTATTACAAAAAATTAGGGGTTGATCACATCAGTTAAGCCCTGCTTTCACAGCTGCCCTGCCATGCAAAGCAGAAGACGTGGCTTTGCTAAAGATGAAGAACAAACTACAACCTCAACGAACACCCAATCACCTTTTTGTGCAGCACAGTTATCGAGACGATGATTGTCATGACAACAGCAGACCTATACTGCCCGACATGCACCTCGCTGCATGCACCACCGCTTCCCACACAAAGACTGACATCACAGCTGAGCATGCACGATGAGCTGTGTGAAAGCACTACGAGTACACTGAGAAATCATGGAAGATGAAAAGAGCACATACAAGTCCACAGAGGAGGAAAACTGAGACGGCACGAGATGGAAGCTTTCTTTACACTTACACACAGACCTCAACATTTTTCTGGAGTGTGCCACAGTGTCAGAGTGAGAGGATAACTTTCATTGGAATCAGATTATATGGTGTTAATAAGATAGTTGGAGCTTTTTTTGCCTTGACTATACATGTTAAAGTCATAACACATGTGGCTAGAACAACCAAAGCATGAAAAGAGTGCAGAGAAGATGGATGAAGCTTCTAGTGAGTAAATTAGTCTTCAGTATAAAGGAATTTTACTTGGCTCATGGTCAATAATGGAAATATATATTAAGGAATAATCATGAAAGTGTGTTACATTCTTACTAAAAGGGTTTCTACCTAAAATTGCAACTAAAAAAAGGAGAAATTACATTTAGTTAGTTTACTTTAGCGTGATGTTGTTTGGTCTACTAATGTTTCAAAACTAAACAAAAGCGTACCTTGTTTCACGCATATCTACATCAGTTGAAACAGACAAATAAATCCTATGTGGATTTGATAAAGACTAGTTGTGACTGTGTTAGCAGTAAATACAAAGCAACACTTTGGCCTTTTCCACTATGCGGCATCTGCTCAACGTAGCTTGGTTTTACTTGTTGCTTTGGTTTTTCTTTAGGGATTGTACCAGAAACCTGGCAAAGTTTTTCATATCATCTCCAACAGGTTCCAAGGGAGCTGAGCTGAGCTTAGACTAAACGTGACATGGAGTGACTAGTCAGGGTTTCTTACATGGAAATGAACCCCCCCCTCTCTTTGTTTTTGAGAGGACATCACATGAAAATAAAGTTGGTAGCATGCAAACTGTGTGGAGTTGAGCCAAGTTGAGCAAGTACCAGAAATGGAAAAACGCCAACTGCATAGGGATTCTGTATGATGTGCTTTTGCACCCACAGAAGGTGTCAGGGTGCAACTACATCATCAGAAACACACAGTGCTGTTATCCCTACACCTTATACTAAGAGTGTCCAAACTATAGCCCCCAGACCAACTGTGGCCTGTAGTCCATTTTAATTTGACCATGGCAAATTACAGCAAAAGGATGGATCATTGAAGTAACATGTATCACACTCATTAGCTCAGTTTTTTGCTCTGTCTCAAGGTCCAATTTACAAAGCATGCCATGCATATCAGTTTGCTCTAGTTTTGATTTTGAATGTAGCAATGGGCTGCTAAAGTAGCTTTGTCATATTTTTCTTTACATAGCTGTGGGTGGAAAAAAACTTCAATAAACATGGAGGAGTGACAACCATATTTTACTGAAAATTGAGCAAGGTGGGGCTGGATGACATTACTGGTCCAAACTACAAGAGAGTTATGGTTAATTAAGTGAGGGTAACATTATCCTACACTTGATGGTTTCAGAACTAAAACTCTTAATAAGAGCACCATTCTTCAAACTGTGTAAACTGCAAGATCGTACAGACTTAATTTTGTTTGTAGTCAAAAAATACAACAGGATGTTTTTTTTTTTCTTTCCCTCCACGAGCTTGGCATTTGATTTTGGAATTATCTTTGTCTTGTACACCAAAAAACAAACTATTCAACAAACTGAATTTTTAAGTTGTAAGTACAAGTATCGCCTTTTAGTATAATTTCACTTAATAACCACAAAAACCAGTTGGACTGAAAAGCTGTCAAATTATTTAGTGAAGTGGAATTATTTTTACAGCTTGTAGTCACGGTAGTTTAGCAATGATGCAAGCCACATTTAGAGATTTGTGACTCAAAAGGTCAAATCACAAACCATGTATGGGAGGTTTCACCCACTGGGAAATCCAAAACTTACAACATGTCCTATTTTGATCTGTGACAAAAGCAGCTCTGGCTTTTAGTTTGCCCACGTGATGACTCCCTTTACCCCTGACGTCCTTCAATTCTTCCTCTCTCTTTGCCCACTGCTCAGCCTTTCAATCTGCCCGATTGAAATTCCCCTTCGCTATTAGGTTTTTCATCAAAGAGCTCCATTCAGAGGGGAGGAACAAAGGGGATGGAGGTGACCACTCTGGGCTTCAGTCACTCCATGGCACAGGGGCTGGCCCCCTCAAAAACAGGCTACAGGGCCTCTTGAGCTTCGGACAAAAGTGCTTTTGACAAGAAGCTTACTGTGTTGGATGTAAAAGGGCGTAGCAGGCGCTAAACTAATTCATCAAGAGGTGAAATAAACTGGTCAAGAATGGACTATTAAAGAGAATGGATGTATTTAATAAACCCCACTAATAAGTGGAATATAATAAAAGAAAATATGTTACTATATTAGCTATGATGATGTGACACTGATAATAGTCGGAGATGAGGCATTTCTGTGAAGATGGCTTAATGACCATGAGCCAGCAGCAGCTCAGTGTGAGACAAAGCATGGTCAGTAGCTGCATTAGTGAACAGTGTCAAAGCTACACATGCATGCACACACACTTTTTACTCACCTTTACGGTCAGGTTTAAGGTTTCGATCCACAGGTGGGGGCTGGCAGTCGCTGGGCATTGGCCTGCGAGGCGGCGTCTTCGGACTGGAGCGAAAGCCCATGTGAGCGGGAGGGGGGACCTGCTTTCCCAGGGAGGAGAACTCCATGGTGCCCGGGGTCATAGGCACGTAGTTGGTTTCGTGAATCGGCTCCGGCAAACTGCCAGAGTGATGGTGTGATGGAGAGTTGGCACTCATTGGTACGTAGTTCTGGTCCACCTCTTCTGTGGATTGGCTTCCCATTGGAATTATTCCTTTGTTTTTCTGAGGAGAAGAAACAGAGCTAATATTGTTAAACCAGATATTGTTGCATCCTAACTCAGGTTAAAGGAAACAATGAAGACGTCTGACATTATCCTGGGAAAAAGCTGGCATTAAAACACCTTGTCAGGTTCAACATTAAAAAAATGTGAATATAGGTCACACTTCTGTATAAGCTGCAGTCAGTTATTTATGAGTCTCTGAAAGGGAAGTACAAATGGATCACCCTTTTAGAAACGTCAGCTTTTGACAGATCGGCTTGCAATTCTACCTTTATTGAGATGGTTGAGCTTTTAGCCTAGGTGGACCGCTGTAAAGGACAGGCACAACATGTAAGAGTTGCGCTGCATACCTCCCCTTATTGTCTTTAACTGAGAGGTATTTTTAACCAAATCAGGACAACACAGTTTATCTACTTTGCAATATACCAGCTTTTAATTTAAATTCCTAATGTGGGTCAAATGCTGTTGAAAAGTCACCCCAACCCCCTCCAGCTTTGTCTGTTTTTCAGTGTTTTCCAGCACATTATGAGCATCCCAGCAGTCACTTGCAATAAGCTTCACAATGACTGGAAGTGAACTTTCAATTGCATCAAGCTGTGGTAAATGTGTGTGATTATGGCAGCTTCACGACAGAGCATGTCTCAGCATATTGTATTAGTATATCGGTTGCATTATTAAATAAGCCGCAACCACCTTTTCATGATGAATAAATGGGAATTAAAGGGGCTATGTTATCCTTTATTATTAGTGTTATATGCCCTCTGGTGTCCTGATCATGTCTCCTCTGCAGCTCTGTGAAAAGCAAAAAGTCTGCATCATTAAGACTCCTACCTGAAATGGCTTGTCCCCCTTCCTTCCTTGAAATGACCCTCCAGTGTGAGGTCCTACCATAGCTTCACTTCCAATGTAAGCCCATTAGCTCATGTTAGCAAGGCCGTTGCAGAGCATAGATATTAGAATGAATAAAGAGCTGTTGGTGATGCCAAAAAGCACTGAACTGACCAATTACCACAAGGTAGACCTGTAAACCCATCAGAATGGACTGGGCCTATGTGGGGAAGAGAGCATTTAAGAGGCAAGAGCTCTAACAGAGTGTCTAAGATGCAGGGGCAGCAGTCTATCTAGCATTTCAGATTATTATACTTTTTCAATTCTAATTATCAGAAAAAAAAACAGAGATGATGTCCTGTTAGAAAATTGTTGAAAATGTTGATGGAAAGTACCGGAATATCATAAGAATGAGCAAGTTTTGTCAACTTCAGTGGCAATAGCAGAACCATTTTAGATGAATCGCGACCGCTACATGTTCATGCAGGAGGCTTCCAGCTACATGACATCACAATGAAATGCAACACTACCTTGTTAGAAACAAATCTGACTAGAGGTGAAACTGCAAGAAGGGATTATGAAGGAAAATTTCACAATAGTAATTAACTTCCATTCAAATTTGATCTAATGGACATCTTAACATGAATCATATGGTTTTTATTAGTCACTAAGGCAGAATGTCTTTTATCTCTCCAGCTGTTCGGAGAGGAGTTTTATGCACAATAAAATGAATCTCCATTCCCACTGGTGCTTACACTGCCGTAGCTGTAACATTACATTTCAGCTGAGTGAAACATTGTGCAGATGAATAAATTCTTCAAGTTTTGCAGAAATGTAAGCTCCATCTCCATTTTCTCTTTAGCAGCATACCCTTTACTTGTAAAACTCAGAATAGAAAATAAAATAGTCCAAGATCCAGAAACACTGCACCCTGTAGCAGACTTGTTATGTAGCAGGCTGCTTTGAAAAACAGAATACCATAACATACACGGACGGCTGTCCTTTCCCTGCAAGGCAGGATTTTTTAATAACTTTACTATTATGCCAAACTGCTTCACAGGCTAGAAGAGGGAGTGAGGCATTTGCAGTGGGGCTTGGGTATTGCAGGATTAGCTGAAGAAGTCTGGACCTTATTGCAAACAGAAAAATGCATTTCTTTAGCCCGTTTGTAAGTGTTTGAGAAGGTTACGTCTCTAATCCATCAGCCACACTCACAACATGAAAACTTCCCTTTCAGTGGGGCAGCACACACTTGAAAGCAAGCCAATGTTCTGCTTAAATGAGAGCTTATAAACCAGAGGAGCGTGGAACTGCACTTACAAAGTAGCTGTTGAAACTTTCATTGAAGTCAAAAGAGCAGCTTTTGTCCGAGGGGAATGATCGAGGAATGTCGTAGCAGTCCTGGGATCCAAAATCTGCAAAACAAAAATAAGGTTACCAAATATAGACAGTTACTATTCATATACACTGGAGATATATGTGATAAAACAAGTCTTTAAGTAAATAAAGGCAACATCCTGTAAAGTTGGCCTAAACTCTCTTTATCAGTGCTTCATGCAAAATTAGGAGCCTAATAAAGCTAACAATGGAGGCCTCATTTAAATGCCGTGAGTGTTTTTGTGTCTCTGCAAAGATTATTTGCTTCACTGGGATAGAGATCAGCAGCTTTATGAAGGGCTCTACTGCAGCATATTATGTTTTTGCGTTCTCCTTAGGCACTGATGCAGTCACTAATGCATTTTACTGACAGTCAAACGAACCACATCAATGCTAGTAAAAGCTTATGATGCAAATATGAGAGCCGGCTGAGAAGGGGGACTATGATGAGGAATAACTGTAATGAGAGACGGTTGTCTTATCTTGACAATGCACCAAAAACACAAAAACACACTCCATAATGGGTTGTTTTTCAAGTTTCCCAAACTGTATAAAACAGCTGGGACCTGCACACAAAATATCAAGGAACTAAACAGAATAAATCATTAAATTTAATGTCATGTTGTCAGAAATATAACACTGTCTTACCTCCATTTGAATTTAATTCACAAAATGCATCTATATATGCTCAGTTATCATTGTTCTTGTAACTATTGCCGGTATGTTAGCATTTCAGTTTGTTCAGCACGAGTAAGACTCTCTTTAGGGCTTGTAAACAAACATCTTCTTGCCACTAATGCTTCTCTGTAATTACATTAGTCACCACAAGAGGGAGAGTCGGGGGAAGTATACATTAAGACATGCACACACTTCCTTTTATCGTGTTCTCCTTCAGAGAGTCCTTTAACACAGAAGTTGCCAAAGTGGGCTATGACACACTGAGAAAGGTTCCTGAGATGTCTTGTCTTCCATAAAAAGGTCAATTATAAAATGATTTCACACTGTGATTTTTTTTGTCATTTCTGTAAAAAAAATAAATAAATACAAGATGTAGGTGTTTGCTACATCCCTTGTTTGTTGTCCACTCAATGGCAGCTTCAGTGGGGGGATCACTTGTGCTACTCTTCTAGACTTTAAAAATAACTATACAGTATAATTTGGTATCTTTTTTTAGGTCATTTTATTTTGTTGTGTTGTTCTTGTGTTGTTTTTGTGTTGTTTGGAAAAGGCCTGTTACTTAGTGTGCCTAACATTACCTCCTTTAACCCTCTTGAGGGACAGAAGCTCCCAAGCCCTTGGCACTTTTATTTCTGGGGGTCAGCGGTCAAAAAGTTAAAAAAAAAAAGCATTCATACCTACAGAGGGGCAGACAGCTTGCTGCAGAGAGTGTGTAACAGTGAGAGCAAAACATTATCATATTCTCTTGGAAAGCTTTTATATATAAAAAAAAAAAACAAAAAAAAAAAAAAAAAAAAAAAACCCAGAAGATCAGAGAGCAAAACCCCCCTCAAGGCATTTTTAACATTGTTAGCCCGGTTATCAGAGGAAACATGAAAAACTGCCCTATCATGCAATGTTTACAAATATTTAGAAAATTCCTGGATCTGCTTCCAGATTAGAAAATCAATTGGCTTCTCCCTTGTTTATGACCAACATTCCTTGAAAATTTCATCAATATCTGAAAAAACTTTTTGAGCTAAACAAATAAAAATAAAAGCAAAAATATGGAAACTTCCTTAACTCGCAATGTCAACAAGTCCCTTAAAATATTTCTGACTCTGCATCTGTATCCTGATCACCCCCTAAATCTTATAATTTCTTCCTTGTGTCATATGCAACATTCCCTGCAAATGTCATAAAAACTGCTCAAAGACGAACAGACAGAGCAACTAACGGTGGCAAAAATATAACACAACTGAGGTAAATATTGCATTCTTTACAGAGACAGCATGTGTTTTTAAGGATTGGTTTTAGATGCCTGTAGCCTGTTGAACCAGCTCAGAATAAATTCAAGTAGTTCTGACTTAAGTTGTGTCTTTGTTTACAACTGATAACATAAGGTTTATCCAAACTAGTATTGTGTAACATCAAACTTAATCAAAATATTGTTGCAGATTAAAAGTTCCCTTTTTATTTAACCAATTAGTGGAAAACTTTATTAATATTGTGTTTTTTTACAGTGCTGCCTCTTCCCCTGGTTCGTCTCCGAACAGAAAAACAGCTGAAAAAAACATGTTACCTGCCATCAATTGATATGCAACGACAAATATATAAGCAATTTATGTCAAAACATTATGATAAGGTGATAACTAAAGCTTACAGCCTGAATATAAAGCCAGTGTAAAATAACAACAGGGATATCTAGCAGTGTGCCATCAATAATGCACAATATTTTACTAAATCCTTGCTGGACCGCTAATATGATCTCCACTATTGGAAAACAGAAGCACAAGCAAATAAAAGTCATCACACATTTCTGAGGGACATGATCTACCACAGAGAACATGTTAGTAACATCACACAGCAGATAAATACTCTGCTCCTCCTTCAATGTATCCATCACACCTTCAAAAACTATACTACATGATTGTATTTACAGAGGATTTTACACCCACTTGGAGGAAAGTTTAAGATTGAAGTAAAAACTTCAATTGCATTAAAACTTTCTCAGCTTAAAAATTAAACACGAGTAGAGTGAAAATCCAGATTGAAGTTAGAGCTTGATTTTGAACATAAGCAGGGGTGGTGCAAGAGGCGCCTGAAGCCTGGGAATGATGTTTCAGAATTGTTCTACAGCAGATGTGTATCAAGTTACGTCGGCAGCCAATAAAAAAAAGCTTCAACAACAAACAGCCACATCACAGACCGTCTCTGTTAGCAGACTGGTTCAACTGAATAAAAAGCATCTTCATAATTAAAAATAAACTTTAATTCTGAGACCCAAGGATAAGTATTTATGCTTGAAAAGAATGACTAAGTTCAGTAGCCGCAGCTTCTTTAATGTCTGGCATTTGTCTATTTTTGTTTGTATATTTGCTTCATCTACGTTGTATCGCTTTGAAAAAAGTATGTTGAAAAATGCTGAAAAGAGGTAATGTCCAATATAAATAAAAGAAAATAAAAAAGGAAGTTAAATTTCAGCAGCACGAGTTTTCCTGGAAATAATTTAAATGAGTTAATGATCAGTGCTTTGTGAATGGACTTTACCCATCAGCGTCTTTAAAAATAATTCTTACGTCATTTGACTTTTTATTATTGTGGGCACGGTTTCTTCAGAGATTTTCCTGAAGGAGGCAAAGTCCCTGAATTATCACAAGGGAGAGGGTGACCGTGCATCAATAAGCTCAAAAATTAAAGTAATTTTAGCCTTTTATGAAATTTAAAGGTAAAACGAAAGTACCAGAGTTAGTCATAGCATACCACGGCATACATCAGACAAAACTTCTCTATGCTGAAAACAAGCTTCAGTGTTTTAGTGCTTTCAATGGTGCAACAAACAGCAAATAACCATCCATGAGAGGCATCAAGTTAAACTGACTCAAAGTGCATCTTACTGGCCTTAAATGTCTCTACTCTGAACTATAACAGATACACAAGAGTAGACATTCAGCACAAACATCATGTTGTATTTATCGACACGTGGAAGACGTCTACAGAAACTGTCTGCTCTGTGCTCAGCTCTGATAAGGCTTTGACAGTTTGAAAGGGTTGCTAAGAGAACACATGAGTAAAGGTGAAACAGGGATAGAAGCAAGGAGAGAACACGCCGAGAGCTCTTGTGATGTCTCTCATCATCCATCAAAAGAAAGTGAAAAGGTTAGGACTGCCTGCACAAAGGCCTCACAGAAAGCTTATGAAGCTTTGGTAGGTTAGAAATATCACTGCACATAAAATATGATGCTATGAGAATTAGGGCTGGGTGATGTGAAGCAAAAATCATACTTTTTAAAATTTATTTAGCTGGCTGTTATTTAGCTGTATGGTAAGTCCTCAGCTGATTTATCTTTTCGGTCTTGATAACAAAAGTAAAAAATGCCCAGTGTGATGGATAGCACTGCTAATTCATCCCATCCTTTTATGAGCTAAGAAAAATCCTTTGAGTGATTTGTTTGGATTTTTATGATCTTCACAGTATATAACATTTACCTGTGAAATGTTTAATGCCAATGAAAAATCACAGAAATTTGATTTGGGTTACTATACTGTAAATGTAACAGAATTAGGTCTAATGCTAATAACTGTTGTTGCCATGGATATGCACAGGTTTTGTCCTCCATCTCTAACCTGTTGGAACGTTGCACACTTGAAAACATTTTGCGAGGTAGACTGGTCCGGACCATGCTACTGAATTTTCTGTTATCAGTACGACAGCTTGATACTTTTGGCAGATCTTGCAGATGTTTGCATAACTTATTACATTTTGGTCAGTTAGTACATACTGCCAGTGTAGTAGTCAGTTTGGAATATATCCATTGGCTAAAGCCGTGTTTATTAAGATTTTCTGTAATCAAACACTGTGTAAAACTCCCTATTTCTGATGACATCTGGTATCCAAAAGTATAAAACATAATGATTTTATGTTATCTTTTTAACTAAAATAGCAAGTGCACTGGCTAAATTGTACAAACACATTTGTATATGCAAAAATGATCTGAACTTCCAAGGAGTAGTGTTTCAATATCGAGGGTTTTTACTTGATATCTATGTGGTTTAATTTCTACTTGGAATATAAATGTTTGACATCTGTATTTAAATCATTCTTCACAGCAACTACCAGTGGCCAAATATAGTCATAAGTAGTGCAAAATATACCATACCACTTTAAACAATACTATCATAGCCTGAGCAAAATTTCAAGATATATCAATATATCTTAAAAAGTTGACATATTTGTTCAGAATGACAGGCAAGGTCCAGGCTCCCCTTCTTTTCTTTGGCTCTCTTTTCTTGTCTGATTTTTTAAAATTACATTTGACTGGTTTTCATGTTGGAAGTAAAGAATGGGCTTGAGCTGTGTTGAAATTTCATTTAATTGTTCAAAAGACTTAAATTCACCATTACTTAGATGTGCACAGAGCCAATTCTGTGCCTCCATTGCATAAAGTGTTCTGGTGCTTTCCCATTTGTGGCATCTAGTCTGCTCATCTGCATGGTTTGGATACTACCAGCTCTGTTTTTAACACAGACTGTAAAAGTACCTCATTAAGGTACGGGGGCTGTGACAGTGTGGCTGTGCAAAACTATGGTGGCATCATTGGAGAAACAAAAGAGAAAACAGAGGGGGCAGAGATGCTGGCTCGTTTTGTCACAGTTTTGACACACAAGAACGCAGTCAGAGAGACTTTTGTTCCAAAGACAGGTTGCAAGCAGCTAAACAGCGTGCTATTTAAGCAGAGAAGAGTTTAAGAATTCATACAGCATCCCAGAGCTGACAATGTGGGGCATTTCATTTCCACATCAATATCCCTGACTCATGGTAATACTCTGACCATTCAGAGGTCAGCAGCTTGACCTTAATTTTGTTTACAACCCAACCAAACTAAAAATTAGCTGATAGAAAATGACTTGGCTTGCAACTGCCTGCAAGGCTGTCCACAGCGAACTAGACCAAAGGTGATTTATCCAATTGTTTCCAACCCTTTTCTCTTGTGACCATCTCCTGTCTTTGAATCAATCTTCTTTGTTTGTGTTAGCTTCTGCATTTATTCATCTATCATTCTGAGCCATACGTTTACTTGTAAAAGATTTTCTAGCCTTAATGTGTGTGTACTGTACATGTCCTACTTAACAGTATAATAAGGATCAGATGTTCGTAGAATATTTTGTACACTTTCTAATTTAACATCAGTGCTTCAGTGCATAGACAATCTGTACTCCATGGAGAAGAAGAAAATAAAAACTCTTCCCAACACAAACCTTTGCGTAGGCGTGAACAGTCCACAGTGCCAATAGTGTTGCTGCGTAAAGCCTTATTCCCAGCACTAGTAGGCACACAGTAGTTTCCGTCTGTCTCTGAAGCTGAGCGAGGCACATGATAGGTGTCCGTAGGTGAGCGCTCAGCAGGGGGGGGTGGGGGTCCTGAGGTTGAACTGAGCGAAGGCTTGGGTGGTCTCGGAGGGGGTACTACATCTCCTCCTCCCTCTGAGCCTCCTACCCCTGTCGATGCAGACAAAGTGCGGGGCACCTGGTAGGTACAGTTTGCACCAGGCGTAGGTGGGATATCATAACTGATGGATAGGTTGCGCATCTGTGCCTCCATTGAGGGCTTCCGTGATGGTGTGTTGAAGACGTAGAGCTCAGAGCCGTCCCCGCTGTCAGGGTTGGCCAGAGGGGAGGAGGCTGATTTTGGGAGTAGTACAGTGTCCTGGGAGTAGCTGCGGGGGAGGTGGTAAAGGCTGCTGTCTGTCGAGAGTGAGGCACCGCGTGATGGAGGCGAGTCGTAGATGGATGAGGCAGAGGCTGGGGCCGGGTGCTGTGGGAAGAAGCCGTTGTGCGAGGTGTGTTTAGCAGAGGAGGTGGAGGAAGTGGGCGTACGGTGAGAGGGGAGGTTGTCATTTAGGTCCGTCTCTGAAGAGGTAGACTTGGAGCACTCAGCATGGGCTCTGAGAAGAAAACACAAATTAGAGGATTAAATATCAACATTTTAATCGGAGTGACTGAGAAAACTATCAGTTAGTGTGAGCCTTCACAGCACCCTTTACAAGCTACTGTTAGTCACCTGATGTTATTACATACATTCCTCAACACGTCTCCCAATATCAAAACCTCTTTTTATGGGTCAACTGATGAACTGCTGTCCTTAAATGCAGGTTCAGGGTAATTTGTTAACATGCATTAAAGTACAAAACTAAAACAGTTTAACTCATGCAGCTCAGATTTAGCACTAGAACTCTTTACATAAACCATGTAAAACCTACAGTTACACAGTACAATGCAGTGCAAGTGTTTGAGTGTTTCTTTGAACATGTGTTACACTCCACACAGGCAAGCAGTTCCAGCTGGACGGCTGGCCACTCACAGACTAGCCTGGGGAGGAAGAGTCTTGCTCTCACACTCCTCCAGAAGCAAATACTCCTGATCTCTGTCCAGTGGAGAGTGAAGCTGCACTGAACTGAACAGTATACACCAGAGTCAAGGACAGCAGAGAGTGGCAGTGAAGATAAATGTACACAAAGAAGGAATGGGGCTAGATAATGTACAGAAATGCTTGTGTAACAGCATGACACTTTGGCACTGTAAAGATAAAGCTTCTCACCTCCATCATGACTGTACATCATTTCAGGCACACTCACCTGTTGGGTTCAGGCTTTTTGCTCTCACAGTTGACCAGCCACAGGTAATCCTGAGGCTCCTCTGAGCTCGACTGAGAGTCCAGGTGTCGTACACTGACAGGCTGATATGGAGGGGGCACATTGGTCAGCACTGCTGCTGGACCCACAATGTTGCCCAGTGCTGGATGAGGGGGCGTGTCCACCACAAGGCCTCCGATGACTGACTGGTGAGCAGCTTTGGCTGCTTCTAGAGGAGAGAAACAAGAGGAATGAGGTTAATTTCTTGTGACAGTCAGTTTTACTTACTTTAGTGTATTAAACAATGAGCACCTAAAAGACACTAAAGCAACATCTCAGAAAGAGGATTCCTACAACAGCCACTGAATTACTACTTCCTCTAAGGACAATTAAAGGAATACAAGCTGTGGGATAAAAATACTGTTATATATAGTGCATAGATATAATGCATTGTGTGGCTACACTTCAGCACTTAAGCCAGTCACAAAAAATCAGAATCAGATGAGACGCAATCAAAATTTGTCAGACTTTGCTTGTCAGATGTCAACACATCTGTGCAGGGGCTTACAAAGCATATTGGTTTATTATCAAGCAGAAACTCACTTATATGAAGCATCGGGATGGTGTCAATTTAAAGATTACTTGAAACAGGGGACAGAGTTCTACCTGAATGTACTTGCATACTTGTAGTAGATGTTTTTAACCTTTTCTGATGATGTTCAAACTTAATTCTGCAGAAGCAGCCTAGAGTTTTTAACTTTTAACTTCTCACTGTGTTGCAATGGGTCTTTTCAACTGTGTGGTACAGCTCTACTCCATTCTGCTCTGTTGTTTTGGTTTTCCATCAGGGATCAGACCTTATATCCAGACCAGCTTTTCTGATCATTTATTTATTTTTTATTAAATGTTTATTTGTATAGGGACAGTATGAAGCAAGAGAATATTGCCACACACTACAGCAATTATAGTCAGAGCTAATTTGCAATGCCCGTCCCTAGCTGGGCCTTTAAAAACATAAAAAACAACAAAAAATACTGTTAAAACAAACAAACAAACAGACAAAAAAAACTAATAAGCTCAACAATAATTTCTCCATTACCTCTGTTTCCTCCGTTGTTGTTATGAGGATGTTGTTGTAGTTTCACACAGCAACGCTATGACTGCGCTATCTATCCTACAGAGGCACTATTGAATTCTATACTGTAATGGAGATCAAAGCAGCTCATACTAAAACGGTGTTGAGTTGAACCAAGTTGAGCTGAAACCACAAATGGCAAAACAGGATGTGTGTTGTATAATATAAAACACTTGGTGTATTGCATAGTATTGTTTCAAAATATCTTCCTGTGTAGTTTAATGTAGTATCATGTAATAACAAACCGTATCATACTGCACTGCATAGCACAAAGTGGAGCAGGAATTCTGTTTCTTTGTAGGCCAACATGGAAGCTAGCATCGTTCCCTGACTAAACGTCTATGAGATTTTTCACTGTGTTCTTGAATCATTGCTATTAACAATGTCTGTGGCCAACAAAAAGTCATGAAACTTACATATTTGTTCATCCTGCTAATTTTACTTCCATAATTTTTTAAACTTAAACGGTAAAAGCAAGAGTAAAAAGACTTTATGGATTTACTGAGTTTCTGTTATGGAACTACAACATGATGGTCGGACTTAAAATCAACTCCATAAGGCCATGCTGTAACCTCTTGTGTGAGAATTACCTCCCAATCAAATGACCTGATCAAGTTGATATCCATGGCTGTGGCTATGGTGTATGGAGCAGAGGGAACTTTCCAACATTTTCAATGAACACCAAAACCCTGTCACTTTTTCTCTGGCATGGACAAATTTGTGGTGCCAAACAATCTCATGTAAAGTTCACTGCTCACCTTTAGGCAACTGAAATGAAGTATAATGTACGTGTGCCATTTGTAACTCACTTCCATCCTAGACATGCACAAATGTGGCACACCTAAAAAACTTTTGACTGTCTGTAAAAAGTTGGAACTTGATGTTTCCCTTCAGGAACCAACACTGTTCAGACAGCATTTCCTCAAGGTCTATGCCTGTCATTCAAAGAGTTCTAATATCAGTCTTTTTCAAGCCCTTCTGCGCAACCTGATAGTTGTTCTGCTCTCAGAGCCAAGATGGCTGATGCGTATGCTTGTTGATTTATATTTCTGTTTCCATTCCACATCTTTCCACTTTTTCTCTTTTCACAGTTCTCCTCCCACTCTCTTCTATAACTGACATGATTTTATCTAACACAAGGTCCCCTTGTTCTTGTCTTTCAAGAGCACATTTCTATCTTTACAGAGCATCATTTGCTCCTCTCCCTCCTCCACTATCACTTTTTTCTAATTTATTTGTTGGAGCTTTAAGTGCTGATTCATCCAGGAAAAAGGAAACCCCCTCTTATCCCCAGCTCTCTTAACGTTCCCCACCTCCTCTAATATCTGCCGAGCCATGAAGCACTCAAGCGTGGCCACACACGACAGAGGAGTGGGAGTTGGGTCTCACATACAGAGAAGTGTGAGCGAGTGCATGATAGAGAGTCAGGAACAGGTTTTTACAGAAAGAACTGTGAAGAGAGCTATCTGCTAAATATTTGTCTGTAGACCTAGTTATTTCTTGAATGTGCATGCTGTTTATTTTCACATCAGATCTGAACAGATAGATCCAATGAGTTGTTGAATAGGTAAGATGAATGTCAGTATCAAGGCTGCTCTGCCTTAACTTTCTGTCGAACAGAGGTTGAGGAGAAATCACAATGCTCAGCAGAGGACAACCTTGAAGCAACATAATCAGTGACTCAGTAGTCAGGTTTGAAAAGTACACTCTTTAATGAAAAGATCCTCTGCGGTGTGATATGTCAGACCAGGGCTGGACAAAACATTGAGTTTTTATGATATGTATTTTCAAACAAGATGTAGGATAGGGCCTTATTGTTCATATCAATGTAGTTTATTTTACCTTAAGATAAATTTAGACATTTCTTAAGACATCATCTGACCATTGGTGGGAGCAACTTAAATAAAGTGATAAAAAGCACTAATATTTTCCAAAATGCAGAAAACTGCCCTATCTTGCACCATTAAAAAATAATTTCAAGATTCCTGGATCCGCGTACAGATTTGAATCACCACCAAAACCTTATTACTTCTTCCTTGTGCCATGCCCAACAATTCATGAATATGCCATAAAATATGATGAAAACAATGATTTACTAGAAAAAATGTGGAAAAACTGCACCCTCACACCTTAAAGAAATCCTTGAAAAAAATTCCTGGATCTCCACCTGGGATTGGATCACCACTAAAACCAAATTACTTCCTTCTTTTGCCATGAACTGCCAAGTAGTGAAAATGTGGAAAACTGCCCTTTCTCATAATGTTAACAAATCCTTAAAAAAAAACTGGATCCCCATCTGGATTCTGATCACCCCCAAATCTGATGAACTTCTTCTATCATGACCAAAATTCCCTAAAAGTGTCATCCAAATCTGTTTATTCCTTTTTGAGTTACCTTGTTTATTAATAACAAAAATAAAAACTAAGATGCAAATAGAAAAGCTCAAATATCAGGCTCAAAGAAAGAGCAGGAGAGAGAAAACTAGGATACAAAGTTGAGAAAAGAGTATTAAATAAGAGGAAAAGACAGAGAGAGAGTGGTGGTAGAACTGACATGCACACAATGCTTTGATCATCTAGAACTAGTAACAAGAAAAATGTGAGTTCTGACAAACACATGGATCCACACATGGATCATTGGACCTTGGTGAGAACGTTGCTGGTTAGAGGCCTTCTGGTGCATTCATCTGGTTTACATAGCACTCCCAGCTGGGATGTAGAGCCATCAGAGGAAAAAGGTATACACTTAAAGCTAGTGCCTTATGAAATTATGAAACCTTTGGTACTATTCATTGTTTTGCTTTAGCCGACCAGTAAGCAGTTACAAAAAAAAAAAAAAAAAGAAAAAAAAAAAAGCTTTTGTTCTGTTGTCCTGTCTGACCAAAATGAATCTACTGTTATACAAAGTTGTGGATAGGAGAGTAGCCCAAAACTAATTTGGTGAAAAGTCTGTAAATCAGTTTCTGATTACAAAACTTTACAAAATACTGTTTAAAACTGTGGTAGCTTAAGAGAAGATAAAACCATGACAGACGGCTGAAACAATGAGTGTAACAGGGGCCCAACTTCAAATAAAGCAAATCAAGAATCTTTAAGCGAACCTCAATCAACTCAGCATGGAGCCCCTCCTGACTTATTGTCTTCACCATAAAGTCTGACACAATGAAAAACATTTAACTATTTTTAATGATTTACACCACTTTAAGTCAGCAGCTGGAACGTTTAGAAAATACAACAAAAAAAGGACAGAGGCAAAGCTTACCTCCAACAGCTGAACTAACACACAGTCAGTTTTCTCAGACTGATGTGTTGAAATAAAGGAAATGGTGATGAGTCAACTTATTCTTTTTAGTATCACATTATAAATAGTTAGATAATGGTGCTAAATCTTTTAAATTTATCAGGGAAAGCAACATAAATGGTATGTGTTCCTGCGATGTGTATTCTCCCGGCAACTGTGGCTCCTTACCATCATCAGTGGGGTTGAAACCACAGATGTCGCAGATGCAGCGAACCCACTTGTTCATCTCCTCCTCCGTGTCAGCCACCAGGTAGAAGACGCGGTCAATGGTCTTGATATCAAATATGAAGCTGTGCTCCAAGTCTTTCTTGTTAAAAGTCAGACCAGCATCCACCTGGGGGCAAAACATCTAAGTGTTAATACAACTTAATCTTGGCCAAACACTGAAAGAACTGATGATTAAATATTACCAGGCAGTCAAGGAGAAAGCTTCATAAATGGAAAACAATTCTTAACAAGGACATAGTGTCTTTTCCACTCTTTCCTTGCCTTTTTCGGTGATGTAAACCTCTTTTTCACTTTACTGTTTCATCTTTCAGTCCAGGCTATCTTACCTAAAATCACAGAGACATAATAACCGGTTTCTTTTTAGATTACTGCTAATGTTTCAACTCGTGCTGTATTGAACTGTGGCCTGCTGCTGTCATTCTTAAAGGTTATAGTACTCTTTAATTTTGAAACTACTACAGTATGTCAGCAATGCAGGTTATACCAATATTGGGTGATAAAACTATCTATTCAAAATATTACTGCAAATATTTACAGCATCCAGGACCCTCTTTTTTTAATAGAGTAGACTTTGAGTTTAGGGGACAGGCAGAGCTGGGCGTCATCCACAGAGCAATAAATAAAAGTTAATATTGAGTTAACAGAAAATATGGCAAAGAAGAAGTACAAGAATAAACCCCAAAGGACACCTTTTTGTTGTCAGGAAAATGGCAGGATTATTGAAATGATCAATTACAGCATGAATTTTCTCATATTATCTACATTTCCTCTAATTAAATAAGAGCAGGTTGTGTATGTTTACAATCTGATCATTTAAATGGTTGACCAAGATTTTGAGCTCATCATACACAGACTGGAAAATAGTGGACATTTTCAGTATTTTTGAACAATGTTATTTATCTAAATAATAATAATGGTAATTGTAGCTTGTGTAAACAGTCTGTGAAAATGAACTGCCTGAACCTTTGTTGTGGCATACATGTTAACTTTTTGTATGGATAACTTCAGTGAGGTTGTGTGTAGTGTTGGTTGAGTTACTGAGTTTCAAGTAGGATTATGGTTATAGCCATCCATGATCGTAAAACCAGGATGATTGTCATGAGAAAGCTGCAGTACCATAAGTCTTGTGGCACTTGTCCTCCCCAGTGAATCAGACAGTTTAATTTCCAAGTCATGAAAGAAATGTACGTTTAGTTAACTCTGGGAGAAAAATTCATTGATGCCTCTTGAGATATTAAAGAGATACAAGCTGTGTGTTGAGGGAATCTCACCGGGGGCCATCTCTGCCTTTGACCATGTCCTGAAACCTTAATGTAAGGCACTGTGTAACTCCCTGGCAGCTTTTCAAGTAAAAGCCTGTTCTGTTTTATTCAATGGTGAGACTCAGCATTTTCACACCATGCTTTCGTTCTGAGAAGGTTTCCAGGGCCCGTTATTAAGTGCTTTTCTTTCATCTGTTTTAAACTTTCTGTACCAAAACGCGCATTTTAACCACACTGGCAATTTTTTTCAAGGAGTATAAATGATTAAATAGTGAATTATGGGTGAAATGTATTAATATCAGAGCTAGTTCTCTGCCTTTCTCTGTGTGCAGATTTTTTGTGCCCATAAGTCATTTAGGCATATATTTTCCATGTAAATCAAAATCAGATTGTTTAATTACAAGCAGAGTTTATATAAGCCTCACATTGTAAACCATCCATGTGCCACTATGACAAACAGACAGTAAAATAATGCGTATGAAATAGACATGTTTATGTCACATATTTATTATTATCTGGTTGAGCATGCCACACTCTAACCCTTTCTTTGCAAAGTAAGTCCTGTGGTGATTAAAATATATGTCTTATTTCAAAAACATTTTTAGGACAGTTGACAACAACTAGCACAATCTAGATATTCTGTAAGCAATATGAGTCTTTCAATCATTAAAAAAAATCAAGCACACATGTATAGATATCACTGAGTAATCAAGCCCAATAATTAAGATCTCATTATTAATCAAAATAATAAAGATTAGCATTTTTCCCATAATCAAGCTGCCCAAGTTGTTTGTATAAAACATTGTTTTCCTTAAACATTACCTTTGAAAAGGGAAAATATTGCTTTAGATATCAACAACAACCTGCTGAGTTATTAAAGTTTATCTTTGGTTTGTTTTTAAGGTATAAGACTACTTAAAACTGTGTATAGAATATTTCCATGAATCAAATCAAAGACCCAAAAATGTAAATAAGATTGTTTAAGGAGCATTTGTAGTGGTTAGTTAAAATAGCAATAGTAGTGAATGAATCAAATATCCATGGAAGTGTTGGCGTGTTATGATGCTGGCCAGCAGTTGTAAGGAACCATACCTGCTCACACAAGTTGAGATCAATCACACGGATGGGCTTCTTGGCATGGTCATTCTTGTAGTACTCCAACACGTCTGGGTCGCCTGTCAGACGGCCACTGCGAAGAACAAACCACCGCTTCTTCCATGCCTGCAGGGTGAGCAGAGAAACAGGGCCAAAGGTTATATGTGTGTTCTCACAATGACGGCTCCATTCCCATCTGACCACAGGCTGGCCAAATGCTTTATTTTTTCAGTTTAGCCAGTGTGTGCTTGCATAGCTTGTGTCTCTGTGTGTATTCTCCACAATCTGCATGAGCCAGAGGGAAGAGGCCTGAACCAGAAAAATGTGTCTGGGATAACCAGAACAAAAGCCACATAGTTGGTCTAGCATCCTGGCTGGGATTTATAACCAAATCTATAACAAGACATGGACAATTAGGTTTATTTAAAGTCATATCAGGCAATACATCTCTTTCGCCAGGGATGTTGCAGATGATTTATTAAAGTTTAGAAGAATAATCTGAAGAAACACCCCATCCATTAAAGTAAGAAATTCACCCTGTTGCCGATGCAGTTTAAAATGCACAGACACAGCTATCTCAGCCACTGAAGAAAAACTCCATACAGCTTCTGAACTTGGCCAAATATCATGCATAACATTTAAGTCACAGCTTGCTGTCTCAAATATAGATAAGTTAGTAAAAGGAAAAAGACTCTTGTTGACATAAAAATAAAAAACAAGCCAGAGGCAGAGCAGTTTTGATGCTAAGCTAACAGTGCAATGTTTTCAAACTCATGGTGTTTGTCGTTCTATTTAGATCATACCCTGCAGCGATTCATTTGAACGCAGACTCAAGTAGTTCATGAACTGTATTGTGTACTAGTACTGTTAAGCTGCACACACTTCCTGCATGACAACAGATACCCTTTGCAAATGTTACATAATGCTGAAAGCAATGCGGGCACTTTGTGGAAAAGGAATTGACTGCAATTTCTCTGTTAATACTTATTTACTGCTAGATCTACTTGAAAATATGCACATTTTAAGGTTAAAAAGTTTCGTATTGGGGTGCTGCTTTGGTGTAGTGGTTAGCAACCAGGTACGACCCATGTACATACTTCTGCCGGCCCAGCATCTTGACCCAAATCTCAAAAAGATCAACCACTTTAATTTGTTCAATTAAAAAATGTTGCAGTTTGGACTTCAGATGGAAGAAAACATATTTTTGAGCAAAGATATAGTCTGTGGTCAGTTTGCAAAGTGTCCTACCCTCCTCTTTCTCACCCCTCTTCACAAGCCTATCCACTGTCTTGAAAGGGTTTTTTTTGGGGCATTTTTTGTGCCTTAATTTCACAAGAGTCTGATTTTTGATGTAAAAAATCAGAACATTTTTTGCATATCTTGCAGATGCCTTCTTTAGGTATCAAAACCCAGTTTTCTAGAATCTGACTTTTCCCATCTTCTGTCCTTTTCTTCTCTGTTCACAGTATGTGAATACTAGATATACATACATAAGAACTGTTGTGATAGCTATGAATTGTAATATGAAAAACAAACCATCAACATAAAAATAAAAAAACTGAAACCTACAGTGTGGATTTGTTTAAGTATTCAATCACACTGCAGCCAAAAGAGCAGCTGAAATCGAAGTACTCTTCATAAGTGAAGTACATTTTTAGAATTTAATTTTTAAATTACAACTGTAAACCATAAAGACTTCACAATAATCTATAGGAGAATGTGTGGTGGTTGTTGTTATGAGAAGTTTGTATATCATCCCCAGCAGATCAGAAGACATTCCACTAGAGTATGAGGAATGCAAGCTGAAACTTTGTTGCTGTTGTTTTGGGGTGTGATCTGGACTGTACTAATAACCCTGTGTGCTTGGAGTTTTTTTTATCCCTTGGCTGTTTTCCTCTCTACAGGGTGTCCTTTGTTATTGGGCCAAGCCCTGCATGGAGACAGCATGAAGAGCTTCAGACCTTTTCTTCCACAAACAGAACGGAGAAACAAGCCGACCCGCAAAGCCCCTATTTCAACTGCAGGCAAAACATACAGGAATCACATGGACAAATAATGCAGAAACAATAAACAACACTCACTTTTTAAGAGAAAAAAGAAAACATGCATCAAATTAACATCCCACACTGACATACTGCACTCATACACGGAGCACGTTTCACACACTGCAGTTCAAAGGACTGTTATATAATCACACAAACGAGTCCAACTAAGACTTAGACCTTTTAAACATACATCCTTAAAGACAGGCCAACTTCAACACCAAATTTAACTGTGAATGTGCAGAAACAACACTAATGGGTCTGTGCTGTGTTGGCGGGACAAAAGCAGTGGGTGTGGAGAAGGAACCTCTCTCTCTCTCTCTGTGGCACATGACAAAGCAGTCTTGGGTCAAGTTACCCTGTGGGGAACAGAAGGACCCAGAGCTTAGGTTACAGTGAGGCCAGGCCCGCCCAGGGTGAGAGTGTTGACAACATGGTAAGCTGTATATACAGGAGACTGAGGCCAGAAGTGAGAACCTGTTCAACGAAAGTGCTTAACTGTCTTTGAGTGGGAGTT
This sequence comes from Cetoscarus ocellatus, assembly GCA_037902135.1. NCBI lineage: Eukaryota > Metazoa > Chordata > Actinopteri > Labriformes > Labridae > Cetoscarus > Cetoscarus ocellatus. The sequence goes on from JBAMNC010000874.1 coordinate 366,528, forward strand.
TCTGTTAAAATCCATTAGAAACAGCAGCTTGATGAGAGTTAGGAGACAAAAAGGGGTCTCTTATGTGACCACAAATAAAATGAGAAACAAGATTTGCAAACAGCATTGAGACCTCACAATAAATCTTATATGATATAATTTCATTATGTCATGCCCCCTTTAATTCTAGCAGTATGCACCGATTTAGCCTAAATTTAGTATGCAGCATATGTAGTGTGCAGTATGCACAAAAATGTGGGATCCATGGTATGCCAGAAATGTTTTACAATATGCTGGTTCAGTCTCCCTTTCAAAGTGCTTCCCACAATGCAAGGCCCCAAGTGTTGACAGATCAAAATGGCAGGTAGTGTCAGCATTAGTGCAACAGTAGCTGTGGTGGAGCAATATAAACAAAGGAACCACGAAGAACAAATTTTCCTTCATGTACTCTTGCTAAGGATAATTGGTTGCAATTCTCATATAGCCTTTATCATGCTTTTGGACTCTTATCGGCCTTAAGTGTGTTTCGAATACCCCTCCCATGTGATGAGAGTGCTTCTATGCACAAGACAAAAAGTATGCTGCATCCAGACTCCTCCCTCTACCCCTGTTAACAGCATCGGTAACTGCCCCAAATAGGGTGCTTTAAAGTGACATGAGCTCCAACAGAGCTTCTCAGATGGAGAGAGAATATAGCTGAATCAGTATATAAAAAAACAGAAGCTTTTCTGAACATTAGTGATGTGAACATACACTTTCATTCATCAAAATCAAATATATGAACCATAAATTAAGGCAAAATACAGGTTCTTTCATGGGCTAAGGTTATGTTCAGAGTCCATGACAACATTTAAACTTTATTGAGTCTTGCCAACCTCTTAGGAGATGGTAAGACACATTTTGAGGTGGCCAGTTAGATTTCAAGTTACCCTGTTTTGCTCTATTAACCGATAGATTGGTCCCTGGTCAGGCTAAGAAAGACACTCCGTGCAGCAGAAAACCCTGACTGATCATGTAAACATTCAAACAAAAAACAGATCAAACTGCACAAAGCTGCCCATTTTTGTTCATGCATTGGCACATAAAGATGATGAAAGTTATTTGCACAATATGCTGTGTAAGCCTTGATATGCAGCATCTAGTGAAAAAAAGTTATCTTTAAGATTTGCTGCCATAATCAATGTGTGCCTATTCAGACAAGCGAAAGCTTCACACCAAAATGTGGGCCATATCTAATAGTAACTTTGTGTGGCCAAAGGGCGGCAGCTGACCCCGAGGTTATATTTCAGACACCCCTGTGATCTCACCCATTGATGAAATGCATGATATGGTAATTGAATATAAAGTGAAATACTTCAACATTTGCTAGGCAGTAAGCTGATGTTAACACCATTATGTCTTATTTGTGCCACTAAAGTGAGATAAGCAGTGTAAGATCAGCAGGTTAGACACACACACTTTTTTTGTGCACACAAGAGGCTGAACTGACGCAACACCAATAACTCTCAGCCTCAAATTACCTGCCAAGGTTGCAAGCAAATAAAGGAAGCTTTATCACAGTGATTTGAGATGAACAGCTCAGCTGGGCCTGTCTTCAGCATGTTTCTCTCTGACGCATGCAGAGGAAAGTGAGGCAGACCTAAACAACACTGATGTGATACTGAGGTCGTATCACTCCAGTGCTGCTCACAGGTAATGTTTTTCAAGCTGTTTTGAATATACTGCTGATAATTCTGATCAAAAGAGCATAACACTCAAAAAAACAAAGATACAGAAAGATGAAGAATGTGACAAGATATCATGAGGAGACGTGCAGGTAGGGTGTGTCTAGGCACTTTAAGTGTATGAGCGTGTACATACTAGACATGCATCAATTCTCAATAAAATATTGAACTGTTTGGTACAACGCTCACTGTTCATACGCATGCGTGAAATGCTGTATTCTTGGTTTTAAAGTACGAAAAGATTTCATCCATTTGTGCCCTTTTCTCTCTGTATTTGCCATGCTCCTTTTGAGCAGCGTAAGTCAGAGCACAGGGGTCTGGAAACTTCTGCCATTAGAAAGCAGTGCACCAAAGTTTTGCCTAGACATCACACTACTGCTTTGAGAGAAGAGGCAGCAATATGAATCCACACTCGAGATGTGAGGGAGCTCTCATTCTTCTACTCCATAGTTGAGTAGGTGAAAATGTAGTTCAGCATTTGTCAAACCTGAAATCAATAACAACTGAGCGTATCAAGATGGCAATGGTGCCTTATGGGCCATGTAACATAACATCCTATTTTAAACTACTGATGCACAACATTCATCATGTTTCGCAAGGGGAACATAAACTCCAAGCACAACAGCATTGTGCATTTAATAAAGCAAAGTATTTCTTACCTCTCACCTGGTAACTTCACAACAGATTCATAACACACTGACCCCTCTAGCTATAAAAACTATCCTTAACTGCTCAGAACAGACGTGAAAAACACGCCCAGACTTTGAAAATTCTGTTGGATAAAAAATTTACTCATTTTTAAATTCTTGCTGAAGTCAGCAGGGTGACAGCTAGAAAACAACTTACCAATCCTCAATGGCCCCTAACAAGCTGACATTGAGGATCAAATTATAATGCGTTCAGTGATGATTCAGAAAAATGATAATTAGACAAATAAGCAAAATGTCATCATAATCATAATCATGATCATAATCAGCTTCTGGCCAAGTACATTCACAATATACAAGGAATTTGTTCCTGGCTGTTTGTGTCTCTCGCGAAATGGAAGGTAAAAATGTACATAAAATAAAATAAATACATAATGAAGAATATATACCCATACAAAAATAAAGTTAAGAAGATAAAAAATATATTCTATATACACATTTTGTGCAAAAATATAGTTAGTGCAAGTGAATGAGTGTCTAGTTAGGTGAATTTGTTTACATTTATGTATATAAGCACTGAATCCCACAGCAACAGTTCGGCTGTTCCATCATGATGTTAATGTGCCTATAAACAACATCAAAAAAGGAACATTAAGTGTTCGTCTAAAAATTTTGATAATTTTGCAGGTCAAATTTATTTGTATGCTTCTCCAGCATTAAAAAAGATACAACAGATGTTCCCTATGGATTAAAAAGGACTCGTATAGGTTGTTTCTTTCAACGTGTTTATTTTGTTATTTTGTAAAATTGTTATATCATAAACTGCAGCAAGGATGTTTAAGGAAATGTCTTTTTTGTATCAAAGCAAAATGAAGAAACTGCTTAAGAATGAAAAATTAGCCTCTTCTCTCTAGTAATTTCTTGCTGCTCTGGAAAAAAAATGCCTAAAACACCTTAAAATGAAAGAAAAAAAAATTTTAAAAAGTTGTAAAAACCGAACAAAAACCAAAACAGTGCGCAAAAAAAAAGGTAGATACTAACCCATGGGCTCAGTGCACCCCTAGTAGATACAATAATTAAAGAATGGGAGCAGAATAAGAGTACAAATTAAAGTGAAACCAAAACAACTTTGAGAAATTTAAACATAGTCAAAACAAGCTATAAAAATAAATTACATCATAAAGTGTTATCAATAACAAGCAACATTCATAAAGCAGTAATAAGAACAAAGGAAGTGACAAAAGAGGAAGAAAAGATGTCATTATAGGAAGTTAAATGCCAATAAAGTAAAAACGAAAGGTAAAATTCAATTTAAAAAAAATAAACCACATGATAACAGAAGTAATAATGTGTCAACAGCAGTATCTAATAACAGGGCAAATGATCACTGAAATATTTGAACATCATCACTCGTATCCTTTGGTGCTAGAAGTTAAAGGACAATCACAGATTATATGATGGCTCTGCAGCCCTGCAGAGATTCAGTTCTGTTCTGCACGGCTACATTAGCAAACTCACAGGCACTGGTAGCTCGAACATAACAAGCTGTTCAGTAGCTTGAGCATCTCATCTGTGGACTTTTCTCACAGATTTCCCTGAGCACAGTTTTAACACTCACACTGTTTGGCACCACTAAATTTTTGCCACACATTCAGCACAAGATACCAGTTCAAAATTTACAGTCTTACAAAGATGCAAAATCAAAACACAACACAAAGAGTAACCGACTGCAGAGGAAACAACCCCTTTACTGCCCTTAGAGCAAAGCATGAAGCATGGAGAGAGCTGCACTGCATCATAGAAAATGTGTGTCATTGGCATGCACGGACATTACTCCTACTTTACAAACACAAGGCGTCAGGAAATGGGTGAAAATAAGTTTAGGCAGGAGGTCACGTTTACATTCATCCCAAATACCTGCTTAATGGAAATTCCGCATTTTTCTGCAGATAGACAGTAGTCAGATTTCTTCTCTACCTCCCACCACATTTTTGCTCAACAGGGGCAGATTTAAAGTGTATTACTGATGTGCACTGCGGCATGGAGTGTGCTTTTTCCTTTTTTTGTAACAGCATTTGACAGACAGCTCGGTGGGAGAACAGGCGGCACTCTTTTTAACGTGCCAAGTGTCTAAAATTCAAATCTACATGTCAGCTTCAGCAAGAAGACTGATGCGGTTTTTATTTTCCTGCATCTGAATTTCAGAATTGGTAATTCTGAAAAAAAAAAATTCTCTGCTAAAAGCAATCTTATGCCTTTTGTTTCTATCCCTGAGTGAAAATCCCCCATCTCCTATTTCAATGGTTTTACAGTGCAAATTATGTCATGCAGATAACATATTGGGATATCCTTTTTTAGAGACCTTCTTACATAGCCGATAAATCAGAACAATAATGTTAATAAGTTGACTTACTTTTTTTTGGTTCAATAAAACGAACTTGCTTTATGATTGTATTCACATTACAGCCCAAAGTGCCCTGAATCTGTTATTTCTGCTCCTGTGTGACTCACACCTGATTTCAGTGACATTTGCACAGCTTAACACCATGTCCTAATGCAATACGAGCGACCATCAGCGACAAAGTCAGGCTTATTACACAGAATCATATGTGAGTGCCCCAACTGCCTGTGAGCGATGCAGCACGTCACAGTGCGATGCAGCGAGATGATAATGTTTTTGCCTTGACATCCTGTCTCTATTTTCCTCTCCACTATGTGCTTAAACATGGACAAGAAGCAAGGAAAGAGGGATTTTGATATGGTGCAGGTGGCATCCACTTGTTTTTCTATGTTTTTTTCACTCAGCAGACTTTGTTTATCTGTTAAATAAGGCAGAGACAGTGGAGCATTCAGTTGGTGAAATGATTTACTTTCACTTTCAACATCCACAGACAAACTTTGTCTCACACAGACCTGTGTATTAATGAGACTCAGAAACCATCCCCCATTAATAAAAAGCACTTCAGGTCCATTTCTCCGGCTTTGCACTAAAAGCACTTGATGTACTGTTAACAAGGGGAAATGTAAGGCATGAAGTTTGATTTTGAACAGATGCAGTGTGGACAGCAGGGGAGCAAAGCTGTGCAATGCTACGCGACAGCCGATGCTCGCGTTCAGTTAGGGTTCGGTGTATGACATTGAATCTGATGTTTTCACACAGAATATAAGTCACTTATGAGGACTCATCATGCCTGTTCGGGAGTCTGATATATGCCAATATTATGGTAATACAATAGTGCCATTCTGTGGCCAGACTTAAAGAGTCACTTGATCAATCAGAAGGGCCAGGGTTCATGCACAGCTCATGCTGTGACATGCTAGAGTATCCTTGGGCAAGTGTCCTTAACTACTGCTACATCAGTGGTGTATTTGCCAATACTGATCAACAATTTACATAGAAACTTCACCCATCAGTGAGTGATTATGAGAGTGAATGAGTAGGTGTGACCTGTGGTGTGAAAGCACTTTGAATAGTCAGATAGGCTTAAAAAAAGAGATTTCCAACTTCATGTATACTACATAAAAAAATTAAAAAGTAGTGTGAACAAAAAACTAAAATTGGGCATTAAGGCTAGCAGTTTAAACTCAGTCTCCAGCCTTTGTAAGAGTGTATTTGCAAAAAGTGCCACAACAAAGCTCAGTCATCAGACACACAGATCAATTCAACAAGGATGGAATATTTGTTTCAATTCATGGTGCACTATGTCCTTGGAGGGGCACAAGGGGGTGACACAGGGTGGCTTCAATATTACACTAAGGCAGATACACACACTCACAGCTCTATTTTCTCCTGCAGAGTCCATATGCCCAGCACTTACCAATACACTGCCTCTAATACTACCTCTGGATACAGAGTAAATGGGGGCCAACTTCTTCCCCATTCCATCTCTGCATTGTTCAGGTTGAGGTGAAACATAACATGAATTAATTAGCATAAATAACATAGCTTGAAATTGCAGTATTAATGTAGATTCTGTATCACCCAAATTGTCCTATATTGCTACTATGTTCAACCACTGAGAAGCACTTTTTACATCAGATCAACTTTGCACATGGGTGCTGGTTTGAAGGAGTGGGTAGTAACTATGCATGTACCATATACATATAGGTGGTTTCACCAAAGCTCTTTTAACAATTGCTGTCACATCATTTGGGGCTACATTGATTCTGTAAAATCTTTATTGATACACGTATTGGAAATGAATATGTGATGATATATTGCCATATTCCTTTAGCACAGGCCTAACATCAACATGAATGAAGCCAATACCCTAAACTTTCACTTAAACAACATGTCAAGATCAAAATATCCAGCAAAAAGAAGTTGAGCTCCTTTACATACCTCCTTTCAAGGCTCATGATGAACATATGGAAGAGTCTGGTCCTGTGTCCAGTTTTGGATTTTCCATGATAGCCAGATTTTATCAAACAATCCAAGTCTGACAGCAGGATACATCCATTCAAGACTTTCCTAAAACATACTCCAATCCTCTCAGCTCAACAACCACAGAGCCTCCTCCAGCCTGTAGGAGTCCAGTACTTACTGCCCCAGTATTGGGAATGGGACAGCATGGGACGATACTATGCTGGGTCGGGGAGGGCTCTCCTAGCATGGCAGCTGTCCCTGCCAACCCTTCTCCACCCCCACCTCCTCCTGTTTTCTCCAAGCAAGCGTCTTCTGATAGGGTGAGACACAGGAAGACCCCCTCTATTCACCCACCCAGGTCCTACATCCTATGAGGGAGCAGACAGAGGGGGCATTGAGGGTCTGACTAAGATGATGATGGGAGGGAAGGAGGTTAGTGGGAGGGTTAGGAGGGGATGCCAACTGAGTGGAGTCACACTGCCGTCAGAGGCCTCCTGACCCAACAACACTGGAGCATGAAAAGGGCAGAAGAAAGGGCAAAGAAGTAGGTGAAGTGCACAACAAAGCAGGGGAAATGTCAGAAATGATGCTGCAAGATTGGAAGGAAAATCTAAAAGAAAGCGAGGCAGCATCATTCAGCAAAGCCCTCTTCAGCTGCAGGATAAAACACTGCAACAAGTCAGTCTCTTTTAACAAGAGTTTGATCCGCCATATTATCTAAATATGTTACTGGTGAACCATTCTGCCAGCACCACTCAGGCTCCACCAACTCCAGTTTACTGCACTTTAAAAGCTAATTGAGCTTCATGGTTTAGATAGCTTAATGCAGCCTAAAGAGCCTTTCAGTGGACTAATTGCTGATGTCAATGCACTGTCATCAGGGGCTGTAAACTGCACACTTAAAACTCATCCTCCACATCTCTAATGGTAAATGATAATGACCAAAACAGGCCTGCTGGTCTCTACTTTCCTTCAACAGTTGGGACACAAAATTGTGTCTTCGGGACAAAGGAAGATGCAGGCTTTGACACTAGTGTTTAGATACATTTGTCAACTTGTTTTATGACTCATTGTAGGCATAGCATGTGACTACTTTGGAAAATAAATGCAGTGAACCAAAGAGAAGTGCTTTACAAAGGGAGGTGAAAACTAAGAAGGTAGCTAATGAGTCATATGTGTTTTCTCTGGTGTGTATTAGTTTATTAATAATATTGTTTTTAAAATTCATCACACAACATGAAATGTCAGTCGCATGACTCAAAACATATTATACTATCATTTCTGTGTTGTTTGATGGAAACCAAAACCGCAACTTTCTTGTTTCCTTGACCACGTCCTGTATAAATCTGTCAGTTATCACTTTACTGAAAGACTTTAATGCTACAGTGCTAGCATTAAAGGTTTACAAGTTACAGACAGGGCTCAACTCAGATAAAAGGGTGTTACATTTCAAAGAATAACCATGTCAAACAGAGAGTTTCAACTGTTTTTTCTTCCTTTTGCCTTTTTTTTCATCGTAATTCTAACAATATTAATTATTTATGTTTTCAGTGCAGCTAAAAAATATATGACTTATTCCACTGGCCCTGCAAACAGACCTACCACTGTGACATCCTTCCACTGTTTTATTGTCAGTTTTAACCCATTGACTTGCAGCAGCAGAGCCACTGCAGAGCCTAGACGTTAGAACTAATGCAGAGTAGCTGACAACATGGTACCGAGCAGCGCTGAACCAATGAGCAAAGAGTAGACCTGTACACCAACAAAAAAGGAGTGGGCCAACACGTGGGGAAGGGAGCCATGAAGATGCAGGAGCTCTAACACAGCATCTCAGACAGAGTGAGAATACAGCAGTAGTAGTGGTTGCTTGTATATGAAAACTAGAAGGTCTTTTGAACATTAGTGATTGTGAACATACCCCTGCAGTCATCAAAAAAACTACATGAACCTGATTTAAGCATTTCACCACGTCTATATTTTCTCACATCTAGAATATGATGGACCTTCATATCCTTCATTCTGTGGCTCTCCATATTTGCTGTTTCTTTTTCTGCATCTTTCACATTTGTGCAAATGCAATAAAATAAAGGACACAAGATTATCAACTGCTACAATCAATAAACAGATTATTGAGAACAAGGTCTGCAGGTTAATCTTATTTTTCATAATGAAGAAATGGCCTGTATCCCATTATGCTGTTGACATGACTACTTGAGTAATCAGGTAACTCCAGATATCAGATAATGATCAGTCAATCACTGTGCATGGACTCCTAATGTGTTGCTTTCCTCAGTTTAACCATTTAATGATAGCATTAGCTTAGCTCACAGACACTGGATGCCTTGTTAGCACTTAGCAGCCTGAGAGTGGTCGGGGCCATCTGTCCCTGTCTGAGTGGGCTGCGGGTAAGTGACCTGCACCCCAGCTGCACTGACTCATCCTGACTAGGACAGCCTCTGTGTTTGTTCAGAAAAACACAGCACCAGGGACAGTGAGGAAGAGCACTGGGTTAAGACGGGGGAGAGAAGGTCAATAGTTTGGTGATAGCAGAAAAAACTATGTGTTGCTGTTTTAATCAGTCAGATATGAGCAACACAAAACAGTCTGTAGACACAGCAGACAAGACTGTGTTGTGCGGCAAGTTGAAAGGAATATGATTGAAAACAAATATACTTTCTGTTGCTTTACTCTCTCATAATCTGGCTCTCTCAGGCAGGAAATTGAATATAGCAGTGAGCCGAGTGTCAGTATTTATCTGCATGCTGTTCAAGGAGTGTCATCAGAACGACAACGAGGATGAGGTGAGAAAAAAATGAAACCAAAGCATCAGTCACTGTAACATTACTCAGCAGTCACGTAGGAAACATACACTAAATGCACTACTCAATACAGGTTTTCAGATTTGTTGCAATAGTTGTTTTGGTTGCATAACGGGCCTAAATATCTTCAATTATTAAAGAGTAAAGGGAAGATTACGCCACAGTGCCATCCCCTTAAGAGTTGTCTTTTTCCTCTCTCCCTGTCTTTCCTGTTTTGTAATATTTGGACACGTCGGGTTTGTCAGGGGGCAAATATTAAGCAAAAAAAATGCAGGGAATGCACATGACATTTTTCAATTATTTAAGCAAGTACTGGAGTATTCAACCATTGCATTTGCTGACGCAGGGAAGCTAAAAAAGAAGCCAGAAATATTTCCATGACACTGCAATCTGACAGATGCTGTAAACAAATACGCAATCTTGTGGACCACAGAGCTTCCCTAAGCCTCACATAGGCAGCCTCAGGACTGTAGGACTATTTTGAACAAAGGCCGTTCTAAGAGAGGAGTGTCAAGAGCGTCAGAGGTTTTGGCGCTCATGGCCTTGGTGACGAGGTCTGCAGAAGGAGAAGGAGGGGAGGGACAAAAGCTCCTCTATGCTCAGCGCTACAACTTGTATAAATCAGTCTTTGTTAGCCAGAAATGACTGGGATTCTTGCTAAACAGCTATTTTTATATCCTTGAGCACCACAGAGGGCAGTTAACGTACAAGTAAGAGTGCATGGCCTTTGGCTAAGTGTGGCTGTTCAGACGTCACCGGCCCTCCTCCGCCTGCTGGGAGGAAAGGGGACTTCTGTGGTAGACGTGCATGTCTGAGGTACAGCATGCTGGACAGTGGTCTAAAATCAGACAGCTCTGCAACCACATTCTGACCTTGTGGTAATAGACACTGCTGATTTGTCTGGCTGAGGAACAAGTTATGCATGGTCAAGCTTTATTTCACTTTGAAGTTTAACCTGAGAAGAATCTACAATTGGTGAGGACATTTTGTTCACAATCAAATAGCTAAAGAACATTTCCTGATCCTTTCGATGTTCCTTGGAGACCAGTGTTAATTTTGTCGACTAATTCTTTTCGTCATAGTTGTCGTCAACAACTTTTTTTCCCCTGATGAAAACTAGACTATAACTAAAAAAACAAGTGTACATTGTCAAAAACTAAAACTAAATTAACTGATATTTTCGTCAACAAATAAACTAACAAATAGACTAAAATGTTTGACAGAGACTTAATCCAAATCAGACCTAATTTCGTCATGTAGAAAGTAGAGACAAGTTAGGAATCACAGCTACTGTGGTTGTGTGGAAAGGTTGGATGAGTTAAGAGGGACATCCAATCACAACTGCCTTAGTTTCATGGTGGCGGGATCCAAGTGTATAACATGACTTCAGAAATTCATGAAACATAAAAAATGCCTTACACTTTACAATTCATGGTGTGTTGTTTAACACAAGCAATCGAACATAACACCCTACCCAACTGATGCCACCAGCACCTTAATCAGTAATTTCCCTGCAGGAAACACTGAATGCAATCATCTGTGTTTCCACTGTCCAAGGTTCAGAAAGGCACCACGTTAATTGGACTCAGCCCACATACAACTGCATTTATTTTCTTGATCAATTCTGTTGGTCTGGTTTGCATCCAGGTCCTAGGGCATTCGGCTGTAAGGCAGTACTCACTGTCCATAGCTACATTCCAAGCTTGTGGCGAGAGGCTACGTTACAGATTGTTATCAACATTAAGTAGCCATTGAAAGCCTAAGCTAATAAGATAATAATAATTAGTTTGATGTACTTGTAGTTATGGCCCTGACTGGATGAAGACGTTTTACTATTCAGTCCTCTTGTTGTGTTGTCCCTAATGCTTACCTATATACATAAACCTGAAACTAACTGCTGAAAACCTAGCTAGTGATAGCTAACACTAGGGATGGGAAGTGAAAGCCAATTCCAGTCAAGAAGTGGTAACAAATACCTCAAAGAGTCAATATCAATTCCAACCATTCAAAAAAGTTCTGTGTGCCAAACTATCAAGTATGTCATCTTCTCATCAGAGGCACTGAGCAGAAACATTAACATAAAAGTAAAAGATGTGATCATGGCACACAGGTAACAGAAGTGGTCAAAACTGTGGCATAGTTTTAAACAAAATGATGTCAAATTGCAGAAACATTGCTAATATCTGTGCGATTTCAAGCAAGAGTGGAAACAGGAGCAACTTGATGAAGGATCCATCTTTGCAGCAAGGCAGTTACTATCTAGAGAGTCAAGCCATTGTTTCCCTTGAAAACCTGTGCAAACCAACTTTTTCCCCCATAGGCAATCCACAGGAATCAATTAAGAATTGTATCAATAAGAAGAAAAGATATTGGCATTGGTATCAATACAATACGATCAGTGCCTACCCCTAGTGTGTGCACATCTACGCAAAGACTAAGGAATCATTAATAGAAGTAAAAATGGAAAAAAAAATCTGCACACTGTTCTGCCAAAAGTGAGGAAGATCCTGAAGCTTAGAACATTCCCTTGTATTCAATAAAGTTACTCATCAGTGCAAACTTTTTCCCTTTTTCCTGGCATAAATACATAACTACCCCTAACTATTACAACCTTAGTGTAAAATACGTAATCAGTGATGTATTTTGTTGTTATCAGAAGATACAGAAATGATTCCAATACATAAGTGAGGCCAAAATAGTAAAAAATGAGTATTGACACACACTTTAAAAAAAAACACAATAAGTTTAAATAATTACATCAACACAGTGATATCCTGATAAAAGGAATCTGCAATATTTTCAATGCTGAACAGGAGCTTGCAGTGGCTATTCAAACAGATACAAAATATAAAAGAGGATTTTTACCTGTACAATAAATACTTACAAGGCTGAAATAAGTCTTGCCTAACTAATGAGCACTTTTCTGCAGTCCCACAGCTTTGGTGCCAAATCATTGCTACTTTTCTTAATAAAAGGGTTGCATAGAAAACTGCACGTAATGGGTGGTTGTATTTTCTAGGACTAGAGATATATTCCAATTACCTAGGTAGAAAATCCACATAATTATCTTGCAGATCTGAGAATAACTAGCCTACCTTTTAAGTTGTGTGTCCATGGGAGCTGATTTCCTCTTTTCCTTGTTCCCTGCAGTATTTCCGATATTGAATATGAGTAGTTGAGTGCAACGTTGTTTATGTTGTTGTTTGCGCCTTCTGTCTTTATCATGTGCTGCAGAGTGTGTGAGGGTCTGTATTTTGTGACCTCTCCCTCCTCTGACTTCATGCTCTATGTAATCAGGTTGTCCCAGACCCTCCTAACTGCCACTGCTAAATCAGAGGGGGAGGGTCTACAGAATGAGAGGTCTGTTTACAAAAACCAAACAAGAGTGCACCCCAAAACAACACTGGGATCACTCTTTTAACAAGTTACTGAGGTTTGCGAGATATTCCAAGTGTCATTTACTATGGCTCTTTTTGTGAATTATCTCAAGCACTAATAATATTAACTATTGTCCAGAAATCTCGCAGAAAAAAACAGAGATAAGGAGATAAATGTAGTTTTTAGATATGAGCAGGCAATGTCAGAGATTGCAGACTTCTGACAAGTCGAGTTTAATCACATTACAAAGAAGGTAAACTGGTATCAATACTTCTTCCAGGATTATTTGTGCAGTAATTTTCCATTTCACCATCACCATTTTAAACATCAGCCTTTGTGGCAAGTGAAAAGCTTGGATGAAACCCTCTATTTGTTACACTTAAAAGCAGAGCCAGGCAGACTTACGCACATATTGACCAAACGCCACCACCTCCTCATTGTGTTAGAGCAGGTGCCAGTGTATACAGCAAAAGTGCATTGGGGCACAAGAATTATTCAACATGTATTCTCTCCTCTACGAGTTGTACGGCTACTAATAACAGCAACATTAAGAGGAAATGCTTGCCGTGTACAGCCTCCCTGCTGGTCCTTCTGGGGATTTGAAATAATATCCATCCATCCATTATCTATACTGCTTATCCCTTTCAGGGTGGTGGGGGGCTGGAGCCTATCCCAGTTGGATTTAGGCAAAAGGCAGGGTTCACCCTGGACTGGTCGCCAGCCGTTTACAGGGCCATAGAGAGACAGACAACCATTCAGGCACTCTCCCATACATAGGGGCAATTTAGAGTCACCAATCAACCTAATAAGCATAATTTTTGTTCTGTAGGAGGAAGCTTGAGTGCCCAGAGAGAACCCATACATGCTGAGGGACGCCATCCAAACTCTACAAAGAAAGGCCCTGACCAGCACGGGGTTTGAACCAGCAACCTTTTCGCTGTGAGGCACAGACACACTGCTGTGAGTGTTAGCTCTGCTAAAGCTTCATCACATCAATTACAGAGACAATCTGACAAGATCTTTACATTTGAAGTTCCCACTTGCTGTGCTGTCAAAATGAGTTTATTTTGAAACAGCCACATCAAGATATGGGCTTTTCAACTGAACCATCACACCGAGGAGCAGGGGAAACACAGGCCTAAAAACCACCCAGATTTAGTGACAAACTGAGTTTCATGCACAGATATAATTTGAGTATTGTATATAAGCCTTTATAGTTTTTACCTTACAGCAGAGACTAAACATACAACCTGTACTATCTTACAGCTCTCCTCTTCTTCAGTGACACTGACAGGAAAAGATCTTTCATGTTTTATGCCCTGACCAACATCCTGTTTACATCATATTAAGACCATAATAAGATAATTCGACCTGGGCTTAAAAACCAGAGATGTCTCTAAACTCACATTGCCCAACTTAATGACAACAGAAGTGCAGCTCTGTCCCCTACAACAGCAGCTGGGTATTCCTCTCTATCTTCTTTGCTGCACAAAGCTCTGCGCTCTAACCATTGTCATTCACAAATCACTTTCCTTAACAATCATTTTTGCATCTGAAGGCTCCATCCTCTTCCCTGGATTAGAGCCTTCCTCTGTTTCCTGTGGAGACTTTATGATTCTGTTTCCTATCTGCACCAGAAATAAAAGAGGGTCAGAGCTGCCACAGCATGGACAGCTTCCTCAACAGGCCCGCTTCACAAAAAAGCTTTTCCTATGCAGCCCACTGACCCCAGACTCTTTTGCTGGAGCTGCAAAGATAACCAGTCACAGAGACTGGAGTTCAGTTTACACTCATCTAAAACGCTGTACACATGTGGACAGAAGGGCAAAATGCACCAAAATAGTTGGGTTTTTCAAAAATATCCACCAACATGTGGATATAGCCTGGGCTACAAGATATTGGAAAAAGTTTACAATGCAGAATTTTTGCTTTTGCAATGTTTACTGCAATTTTCTATTAGCCAATAAAATGAAACTACACAAGATAAATGCAGTTCTAAATTGTCTGTACATAAATTACATTTTCAATTGAACAACTTAGTTTCTCAAGTAGGACATTCCTATTAAAGTCTGAAGTTACTTAGTATTTCAAATACTAATTCCCTCCTTTTATCCAACATCAAGTGCAGCACTCTGACAGACACACACTGAGCAGGAGAAGGAAAGTTTGAAGTAGAGAAAGACGGAGCGTCAAGTCTCTTTTCAGTTCAACTTCAGATATAAAGTTGTTGCCTGTAACTGTGTTAATTCAATGTCATCAACCATTTCAAACAATACACAAAGTTACATTTCATAAACACCAGTGGTTCCCAAAATGGGTTCAGGACCTGCTGGGGGACTCGCGGGACATTGAAAGTGGGGTGGGGAGATGCCTTCAAAACATAAAATTGGGATTGATGCTAAAATGATGTGTATACATAAACAATAATAATCCCTAAATGTGAGTCTGCATGTGTATGACTGTGCACAATATTATTTGCTTTCACTGCTTTCAGGGACAGCAGCAGTCCCCAGTCTCTGAAACTGTTATTTGGCAATAACTTGAAATGAAACAGAGCTCAGCACGTTGATCTACCTTTGACTTTCACACACACCATTGTGCACATACAGTTCTGAAATAAACAATCAATCTGCATGTCTGTGCCTTTAACAGAGTAGATTTGATCAAAGTTTGGTCGGCAGACAAGTTAATGCTGACAGCAAGAAAACACTCACTGAAGACCTGCCTTGTGTAACTTGCACCAGTCTTCCCTGTAATATTGGTGTGTTTGTATCTGGAGAAGCATCATCTGCACATCAGCCTGCACACAGGAAACTCGCTGACTCTGCCGGCACACAGTGATCTGATTGCTGAGGCTGATATTAGGCGGATTTTCACTGACTTTTTCATCATAAAAACAAGAAAACTGACAGTCTTGATTTCAGTTAAACAACGAATAAGTGTCAGCACAACAAGCAATGTGATGTGGAAGTGACTCTAGCACATGTGCACAGTGTAATCAGGTGGCAAAACAATCAGCCCAAACAACAATGCTTTATCTTAACCCCTGTGGAAACAGCTGAACTCAACTGTATCCAATTTGGCAACAAAGTTTTGCTGTCCAAATAAATGATCAAGTAGGAAATACTTGACGTTGTTTTCTTTGCACTAATACAGGTTTTGAGGCAAAAAGTAGAGGGATTTAACAAAGATAAGTGTGTATACAATGTCAATTAGGACCACCAAGTCAAAAAGGCTCAAACCATAACAAGACCTGCTCAAGTTTGCTTGTTTGTCCTACTTAACCTTAACAGTTCAATCCTGTACATAACGCCCACAACAGAAAACTTAACTCCCAATTTGTTGTAAATGCATCAATTGCTTTCCGTGTCCACTGCACAGCGCTGCTCCCCTGTGAGAGTCAACCCCTTCATTTCTCTCCTTCTCCAGAAAGGAAACAAGAACAAATCTTTGTTACACTTAAACATGACTTCTTTGCTTTGTGTGTGAGTGCCCCATCTTCCCACGCAGGTCAGAGGCACAACAATGTGCATTTGAGGACTCAATACTTCCAGTAGAACCAAAGCTCAAGATTCAGACTTTCTCAGATACAAGATTTCCAGTTTAAATGAGCTAAAATGACTAAACTTACATAAACACACGGCATCTTGAAAGCAGCATGTGCCTTTCTGCACCATGTTTAAATTTTTGCTTAACAAATAACATCAAAGGGGACCAGAGAATTCAGAACAAATACAAATGCTACAGCAACTTTTGGAAGATTTGATGAAGCTTCTTCATTCTGTAGCCTCACATCGAACCAAAGGCTAGTTTGAAGGAGACACAAACCTTAGAACTCAGTGCATATAATTTACTTTTATTACCTCCTTTTCTTAGAAAATGTGGTATTAGTTAACATTTAATCCACAAAGTTGGCATCCTATTTATCTGTGTGACCACTATGAAGTGTTGGGACACATTTCATGATAAGTGCATCCTGCTTCATAACACAATGTACAAGACTTGATGGTATTGGAAATCTGCAGCCATTCATGGTGTATAGGAAGTGACTGCTTCATGTCTTCATTGGTACATCATGGTGCATGCAGAGCTTCTGTGCTTAATGCAGGTTAAATGTTCACGCCATAGACAACACTGTTGCAGATGAAGTGGTGTTTCAGATCAGAGAGTGACCACGTTAAATGGATACTTCCAACAGATTTTTCCTTTAGCTTTCTTTTTATCATGCACAACTTTGCAACTTGTTCAGTAACTTCATAATTTTAGCTTCTTGGAATCAATCATAAATATCTCCTTTTGCACATAAAGGAACTGCTTGAACGAAACACTTTATAGCTGCTAACACTTTAGGCAGCTAATCAAAATTTCATTGGGATTACAATTAATGCCTTCTACAGTTGTGTAAATTGAGTCATCAAGATTAAAACATTACAGTGTCGCATGTCGTGAGACATGTTTAACTCTATTTTCTTTAGCCGTTATTATTATGAGCATTATTTGGAGGCATTTCTATTTTTAAATGTATATTTCTATGCATTGTCCCTTGTTTCATAATAAAATTGAAAGTGTCAAAAGTATGTGCTTGTATTAAAATCTGTGAGTAAAACAGTTTCATAATTAGGATCTCAAAATTTATTAAAACAATAGCAATTATGATTTTTTGCCATAATCGAGCAGCCCTAACTCACTGTATGATACAGCAACTGGGTGGTCCATAACAATACAAGATTTCCCACAAACTATAACTATCCAAATGAAGCAATAAAAGTAAACAAATTGACATTTTTCCAAAACCAGGTGGGGGGGGGGTTAAGGTGTCCAGTCCACAAACAGGTGCAGCAATGCAACAATCAGCAGCAAATCCACACAGCTCCATTTCAGAAAAGGCAGAGCATTTGTTATGCGCAGCTGGGCATACATTGTGGAGGTAACACATGTGCATTCCAACTTTGCTAGAAATAAACTGGCAAACCTGACATCTGCTGTGTAATGTAAAGCCAATTGCCACGTGACCCATGATTTAAGAGTGAGGTAAAAATAGCCCAGTTTGTGCCTGGTTCTGTTAACACTATCTGAAATTACCAAATGTTCAAAGTCAGAGAGCTTTGTTGACATTAGGAGCTCCTCCTGAGTGTGTAGTTTACATCA
Organism: Cetoscarus ocellatus; assembly: GCA_037902135.1. Lineage (NCBI taxonomy): Eukaryota > Metazoa > Chordata > Actinopteri > Labriformes > Labridae > Cetoscarus > Cetoscarus ocellatus. The sequence goes on from JBAMNC010000874.1 coordinate 384,589, forward strand.
GCACGTTTCCTGCATCAACAGTGTATTGATCCAGAAGGAGCACTAATGATCAAAACAAGTTCTCCCCGCCATTGTCCATACAACCTCGACTTGCCATCCCCACAGTCGCTCCTCTTTCATGTGCAGCTGTGAAATTCTCACCCAGCCGGGCGCCATCTGACCCCAGCTCTAACAATCTACACTAACTGTCCAAAGAACACAGACCCTTGTAGTCATACTGCTATCTTTGCAAACAGTGCACACAAAGAGCAACATTCTCATGAAATACTGTCTGACAGGCAAACAGGTGTTCTTCATTTACGGACGTTCACAGGTGACAGAAAAACAAAAGAATGTCAAGACCCTTAAAGCTCAAAAAATGAAGTATCCTTACTGAAATCAGCTAGAGCAACCACCCTCTCATTCAATACATTGCAGAGAGAGACTTCATGGATGAATCTGACTAAGTCTAACCTTTAAATCCACCTTGAAAAATAAAGTTTCACAAATTAACCCAGCAAAATAAAAAGTGAAACTTACCAAAGTCCTCAACAGTGCCTATTTTGTTACTGAAGTTTTGTTGGAGATCTTTTCCGTCAAAAAGTTCTGCAGTCCTCTGCATGTATTCCCTTCATCTCAGGACAAGTATTATCCTTTTACTCCACTCTCTTGGATGTACAACTGCGTAATTGCTTTTATTGCCGTACTACCTCTTTCTCTTGAGGCGGGGCCTGGAACTTCTGGTCAAGTAATCATTCAGTATCATTCATTTGAGTATTCAGAGAGGGAGGGAAAGACAGAGATGGGGAGAGGAAGAGAGAGAGGAGGTGGGGAAAATAGATGAGCAAAAGGGAGCTAGGTTCTGATTTGTATTTTTTTAAAAATGTGTCTGAGGGGTTTCCGGGAGCAACAGCAAAGATTCAATCACTTGTCAATCAATCATAATTCAGATCATGATCCCCCATGAAAAGAGAAGCTCTCTCTCTGCCCCTTTCCCCAACTTTCAGACATGTAACATCCAGTCTTCTACCATGCTCACAGGGTAAAGCATTAACTCACAGTGAGCAGGTTTAAACATTAACTACTTAACATCATGTATGACTGAGGGAGCACAGCTGTTGCGTATAATGTAGGAAACTGTTCCAGACTTATTTGCTTTTTCATCAAAACTAAACCAGCTACCTCTTTCTGTGTTTTCCAGGAAACAAGGGGCTTGGTGAAACAGAGAAAATGAGAGAAAAAAAAACACACACACAAGGCAAAATAACATCCCTTGGTGGAAGTTTCCACTTTGTTAGCGTTTTTTATCTTCCTGGTCATCTGTTCCCAACACACACTCTTGGCACAAAGATTTCCTGTTTTGCCTCCTTTTGTCACTGTGGTTGTGTTTGGAGGTCTGTCTGAAGCTAACTTGCTAACTTTAGAGGTTCTTCTGCATTAGCTTTTGCTGCTACAGCTTGTATCTCACAAGATGTGCAGACTGGTTTGAGAACCCTGCGTGAGCCAAGTCGAGAGTGAGAGTCTTGCCTGTAAAGTGGGCTGAATGCTTAGCCTGGTTCATGTTATCCTAAGCTCAAAGCAAAGCAAATAACCTCTTCATTGTAAAAGCTCAGTAACATAAGATGGCAGTTTGCTTTCATTCTACTGCAAATAAACATTAAACAGCAATCAGTACAATCTTAATACAACTTAAAAAATTGACCTGAGGACTAGGGATGGGAGTTGACAAGGCTTTATACCAATGTCATTATGAATTCTGCTTATTGATGCAATTCTTCATTGATTCCCTTATCGACAAAAATCAGGTCTACAGGTTTTCAAGGTCAACAAAACCAAAGACATGGCCCTCCTGATATTCAGTGCCATTCTCCCAGGAGAAACATGTCATCATGTTGCTGGTCTCTCCACCCTTGCTTGAGTCACACTGGATATTGTGCAGTAAGTGTTGTATTGTGTAAAACTAACCACCCTTTGAACTGTGTCTGACTTCTGCCTGCCACGATTACTTCTTGGATGTCCTCTGAGCTGATTCTGATGAGAGCATGATTTCCTCAATTTACAAGAAATCTAGATCCCAGTAAGGAATTTGTTAAGCAAAAGGATTAGTCATATCATTCCTTTGGCTTGTTGTGATCAATACTCAGCTGGAATTGTTTTTTGATTCTTATCTCTACTGACTGGTCAGCTGAACCAGAGAGTCTCTTCATGTGCAAAAGTTTGGTGAGCTCTCGCCCATGACAAGTCTTTTCAGTGTTTTGTGGAGTGATCATGACTTTGATTCAGTTAATTCAACATGTTCAATAGGTATGCTGTGCATTTCTACAAGTTATGCTGAATTCTTACATTCATTTCCTAAACTTAAGGTTGATGATGAAAACTGTCTTCTTTGGATATGGCTCTGTTGACAACCACATTGGCAATTCAACACAATCACAAAGAATTCTTACATATGCTCAAATATGAGAGAAAACAGTTTTTATACTGACAGTATGTGACTTTATTATTGCAAGTGCAAGTTGCTATAATGTTCTGATTTGAAGAATTACAAATATTTACAAAGGGAAGCAGAGTATAATTTTTATTTTGCTGCTTCTAAAGTTAGCTTACAAGTGTAACTACAATCTCAATGATAATACTGAGATGTGCAACACATCTCTTTATGCAAAATAAGCACTTAATTGATGTACCATGTGAGGACAACTAATATTAGCCACCACCAATGAAACTGGACATTTACCAAGTACAGGTTCGGTCATCCTCATGTAGCATTTTCGGACTTTTCTTTATTCTTTCACTGGGGCCAAATTTAGAAAGAATCAGATCAATTTAACAGTTCAGTTAAATTTAAAGTAGATTAAAATATGCATGGGGTCCAGGACCCCAAAAAGGTTGAGAACCACTGGCTTAAGACATGTATTTTGGTGCAACCGAGTTAGATTAATCTGAAAATATTACAAATAGCCCCGGACATGAGGGACTCTAAATCTAACTGTAAAGGTTTGTGTTAAAAGACAACATTTTGCTCCTGCTCCACCTGAGAGGCGGTGACATAATTATGCATTCCAGATCAAATTAAAAGACACATTCAAGGTGACAGCTAATAATTATTATTTAAAGCAGTATCGATGTCATGAAACTGTAGGAATCAACTTTGGTAACACTAAACCTCATCAAACAATGATGACACAGTGAAGTTGAGCTTACACTTAAGTTCAAAAAGGTACACAAGAACTATCCTTTTTATAGTTCAACCTTTATTTAACCAGCCAGTCCCTTGAGATTAGGATCTCTTTTCCCAGGAACTGCCTGGCCAGAACGGCACACCATTAGAAGAAGGAAGGTAAAGATATACTGAACATGACAACAAGCATGATGCAAACAGGGGGGATGGAGAAAATAATAAACCTAGCTTAAGAGTCAACATACCCACCCTGAGAGGGGCGAGAATGTCAGAATAAAATGTCTGCATTCAACAATTAAAACAACCGGTAACTTTCCAAGCAACAATGGCATGGAGGGATGGAGTTGTACTTTTAAAATGGTGCAAAACCTCTTAATACAATGCAATGCTGCAAAAAAGGTACATTTATCGTAGCCTGGGAGTTGCTACTGCTTTGCTGGAGGTTGCATCACTAAATACAGTCATGTCAATGCATAGAGAAGACTGCAAATCACTGTGAGTTTTTAACATTGGATAAAGGCAATAATAATTTGAACCCTCTTGAGGGTAACAAACACAAATGGCAAGATTATGCTTTAATTCAGATGTTCCAAGATGGGTCTTATTTATCCAAACAACGAAAAGTTTAGCTGTTATTGCTTGATTTCAGACATTTGTCTTACAGCACTAATCTTACAACAACAGAGGGTACATGGCCATGCAGCACTGAATTAAAGTGGTAGTTTGGTTCTGCATGGGCAATCAAGTCCTCCATCCTATGTTTTTCCATTATGCCAACGTCAAGAGCCTGACGTGACAGAATTACTCTTTAAATGTCTTCGGTAGAGTTAGTAGCCTAGTTAGCAGAATTCTGATTATAAGTAAAATCAACCAAATATCTAAAACAACAACAAAACATTGTGCTGCAAGTAACTGGAAGTTAAAAATCAATTCATGGCATGTTACCTGGTTCTGTAGAGTCCAAGCTTTGCCTTGATGAAAATAAGAAACATAGCGCGTGAGGCGAGGTAAGCAAGCTGCTGACCAACCGCCGTTTGTTGAGTGAGTCTGGCTGTTTTCCTGCCTACCCTGCTGACTTCCCTCCCCTCTGCTTCAGTCCGTCAAGTCTGCAACACCCTGCTCCAATAACCCCTGACCCACAGGAAGTAGACACAATGGACTGAAAATAACACAACACCTCCCCCTGGCAACAACTGCCCACCCCAGCCCCTCACCACACACCGCCTCAGTGCCACAGTGCACCTACAATACGCCGGCCTTAGATAGGTGGGCAGCACCAAAAATATCAGACACTGTGGAAAAGCCGTGCCCACATGCCTCCAAGTGTGCCGTCCCACTTTGAATTCATGGCAAAGAGTGTGATTCGCTCCTGCATTAACACGTCTTTCCAAAAATAGGTGCATTTGTAAGACTTGGGTGACCTTCTGGGATATTTTTTAATATAAATTTTTAAGATAGGCCCTCAGTGCCACATCCTTGCAGTTCTTAGAGAGGCAGAACATTTCACACTACAGCAGGTTGTGGGTTGAGCGGCAGACACACGACGGTCCCACTGCTTCCTGAAAGGGAACCATTGCAGGATGAGATGGACGACTTCTCTATAATCAGGCCTGGAAAGCATCTGCGGGTGAGTGTGAGGCCGTATGTGTGCCTTATTTGTCAAATGGGTCAAATTTAAACCCATTTTCTATATTATAAACAATAAAGCAACAAACATGCAGCTTAAATTAAACACAAGGTAAGATGCTAATTCTGTGTTATTCCACTCTGTGTGTGTCCGACCTCATCTCTGTCCATGCACTGAGCAGCAGCAGTCTAATCCAATCACTCCAATGAAAATTATTCCAAATTACATTTAGTGGCCAGTGAGAGGTTGCCTTAGACATGATCCAATTAGCCCCTCTTGTGCTACAGACCATCCACAAGGAAATGGCTTGAGGTACCGAGCACAGAGATAAGGAAATGGAGTTTGAGGTGCACTTGTGTACTGCCAATAGGGCTGGGAAATATGGACCAAAACATAAACACAGATATATTTTAGCAAAATCTAAACACAATATTGACTGTCAGTATTCCACAAAAAGAAACTTTTTTTCAGGTATGTCAGAACAAATGGTTTGAGTGCTAAGATTTTTTTATTTATGCAAATGTTGCAAAAATGCTTTGATACAAATATCAGCTATTAATAAAAAAAAACTGACACAGACCATCAGACAAGTGCTAAATATCAGTCCTAGTAATCGACAAGGCTAATTACCCGTCAACCTGTAATATATATTGTTTTTCCTTAAAGATACAGAAAACAGTTGTCACAAAATCTGAATTATGAAGTTTCATTTGGTTTTTACAATATTCAAACATTACATTTGATAACACAGATAAACAAAAAAGTAATAGGAACCAAATGTTGGATGACTTTTAGTTTTCATTATAACAAAATTCTGTCAGTATAAGTTAACCTAAAAATCTGGGGGCATCATTATTTGTGGGGGCATTCTTATTGAGATTAATGTTTTTTATACTTGCAAATACTACGTTTTTCAGACTTTTAAATTCATTATTATTTCTCTTATTGGTGACATTAAAAGAACAAAAACTTAATAATCTTCAGTCAAATCTTTAACCAAAAGACAGCATCAAAATAACAAATATACATTGGTAACGTTAAAAAAAAGTGGGTGGAACTGGTAAGGTATAAAGGACCTCTCACCAAATATTACCACAAATCCCATCTCCACTATTTAGACAAGCATTTCATTATTATGTCATCAGTAAGTATATAACTGTCATTGTTTTTTTTACTGTTAATGATCTTCTAATTGAGTATCAGGCCTGGCATTTTGTCAACATTTGTTGATTTGACATTGTGATTTCATTTTAAGACGCTTAAAATACTTCAATTACTTCAATGCAAAATTAACTAATCAATATAAAAATTATAGTGTTGCCATATAGTTGATTTGAAACTAAAAACAAATGTATTTTTAAAACGTATGTTATATGAGATATTCACCATCCCAAGTTATCACAATTGTTGCAATAAAAAAAAAAGAATTCTGGTTGTTTCAAAGACCAGTAAATAAATACTAATTTATATTTTTAACTCAATATAGCATCAACCCTGGTTGTTGCGAGTGTTGCATTTCAAAAACGAATAATTTGGCAGATTAGTAGATAGAACAAGCCTGAAGTACACTTATGGTTACTGTGGACTGGAGCCAGTGCTGCCATCAAGACAGTGGCTGCTGCACATATTTTGTCGAGCTGTCCTGACTAGGTCAGAAATCCCAACATGCTTATTCTTAGCTGTTGCATGAAGCCTGAGCAGTTGAGCATGCCTCGGCATGTCAAGTTTAAAGACACACCTCCTTTTTCAGCCAGTGGCCTGAAACTGGTACACACCTCCACTCTCTGTTGTCACATTCAGATGATACTGCTCCACTTTCAGTTGAAAGAGAATGTGCGTGGTGTGAACACACATACCTGGGAGGCTATGTGCAGCATGTGTGTTCATGTGATTCCCACACAGTGATTCACATTAAGAGAAGAATGTGTGGAATCCCTTCTTACACATTCATTTTGAGCCACCAATACGGGCAAGTAAAAGGTAGCAATGCAAAATATTTTTCCAGCTCAGCTATTACGCAAAGGGGCCCAAAACAATGTCAGCGCAAAAATGTCCTCAGCCTCTGACTGTGGGCTTGATTCTGTGGGTGTGTGCTTTCTGGCATGCCTGGAGATGTGTTCCAACAGCAAGCTCTTTATTCCTTCTTAGCTCACCTGCACTCACCATCTCCGCTGCACAAAGCCTCTCATAAAAGGTTTCATTTTCAAACTTTCGCAGTACATGAAGTTGTGAGTTATTTCACTTCTGTTCTGTTAAGGTCAGTCAATAAACTTGTGCATTTGTGTACTTCAATCATATGGCAATTCAGTGTCATAAAGAAAGTCATAAAGTTTGATACAGACCAAGTGTCAACACTGTATTTGACCGCTACCTATCCAGACGTCCTCAATCAACAAATACAACCTAACTTTCCAAAATGTCCCAACAGAAGCACCCTGAACTATATCAGAAAACTTTCAACCACACCTTCATTCATAGCCAGTCCCATTCCTTTGAAGAATCCCTAACACAGTCACCTTGCAAAAGAAAGGCACAAAACATTTTCATTTTCAACTGAGATTAGATGACTTAAGTGCACTTGTTTTATTCAGCAGATCATGAGCATCTTTTTATGTTTCACCGTCCAGTTCAACCAGCTGGAAAACACAATTCTTGAATACAAATCTTGAGTCAGCCTTAAAAAAAGTGTTCCCATTTTTTCCATGACCCTAATCCTCATCCATACAATTCATTCACCCCCTTCAGACAAAATAGTATTTGTTTCAACACTGTCAAGTTTATCCTTAACACGGTCTGTACATGACGTATTGTAATTCTGACTGAGCCTTTAATCTGATTATTAGTTGAATAAAAGACCCTGCACAAACCTGGCTAATGATCTGGATTGTAAAAAAAACAGCAATGCAATGCAAATGAGGTTCAAATAAGGAGTCTTCATGACTGGAATTGAAAGTAGTAAGAGCATGTGGGAGATTATTAAAGCACAGACACTGGACGATAAAAATATTTTAGATAACCGTCTTTAAAATTCATAATAATAAAAGCTCCTCCAGCACAGTGATGATGCACCCTGAGGCTGTGGAGAACAGGAGAGTGAGGATCCACTGTGAGAATTCATTAAATGTCTTCATTACAGTTTTTGCAAATTTGTATACATCAAATAGGGCTGGTGCATACATTGAGATTTTAAGATGTGTTCCTCTTTTATTTTCTAACCCCATTCATACATGCAGAAAAACACTGAAATTATGCAGGTGAGCCAAATATTTGAACCCCATCAGCATGGTTTTTCACCCTAGAATTACCCTGAATGCTCCCCTTGTACTGTAGGTTAAGCGGTATTAATGGATGGGTGTTTATGTCAGAATTTTTGTATTACTCAAAACAAAAAAGCCAATTATTGCACATATAAGACCACTTACTCTATAGCATGACATGACACATATTGAAATCCTTTTAAAATATGTATATTGGGGTGCATATTGTATCATCATTGAGCAAAACAACATTAGACAATTTAGGTCCACATTGTCCAGTCCTAATATCAACAATGTTTTTGTTACCATTTTAAATTTGTGCCAAATTCAGGAAGTGTGTCACAGGTTTCCTTGACTATCTTAGATTTGACTCGAAAGAAAATTAAGCCACACTGATGCATCAAAGTTTATATATTACTTGAATGTCTACTTTGTGTGAAGACAGCAACTGCTTATGGATGAATTAGCACTTTACTGTCTCTTTATGGATACTGAAAGAAGTCAGTGTAACTCCCAAAAACATTAACACCACATTTACTGAAGCGCTTTAGAAAACCAATGGGAATCTCGCCTGAAAATGATTCCCAGCCTCAATGTACTTAATAACCCTTGTTCATACAGTGCCCTATTCAATCTGCATACTCTGAGGATGGTTTGTGAGTGCAGATGGCTGCCCACTCTCAGCCATGAGAAGCAAAGCTGCACCAGAGATAAAGACCCAGCTCATCTGACTTCAGGGTATGTAACTTCCCAAAACACAACTTTATCACATTCCCACAGTATCTCCTTGTTGTTTGGTCTTCGGTTTTAATAATTTTTCTTTTCAGATAAGCAGAGGGTCATATTATTGCATGCTCTGCTCCTCCATAACCTTGACAGTCAAGCCCAGTGCATTCTTTCTTCTGATTGCCTGCCCTCTATCATCTTCTCTGTTTTCATCCTATCTACGTTTGCTCCTTCTGCCCTTCGCCAATCTGAGCACTTGCACCGAGTCACATGCACTTGTCAAAGCTGCATGGTTTGAATTCAACACATTCCTTTGGCATGGCAGACTCGGTTCACATGATCACGCTGTTCCTTGACCGCTGATGAGAGAAACTTAAACAATTCTCCTTTCAGCCCCAATTGGCCTGCACACAGTGGAAGAGTGAAGTCCGGCCAAATGTGTACATAGTTCAGAGAAAATGACAGGAGAAGTAGAACACAGACTGTGGCATACATTTACTTTAGAACTCGCACTAAATCACATGCTACAAGTTCTGATTTAAGACTTCTCTGAGGCACAGAACATTAAATATGAAGCAGGTTTTCCATTTTTTGAAGGCCGAACCTGAGTAGCAGGTGCAACTTGATCCACTTCAGAAGTTATTATATGGGACAAAAATGTAATTGCTTGGAAAAGTAGTCCTGAAATCTCTGCTAAAATTCAGATATATTGTTTTCTACAGAACATCTGGAACATACTGGATATCGTAATGCAACTTTTCAAAATGTACAAAGCAGTGCACAATATCAATCCACAGAAAATTATCACCAATGATTGTCATCATTATTCTCAATTTTATTTAGACAAGTTGGTCCCACTGAGATCCAAGATGCTTTCTGCAAAGGAGGCCAGACAGAGTTATGACCTTTTATTATCAGTCCTGAATAGGGATGCACCATTCTATTCACACAATATTGTAAATGCTTAAAACTTCAATTGTAAGTACCAGCATATATTAATATTTCTGATGATATCCATGCCGAAATTAAGTTTTCAACTCTGTCACTATCACTATAAATGACTAGGGATGGGAATTGAAACCAATTCCAGTTAAGAATTTATAACAACTCCCTCAAGGAACTTGTGTCATGAGTCTTTTTTCTTATCAATTCCTTCATCAATTTCTTCCAAGTTTTGTTCTGCTTGCCTTGCAAGTCAAAGGCACCACGTTCTCATCAGAGGCAGCCAGCAGAAATATTAGTAGAGAAGTCAAAAATCATGGCAAACAAAAGTGGATCAAGTTGTGGCTTAAATTTTTTGACAGAAGACATTTACTGCCTTTCAGTAAGTGAAAACACCAGCAACTTGCAGAAGCCTTTATCTTGACAGCTTGGCATTGAATATCAGGGGTGCCATGTGTTTGACGTTGCTGCAACTGACAACATATATACACCAACTTTTGCCCACAAAGAAAATCAGCAGGACTTGACAAGGGAATGGTCAAAGAATTGGATCGATAAGCAGATCATTAATAACCCTTGTTTCAATAAAATCAGAGTAACTCAAAGGAAAATTCTCTATTTTTATTTTCTACATCATCTGCAACACAAATCTGACATATTGTCCAGGCCTTGTCACTTTCACATTTTATCAGTGCATTCAGTATGGGTGAAAATTTTTTTAGAGCAGGAAATAAGACAGTGGTTAAAAAAAAAAAAGTACTTTTAGTTAATCTACCAAACAGAAAAATTACTTGGCTGGCATTTATTTCTGCTGCAAATATTATGGCCTAAAACATTGGTATTAGGTTAATGGACTTTATACAAACCTGTTGTTATATAATGTGAATTCAACCTATTTGAAATCAAAAACTCCTTTTTGTTTAACTGCTCTAAGATCTTCATTGCTTTTTAGGACTGTTAAAGTTTGGTGTTACTGTTACAGTAAGGAAATCAATGATCAATAATCATCAGAGGCTAATGTCCTCAGGGCAGAGGTCCACCAAAATCTAACCTGTGGCCTCTTTCCTGCATGTCTTCCCCTCTTTCTCTCCCCATTTTCCAATCCACTATGCTGTCTCTATTGTAAAGGTACAAATCCCCCTAAATAAGTCTTTTAAGAGTAGGGATGCACGAGGGGTGGGTGTCTTTTTTTCTAACTAAGGTACTAAATTAATACTTTTGACATTAGTGCCATTTAGGGCTGAGCGATACATAATTTAAATATGTAAACTGCAACATTCACATAATCATATCACAGGGCAGGCAGCGTCAGTCACATGACTCAAAGCATGTCATAGTGCCGTTGTTGTGTTTGACGAAAATGCAGAGCCACAAATATTCTTGTTTTCCTGATCATCTTAACAGAGAGGCATGTATTACGACTCTGTTAGAGGCTGAAAGACACGGGTCTGCTCATTGAGATCTACTTGAAGCATCGCCTGCAGAGTTAATGACGTAGGCTACACGTAGCATACTTGCAAGCCAGAAGTTTATTTGTAAAGTCTGTGAGGACTCTTGTTGAGGGAATGACGTGAGAAATAGGCCACAGGCTGGATACGGATCAACGCAGCCTACGTCAAGGACAACAGCCTGTACATGGGCTACGTGGGCATAACCACTAAGCGATCTGTGCCTAAATTTACTTTTATCTCTCAATGAGAAAAATTAGCCTTGATCTTTTAAGAAGATTTCACTTTGAAATAAATTATCTCAAACAACATGCTAGCTGGGGCATCACCTGAGACAATCCTAAAAAAGTGTTTGAAATGACACAAAAACATTGTACATACTTCTCAAGTGTAAAATGTCAAACAGCTATAGTTGGGATCTAAAACAGTCCTTAAACTAACTTTAAATTTAGGGATTTCGTTTTTGCTGAGATAGTTCTGCTAGTTCTGTTTAAAACTCATCAAACTAAAACACACAACACTGTCCTACATCCATATGTATGTGAGATATAAGGCCTATATATCAGGCCGAAAATACTGGCAAAAGTTTTCATGCCTTCCAAAAGTGTTACTTAACTTTCTAAGCCATTATCTGCCAATATCAATATCATAACAATAACACCATACATTATATCTCTACAAAAAGATGCCTTCATCTGACCCAAGAAACAGGATCTGGTTTCTTTTTCCAATCTGTAATGAAAATAAATCACCAACCTTGCACTCTGCGCTTATTTCCAACAGGTTAGTAGAAATTATCCAAAAGCCATGGGCTTTAAAAAAAAAAAGATAAAGATGGTCAAAATGTTATTCCACAGGTTTCTCAGACCCTCCCGCGGTGTGTGTAAGGAAAGATCAGTGTGCCAGGGGGAAGTTCAGACAAATGCAGAGAGAGTAGGTGTACAGGGGGAGGAGGTCCTCCAGACTCAGCACTCCCAATCAGGCTGGAAATGAAGGCTCACTGAGCAGGGGACTCTGCTGCATCTCTGTGTCCCTATCATTGCATGTTTGTGTGCGTGTCTGTGCGAGAGTGTGCACAAGTTCCACAACGTCCTCTGGCTTGAGGCCAGGCCAAAGATATCAGGCAGCACCAGAGTAACTCTAATGTAATCAGGGACAGTAGCCACAGCAGAACTGCTGCTGAATAGCAAAGAGCCATCCATCTTTCTATGTCCATTTGTGTTCCTTCTGAGGATTCCTTCTACCAAACCCACAGAGAAAGTGATGTCTGAAACTTCATAAGGAGGCATATTCCCTGTGATTAGATACAGACTGTTTTATTGAGGGTCTGTCTGAGTCGCAGTAACTTGGGAAATTACACAAGTCAGTACCAATATTTCACATCTAGTCTCCAGGCTGACACCCCAACACCCCCTGTCTAACACAGACGGTCCTCAGGCTGGGACAAACATGCACACAGAGCAAGAGGAGAGGGGGGCAAAAAACTACCATGACAGCAGTGGGCTATATTAAGGGGCAGCAGACACAGCGGCTGGGGTCAGATCACACAGTGCTGCATAACTCAAGTGCCAGCTGCATTTGTGTGTGTTAGTGTGTGCGTGTGTAGGGGGGATGACAGGTGAACCTTGGGAGTAAAATGTGAACAGATACAGTCACACATATTTCTATCTTCAAAAGCAACGCTCATACTGAACCATTTAATTATATATAGATATTTTTTTATGTAAAGAAAGTATCAGCTTTAATTTGTGTCTAGCAAATGTCAAACCATATTGATAACTTTAATGGATCTTTGACACAACAGCAAAAAAAATTGAAGTCCTAGACAACCAATACTGGGCAATTATCTATTTCAATTAACAATAACATCGAACAAAACTCCTAGGAGTTAGAAGTGAGATTTTTTCATATGAATACATTTTTTTTAACTTTGCTTACTAGTGCTGTCACTTTCCCCACTAATCAATTTCGAAAGGATTTTTGAACATAACAGGCTAATCTTAGAATATATCAGAATCCTGCCCCTGAAGGCCCTGCTGCAACACAAACACTAAACACTTCCTGTAGACAAATTTACTATTTTATCAGATTGCCACAACAGTAAGCGCAATGGAAGATGTAGCCGTGTAGGAATTTGAATGAAAATGCCATCCTGCGACAAAAAAACAGGTGAGAATTTCAAAAGCTTTAAACTCATAACACTGAGATACAGGTTCGCCTGCACATTTGTCATTGCTGAAGAGTAAGCCAGTTTCCACACAGCTCTCCTTCAGATGCTTTGGTATCATTATTGTCCGCTCAGAGTGGCTTAGCTGCATGCCCTTCATTTTCTCAAAACTTACTTCACTCTTAATTTACTGCAGTCAAGACTGCATCATGAATACATGCTGGGTCAAGCTAGCTCCCTTTTGGATCGAATGGTTCACTGTTCTAGGAGCCCTGATGTGAGAGGTTAGAACAGATTTTCAATTCAACAGCTCCCACAGATCAAATATGAATTCCTCCCCTAAGTTTGAATGAATCTTCAAATATGGAAAATTAAGTGACGGCCGTGCCGCTTACTGATCCAATCATTTATCAGTTCTCCTATTGATTCCAGCAGATTTTGTGTTTGAAATAAAGTAGGCTTGTTCAGGTTTTCATGGTCAAAAGCATCAAACACATAACACACCTGATAACTGCTAATATTTCCACCCTTGCTTTAATTTGCATGTTGCACTGTGTGCATAATTTTGGGTAAAATTAAGCCACACCTTAGACTGCTTCTGTCCTTTGTCCGCCATGACTACTTTTTCAAGCTGTTTTTAGCTCTTTATGAGAAAGAAATTGTTGTTTTCAAGGCACACAGTGAAAGGCGTTGATAATGGGATTGTTCAGCATAAGGACAAAAGTACTGATGCTACTCACTACTCACTATTGATTTCCAAATGAAATCAGTTCTAAATTTCTAACCTTCTTCTTTCAACTGTCTAAAATGCACCAAAGCATTGACAACAATCCCATATATTGAGGCTGTCAGGACTTTGCACTCTTAAATATCATATTTTAGAAATTGATAATATCCGAGTTACTTCAATGAGTGTCGGTACCAAATAATTATCAGTCATATTTTTAACCAAAATCAGAATGTTACAAAAATATAGATTGTTAAGTTGTTGAAACTGGCAGGGAGCAAGAAAACGTTGACTTCTTGTACTAATGGTTCTCAAATAACATGCAAGATATAAAATGTAAGTTTCTTATTTGAAATGAACATATCCAAAAGATGATCTTTTGGTCAATCAGTATACTAAAGTTAGTGGTTCTTACTGTAAAAAAATCTTTTTACAGAGCATTAAGCCTGGCAACCATATATTCTAAATCAGTTTACATATTTACAAAACCCAAAACCAGTGAAGTTGGCACGTTGTGTAAATCGTAAATGAAAACAGAATACAATGATTTGCAAATCCTTTTCAACTTATATTCAATTGAATACACTGCAAAGACAAGATATTTAATGTTCGAACTGAGAAACTTTATTTTCTTTTGCAAATAATCATCAACTTAGAATTTAATGGCAGCAACACATTGCAAAAAAGTTGGCACAGGGGCATTTTTACCACTGTGTTATATCGCCTTTCCTTTAAACAACACTCAGTAAACGTTTGGGAACTGAGGAGACCAATTTTTGAAGCTTTTCGGGTGGAACTCTTTCCCATTCTTGCTTGATGTACAGCTTAAGTTGTTCAGCAGTCTGGGGTCTCCATTGTTGTATTTTACGCTTCATAATGCGCCACACATTTTCAATGGGGGACAGGTCTGGACTACAGGCAGGCCAGTCTAGTACCCACACTCTTTTACTACGAAGCCACGCTGTTGTAACACGTGCAGAATGTGGCTTGGCATTGTCTTGCTGAAATAAGCAGGGGCGTCCATGAAGAAGACGTTGCTTGGATGGCAACATATGTTGCTCCAAAACCTGTATGTACCTTTCAGCATTAATGGTGCCTTCACAGATGTGTAAGTTACCCATGCCTTGGGCACTAACACACCCCCATACCATCACAGATGCTGGCTTTTGAACTTTGCGCCTATAACAGTCCGGCTGGTTCTTTTCCTCTTTGGTCCGGAGGACACGACGACCACACTTTCCAAAAACAATTTGAAATGTGGACTCGTCAGACCACAGAACACTTTTCCACTTTGCATCAGTCCATCTTAGATGAGCTCGGGCCCAGCGAAGCCAGCGGCGTTTCTGGGTGTTGTTGATAAATGGCTTTCACTTAGCATAGTAGAGTTTTAACTTGCACTTACAGATGTAGCGACGAACTGTAGTTACTGACAGTGGTTTTCTGAAGTGTTCCTGAGCCCATGTGGTGATGTCCTTGACACAGTGATGCCGCTTTTTGATGCAGTACCGCCTCAGGGATCGAAGGTCACAGGCATTCAATGTTGGTTTTCGGCCTTGCCGCTTACGTCCAGATTCTCTGAACCTTTTGATGTTATTACGGACCGTAGATGATGAAATCCCTAAATCCCTTGCAATAGCTCATTGAGAAATGTTGTTCTTAAACTGTTCGACAATTTGCTCACGCATTTGTTCACAAAGTGGCGACCCTCGCCCCATCCTTGTTTGTGAATGACTGACCATTTCAGGGAAGCTGCTTTTATACCCAATCATGGCACCCATCTGTTCTCAATTAGCCTGTTCACCTGTGGGATGTTCCAAATAAGTGTTTGATGAGCATTCCTTAACTTTCTCAGTCTTTTTTGCCACTTGTGCCAGCTTTTTTGAAACATGTTGCAGGCATCAAATTCAAAATGAGCTAATATTTGCAAAATATAACACAGTTTACCAGTTCAAACATTAAGTATCTTGTCTTTGCTGTGTACTCAATTGAATATAGGTTGAAAGGGATTTGCAAATCATTGTATTCTGTTTTTATTTACGATTTACACAACGTGCCAACTTCACTGGTTTTGGGTTTTGTAGGTTAATACAAATCAAATCTTCTTCTCCTATATCTTGTTTGAAATACACTGATATCTCTTAAAAATTAAAAACATTGCCCAATCCTATCTTAAATACAATCATTCAACATTTTAAGCCACCAAATTTCTCAAAGAGATCAAATAAATCAGAGAAATACAACAAAAGCTCATTGAAAAGATCTTCTTGTTCCACGTCTTGCCTGGAAAATCCAAACAGAAAACACATGTCCTATCATCCATCCAACCTTTTGGAAATTATCTGGAACTCTGCATCTTACATATGCCATTTCCTGTCAAGAAGTAGTAGTTTTCTCACAGTGGAACATTTCTACTTAATATCTCTGACATTTGAAAAAGAGAAATTCCATCTACAACTTTGCAGAGAGAAAGAAACAGCTTTTCATTTCAGCTTAATTTCATCAAAAACCTGAAATCAACAAAACAGCCCATGATTTCTCACCCTCAGGCAAGATTACACTGATGACTTCAAGTTAGAGTCAAACATGATATCAACAATGAAGTTTATCCATCTTGACACTCAAATAAGGCTTTAAAAAGGGAACTGTGATCCACATTCAAATATTGCTGTACATAGTGTAAATAATTAAGACTCAATAGCATGATTTCAATTGGTTTGAGGGCTGTGTATGCCTGTTGTCACAGTAATGGTCCATTGCAGGCTTACCTTATACTCTTTTCATCCAGTTAGAGATGTGTCTCCTTTAGGAGGAGAGTATTTAAATTTCTCAAATCAAGTCTCTACTGTTTGACTCTGATGTCAGTCCTTTGCACCTGAATTAAATATCTATAGTGACTCCTTTGCTCCAGTTGTTTCTTTGGAGTTTTCTTTTTAGGGATTAGTCCTGTTCTGACTGAGAGCCCCTACCTCCATCTGTGGATTGACTGAAGCGTGAGAGACTCCAACCTGACATGACCACATTCAAATGTGTTTGGGTACAGGATATACAGCTTCTGTAAGGGGCCGTGGTTTTAGCCAAATTGGACCAAAAATTATCTCTTTTTTGTTGTTGCTGACTGACATTAGACAACATAAGAGCTGCATGACATTGAAAAGAAATGCCATTGCAGTGTCTGTTTTTGTGATATACATGTCAACATTTAAAATAAAGAGCTTTACTCCAACTTAATGCAGTGGGTTTCTGTGAACATATGATTCAACAATTAACATTAGCTCCTTACAGTGATAACTTTATTTTTTTGAGCACTGAGAATGTTTCAAGCCTACACAATGGGAAAATAAATGTGCATTTTTCAACATGTGCAATATTTTGATAAAAATATGTAGTGTTACAAATTAATAGATCTAGAGAATCCAAATAACCTTTAGATTTACTCTTTTAAATCATGTTTCTAAATGTGCAACACTTATTCTGAGAGAAGATAATCGCTACTCCACAAACTTGATGAAACAGTGGTGTGATAGACTGAGAAATGCACACACTGAATAAGAAAGCATTAACATGTCATATTTTTATTCGTGTTTAATGCAATAAAGTCTGGCCATTGCAATGACACATAATTGGAAAGCCATTGAATTGTGGGTTTTTTTGTGTAGCCCTTTTATACTTAACATATTTGTTAATAAATAAACAGTGGATGTTATAATGCCAGAGTGATTAACTTTGCTATGATTCTATAATATATATGGATACCTGTTTGAAAGAAACAGAAAGAAAATTATATGTTCTTGACAAACTGGGCATTTTTATTTGTTTCTTTTTAATTATCAAAAATTGCAGGCAAACGCCTACACAGCCTGCATTGCACTAATAAGCAGGCACTATTTGCAAAGGCAGGTGAAGATGGCAAGAACAGGGACAAATTATTTTTTTCCTTGTTAGTTCTCCCACTGTTTTGTTAATTGCCAACATATTTGTGCAATTCAAACAATATGTGGGATTATGCCTACAGTTTTTGATATCTGACAACCAGAAATATCAGGGTACTGGGTACTATTATTGTTGCTAAAGTACTACACAGGCTTCTTCCTCATTAGATGTTTACTACAAACATAATTACTCCATTAGTAATATTAGAAAAATCGAATGATAATAAACCTTTTAGCCTCATCATTCAACTACCTTGTGTTTTTGAGGCATTTCTCTGTTTATGTCCTTTCACACCTCTAACCAAGGTCTAGTGTCGGTCAACATTAACAACAGTCAATTTCATCTTACTCTTTTCAAAATATATAGAAATATCTAGCTGATGTCTGAACATCCTTATGAGCCAAAGAGGAAGTGGTGGTATACATGTGCAGTAAGTTTAGGGGGCCTCCTGTTGGTGAGTAGTGGGCTATGATCAGACTCTGTCCTGCTCCTGGAGCTCACTGAATGCTGCATGAGCACCACAGACTCTGCAGAACAGGTGTGTGCAGAAATAAAGAGATAACAGCTACTGCTGTGACGAAGGTGGATGCTGAAATGCCACTGATGGTCTTTGCAGCAGAGTATGTGTCATGAGTGGGCTTTCAAAGTATACAACTCTGCAGCGAGTCATGTTTCTACGTGAGTCAGAGTGTCTTCTTTTGTGTCCAAGGATATATAGCACCTTGAAAGCACAGTATGGTACATAGCTTGGACACAGAAAATGCATACACTAGATAGATGACTCTCTATCTTCCATGACAATAAGAGCAGCACCAATTTTTAAAACATCAGAGCAAATGCCATTACTAATGCTGAATTAGTAATGTAGGATATAAAAACTTGATTTATAAAACACTTATCTAAATAAGGCTACAACGTTGCTTCCAAATGCATAGGATAAATAAAAATCTATTAGCCAGATATCAGTTTTTGCAGAAAATAGCTTAAAATGTTGATCTCCGGTATTGACCGATATGAAAATTTCAACTACTTCAGAAAAATCATGTTGTAGTTGCAAGCGTTAAATATAACAGGATGGGTTAGTATGGACTAAGATGCTAAGTTAAAGCTTATGTGCATTCTATATATTTCGTTAAATTATCGCATCCACATCGTTATCACAATACTGAACAACATTAGTGCACAATGCAAGTTTTTCTCGTATCGTGCTGGCCTGCATCAGAAAAACCCAAATTACCACCATAGTTTACCCAGCAGATGCATCAAAACATCGTCTTGTCAGTTTATTTAATCTGTCAGCCATATAACACAAGTGTGTAATGAGTGTGTTTTTAACATTCGTCCTGCCTTGCTATTGCTAATGGGAGCTCAAACTATTCTTGGCGATCTGGGTAATTTGAATCAACCATATTAATATCAGCTGGTTGGTCTTTTTGCTTTCAAATGGCTTTTTATTGGATTATGTTGGGATTTGTGTCCTAATTACTAACCAAAAAAAGGGGCAACTATCTCTCAAAGGAAAGACAGCTCCTGTAATTTAGATTAGAGTATGTGGTCAAAAGTATTCAAGAGTATAGTAAATCAGAAACATGGGGAAATTAGTAGATGAATCCTGTTAATACCCTGATATGTTTTTGAAAGGATTTGCAGCTGTATTTGAATATTGATGCATTTAAAGCATAAAAACATTAAATGAAAAATATCTTTTTGAGTAGTTGTACAAATCATATATGTTAGACAAATATCCGAAGCACACCTGGACTTGGCTCACGGCCCATCAGTGTGCCCTGCAGTCCATTTGAACCACTGATCTAGAGGACTGTTTTGCCTCCTGCTAAGCTCTGTCAACTGAAAAAGGTCACACTGTTTACAATTCAGATATGAAAAAGGTTATACATATCAGTCAGTAACAGCATATCTCATACATCAGCATGACTGTTAGCAGAATGAATGAATTTCCAGTAATGCTTTACCTTTATCATCACATTCAACTAAAAAAACCCAAAAGAAATTTATTGTCCCTTGTTGTTTATGAAATGTTGGTTTTTTAAGTTTTTCATCTGTTTCTGACACCAAAAGACTTTCACAATGAGAGGAACAGATCATCCATCCATCAGGCACCTATCCCACCTAACACTGGTTGAGAGGCAGGGTACATCCTGAGCCAGTTGTCAGCTGATTGGAGTGGCACATCGAGACAGACAACCATTCAGGCTCACACTAATACCTAAGGGCACTTTGGAGTCACCAATTAACCTAACAAGCAAATCTTTGGTCTGTGGGGGGAATCCAGAGTGCCTGGAGAGAACTCATGCATGCACAGGGAGAACATGTAAACTCCACACAGAAAGGCCCTGACCATCACAGGGATTGAACAAGCAACCTTTTTGCTGTGAGGCACGTACACAACCTGCTGCACCATCGGAACAGATCAATTCTTGAATAGCAGACGACTTGTGCACCTTCCAGATGAAAGTGCATATATTTCTGTAAAGGAATAGGAATAAATATTGGCTATACTGAGTTTGGAAAAAGCGAATATATGCAAAAGCCAACACGGTGCATCCCTAATGCTAATACATTTTTCACTATTTTTTGGTGCATCTCTCCCACAGTGCCACCATTTTCTCAACATCTCTTCATGTTTAATCATAAAAACAGATCATATTTTGTTTAGCAATTTACTTTTTTCTGCCCAATAAACCCTCTCTAAATCAGCAGTAAGATGAGCTTAATGTCAGCATTTAAATGATGCTACGCAGAAGCATCTGCAACTGAAATCTATTAAATATTATATGCCAATAGGCCAATGTTTGTAGAAAATGACTGATCCTAGACATCACCAATGTTAAAATGATGCATCCAAAGAGGAAACAGTTTGGAGGAAAAAAATAAAGGATGCATCAAATAATGTACTATGAAATGCAGAAAGATAATGAAAATGGGGAGAGTAGTATAGGACCACTCCTCCTCTTCTTTATTCCCCCCGCCATCTGGTAGCCATCAGCGCCTCACACAGGAAGGGGCGGCCATGCCTTGCTGGGGCGCCAGGGAGCGGCTCCTCTTCCCTCCCCGGTGCTGCAGAAACAATAATTGGCCGGTGCATTGCATTGCATTACATCGCAGAGCAGTGCAGTGCAGACTAGCCCACCCTCCTCTGTGCAGGGCAGCCAGTAGCAGCAGCCCAGGACCAGTACTCACACCCGAGCAGAGCAGCAGGGACGAGCACAGTGCAACCTCACATTCCTGCTGCGTGTGCCTGCCAAGAAGCACTGGGAACGGAAAGAAAGAGGCAGAGAACAGAGAGCTTCTCTCACTGGAGACTGCCTAATGCAGTTTGCTTAGAGAAGCACTCCAGTCTCCCTCATCCCGTCTCGCTCCTGGTGCATCGATGACAAAGTTATTGATTGCCTTTGTGGTGTATCCCAGCAGGCACGTCACTGCATGCATATTTATGCTCCTACACCATTAGCCTAAAGAAGTTTCCTCTGCACTGCAAGGATTCTGGGAATGAACATTATCATGAATTTGGCCCAACTTTGTCCTTTTTTTCTAAAATGACACAAATATGAATCTGATGGGAACACAGATCCGCGTCGTATTTTTGTTTGAGTAAACTGCATTAGTCCATCTGTGCTCTCCTACAAGCCCTGTGCTATGTGCACAACCAGCACACCCTGAAAATAGAAAGCAGCTTTATGATGGATTATTATACTGCCTTCTGGTGCAATGCTTGAAATACGAGAAATACGTGTGAGAAGAATATTGTCTTTAAATTGGATGTATGTTAGTTATCATTGTGCATGAGAATCATTTGGAGAAATCATAGAAATAAGTCATGGTGGGAACTTTGGGCCTTGGCAAATAGCTGGGAGGTTTCAGTCATCTGTTTTTAATAATAGCTTCACTTGAAAACTGTTCGACTTGGCAGAGTGACAAGTAGCACAAAAGTCTTATTTTAAAATTCAAGAGAATCTGACTCCAATAGAAAACAGTACTCCAGAACAGCTCCTGAGCTTTTAAGGAGAAAACCAATTCCACATGAGGACCTATTCTGTGAAGTCTCTCCATGAGCTTCTGGTGACTTGGCACATAAGACAGTAAACAACTGCACAGCGCAAAAAGAAAAACATCGTTCACAAAACGCTCCGTAGCACCAGTTGTGTTTCTTTAATTACCTGAGTTAAAAAACGGATTCTTTTACATAAGTGCTTCTGCCTAAATGATTCATAAACTGCTACTTTAAAAAGTAAAAAGAGTGTTAATAATGTTTACTCTTGTTGCAGCTCATGAGATAACACCTCTGTTGCTTATAATGTCTGTTTCTTTAGCAAGAGAAAAATACTGGATGGTAAAATGAGCAGAGAAGGCAAAGAGGGTTCAGCATCTTTGGTTCTGACATTTTGAGAAAGGTACAAACATGAAGCATTCACTTTTTCAGATATCAGATACAGTTAAGTAGGTATTAAATGTGTGATAATAACCATTACCAGATGGGTTCCAGATTTTTAATACATAGCTTTCAGTCACATAACCAGCACGGAGAGCTGAAGGGCAAAAGACTGTCAGCTTGCACTGACTACTGTGTGGGACAATCTCTAAGTTTTTATCCCTTTGAAAGACTGTTTTTTTCATTGACTGAAAACTACAGACTTACGTGTGAATTCATATGTTTTTGGCACTTTGGACCATTAAAAAACATGCAAGAAATGATCTGAATGACTAAAAGCAGCCCTGTTTTCACCACAATGTCACTTCAGTAATGTGATCATGGAAAATACCTTAAGCTGCCGACAGGATAAAAGCATATGAAAAGTATTGACAGTTTTGTGTATTTAATATTTCTTCGATTTAATAATTTTTCTTTTTGGGAGCTAAAGAAGAAATTCTTCGTCATTATAGTCAACTTGAGTATTGCAAAGCTAACATTAGCTTGTTAAAATTATTATATGATGGTGACAGGGTCACTGTCGGCTATCACTTATATTTCGTGTTTTGGGGCAGCATTTTCAAGACAAGAGGGAATTTTCTACGTTTGGCTGTAGACACAAATGTTTGTATGAAAAAGGCTATTTAACACAACTCATCATAAATAAAAATTGTAAAGTAAAAGATTATCAAGATCTAATGTTCAATCTATTGGACAATAAATAGCGACTTCTTTTGAGTAAGCATTATGCTATCTTAAAATCATGATCATGATGAGTCACAAGCAAAATTTCTATATTTATATATTATTGCCAGTGATATTTTTGCCTGAAAGGAACATCCATGGCCAATATTTGTCTCTTACATTGCATCATTTTTATTCTAAAAGGTTGTTTGCCTAACAGATATTCAGAGAAGTGGTAATTATACTGGTCAGAAGAGGAGACCTGTTGGAGCATACACCATCTAAAAGAGTACAGTGACATGATGTGTGTAAAGACTTGTTTGCTAGGGAATACTTACAACGATATAAATATAGGAAATCACCTAACACATTTGAAATATGGGTTTTCAAAGAGGTCATGAAGAAAACATCCTTGATTTTCTCAATGGTTGTATCTCTCTCGGTAGTTTTGTTTTACCTTTTGAAAATAAAGCTACAACATGGAAATCGCAAAAGTAATGCAGAAATGTATTTCCCTTGAACAACACTATAGCAGACCTTATTTTGACATTTGGGTTGACTTACACATCTATCAACATTGACAAACAAAGCTTAGCCCACTATAACGTTCTTTATTTAGAACTAAGAACTAAACAATGATTTTGGTTTTGACCTTATTTTGAAACAGTAAATAGCTGTGTGTTGGTATAAACAACACATTACAAAACTTTAAAAAGCAGTGCTGTTGCTCAAGAATTCGCACAGCAGCTTCTAGTTTGTACACAGTTAGGAGTGAAAGAGAGTTTATATGCATTTATTTTGCCACCTGAGCTTTCTGCATTGATTTGCTGCTGAAAATGAAATCCTGCCAGATGTAGCCTAACAGTAAACTGAAAACAGATGCATTAATCCTGAAGTATGCTAAACAGAGCAATATAATTAAATATAAGAAACAAGTCAGTCTGGTTGATTTCCTCAAAACTGGACAGCCTCTCGAATCATGATTTCTAATGTAACACAAAATGCTCAGCACTGCTTCTTCTGACACGCCTCTTCTCGTACTAGCTGTTTTGTTTTTGTGACCGTTTTCCTTTGTGATGCAATAAGATGATTTCAGGCTTACTACACTCTATAAATATCCAGAGGAAAATGCAGACAGTGTTCACCTCTATTGTGTTTTTGCACAAAAGGCCTAAACAAAGATTTCCCCTAACTGAACAACAACTCCATGTGTTCACTCAAGGCTCTGCTGAGTATCAGTTATACATAAATCAGCTTCTCCTTTGACGTTCATGTATTTTGTGAGTCTTGACAGGCGCTCTTTGTTGGCCTCTAACTAACTGATAAACCTACGAGTAACACGACAGCAGTGTGTCTGGGACAAAAGTGGGCCTGTAAGGATAACTATTATAGTAGCACAGATATTAATATTTAATGGTTATTTGTTTGCAATGGACATTGAATAATTAATGGCACATGCAATCCATTTTCAAGCTGCGGCAGATCACACAACAGTAGTCTGCTCATTCCAAATGGAGAGCTGTGCCAGGACACTGTCCAATATTTTTGTTGTTGTTGTTGTTGTTAGCCTTCGAGGCTAATGCTGTACAAGTCCCCTCTGTTGCATCCTGTTCGGTTAGCTTGTTTGTTTGTTTCTTTAAGGGCAGAGGGAGGGGAGCTTTACAGAAAGTGTTTGTTCTCTGTTCCACTTGCTAAGCGGATTTAACGAATCCTGTACTTAATCAAAGAGCTGTGTCTTTGTTTTTGTTTGACAGCACTTTTACATTTGCTGTGCACATATTTCTTAAGACTTTTTATAGGATGTCTGGCCACAGATAGAAGTAATGGCTAATGGGGTATAGTGTAAATGCATTTCCCCTGCTGAGAAGGCTCAAGATTGGCCTGGAGTTTATCCTCAGTCTCCCTTTACGGCCATCAGCGGAGGACCTTCAGGGTTCAATATTTTCCTTCTTCTGGTCTACGCAGCAGCACTGAGGCCCTATTTAAGGCAGGACGGAGTGCATATCAAAATGCTTAAATGCTTCCAGGGGGTACATGTCAGTGGACAACACTTTTTAAACTGATCAGTGAAGTAACGTGAACAGGGAAAAAGACCAAGAAAATGGACAGCTGAAGAGTTCAGCCACAATAATACACAATTTAATGGTTGAAAAAAAGTCAATTACAGCACCATTTTTCATCCACACTAATGATAAACTGAAAACATATTTATCCTTCAGAGCCAACACCATATGAACAAAAGGGTTGACAGAACTTTACAGAAACAAGACATAGCTATCTAAATGTATGTGATAATATAATAATAATAATACCATATATTTCTTTCTGCTAATGAGAGATAACAGGAAGACTGAATGTGGAATAAACAGAGGCTTGATGCTATGATGGCTGAGCCTTGCCATACTTAAACAACAGCTCTTAAAAGCAGCTGGTAGAAGGGATGCAACAAAACACTTAGCCCATGGTTCAATACAGTGTTTCATCAGTTCAGTTCTTTACTTTAAACAAACTAATAACCTGTAATAAACCTCCTTGCTGTATTTTATGATGACAAATAAAAATAAACTTGTATTACGAAAGAATAACAATTAAAATAGGGTTGAAAAATGTCTTGTCTTAAAAGTCACATCACAGGATGTGCAGCCAGTCAGCACACCATTCTATTTGTGTGTTATTTGATGGGAATTAAAACTGCCAATTTTCTCTACCTGGCAACAGTAGAAGTCTGTTTGTTATCTCAGCAGGCATGTTACATAAAATGTACAAGCTACAGACAACGCTTGTCATAGATACAGACGACTTACAGCTAGCCTAAAAAATATGCACCGTCTTTTTGTGAAATTATATTTGAACATATAATGATGACATTGCACAGCTGGCAGTATTTTTTCTGTGCTGAAATTGAACAAAATATACTGTATCAGTGTAACAGCTTGTTAAGTTTAGTTATGTTCATCCTGCAGTTTGACATCGTTCTCAACATCAGCTGAAATTCTTAATAAAACAGACTAATGGCAAAGTTTGGTTGACCTTTCATGGCCGTTTTGAACAGATGAGGATTTTTTTTTTTGGCAGAGGCCAATATTATAAATCTGCTAATCTGCTATGGAGTTTGCGAATGTTTTTTTTTTTTTTTTTGTCTGGAGACAGGAAATTCTAGTCGAGTCTTCAAGTAAAAGCAGGCAAGTCAAGTCAAGTTCCAAGTCTTCAGCTATAAAATTTCAAGTCAGATCAAGTCATTAGTGTTTTCACACAATTATTACTTCCATTTAACAATACAATTTAATTTCATACTTTTTATATATTTTATCATTGATATAAAACCTGTTTGACTGAACTAAATCACACAAAGGGAGTGCTGGTATTTCATTTAGAATGTTGTAAATTGTTATTTTGCAGTTTCACAGGGTCATCGGCTACATTTGGACAAGGGCCGTTTTTCCCCCAACAAACGCCATTGGGGTTGGATAAAAAAAATGAAACAAAACAAAAAAATATAACATTTTTAGTCCAATTAATATATATTTAGACAAACATTTTAATATTTTTCAGAATTGTTCATATTTCTCAGCCTACAATAGTGAGATCAGTCCCAATCGGCCCTACTGCTGCCAGACAGCATTGTGGGTGACCAGGACTATGCGATATCTTGGCTGCCTCTCTCTGGGCTGTCATGTTGTCCATCACTGGGTTTGACTAAATATATTTGTTTTCCTAGTTCAAAGTTTGGCTAATATTGGCTGACAGGTGGGTTTCTGTAAAGATCCCAATAGGGGCTGCATTTACAGCTTTAGGGAATCAATGGAGAAAAAAAGACACTTTTGAAACTACAACTAATTCTCCCCCTCACATTTTTTGAACTTGATAATTCTGGGGTCCGGTTAGGAAGCTGTTAAGGGCCTGATGTGGCCTCAAGCTGCCAGTTATTGATCTCTGATGTTCAGTATGATGAAAGATTTGTCCAACAAGGTAGATTCTGGGAGTAACTATGTCCATTTGCTGGAAATGTGTAAATGGTTTTACAATTAGTTAATTTGGGAGGTGGAAGGAAACATTGATATTTGGCACTTTTAGGATAAGACACACACTGAGGTGGTGGCTTTTACAGCTCTATCCTGAGAAACAATCACCATCTCATCCGTCATCATGACCCAAATCTCAAAAAGATCAACCACTTTAATTTGTTTGATGAAAAATGTTGCAGTTTGGACCTCAGATGGAAGAAAACATATTTTTGAGCAAAGATACAGAACAAAATTTTTTTAACATCAAATAATAACAAGAGCCCTGGGGAATATACCATATCCATAAATTTTATTCACTATGTTTCTGATCATAACATTTAAATGTTAGTTGTTTTCTGGACATCCTAAGTCAAAAGCTTATCATTGGAAAACCCCATTCTTTATCTGAAGATGACAGGATGTGTCAAGATCCTGAGAGAACAACTAACATTTACTTATCACAGCACAACAGAGTTAAATAAAATAAATGGATCTTTGTTCAGTTATGGCCTCCGTACACTGAAGACATCTTTGCCACCGAAGACAGCTCTGAGACCCACTTTTGGGCCTCAACCCACCGGTTGGACCGCTGCACCGCAGCTTGATCCTTTAAAAATTGCTCTTACAACATGAAGAATAAGTTAAATAAAGGTTAAATAAAAAAATAAAAAAATAAACATTGCAAAAGGACATAACTGACTGACAACAATGGTCTGCAGTCCACAGAGCGGATGGTGGCTGCATCACTTTGGATATGACGAGGATGAAAATCTCTTTTAGACCTTTTTCTCCTTCAAGCGTTACTCAAATCAGTGAAATCAGTGGTTAACTGAGGGCAGTCTTTGTTTTGTTGGATGTTTGACGTGAATGATCAGACTTTGTGTGAAAGGGAGTGGATGACTCCCTTTCACACACAGCCAGCGTAAGGTCAGATGTCAGGTTGGAGAAGGGTCACGAAACTGTCCCAGGCATTAATTTAATACACACAGTAAGACGTCAAGTCATTAGGCCAAAGTCCAAGTGAAGTCATGAGTCACTAGCATTCAAGTCTAAGTTGAGTCATATTTAAGATGCGGTCGAGTCAAGACAAAAGTCCTCAAAATTCTGACACAAGTTGAAGTCACGAGACTCGAGTCCATACCTCTGCATAGAATTTAGCTTTATGCAAAATCTAAAATACCACAATTTACTGCTGGTAGTTAAATATAAGCATCAGTATGACATCTTTAAGAAATTGGGTTGAGAAACTATGATACTAGTTTAAATTACTTCAAATACAGCAAGAGATCATTTAAAATGATCATTTGAGTGTTCTAATAGATAGATTTGTATTTCATTAAAACATAATTCAACATATTTCTAACATCTTCAGAGACATTTAACTTTTACAACTATAATTTAATTTGTTGCTTTTGATCAACTTCCTCATTATTTAAGTCACAACAACTTCTGTCTTAAATCATAATATATAAAATGTATAATGTATAAAAACATACACACACGTAAAATGTATAAGTGCCATACTGTTAGTATGTTTTTCTGACCAGAGACTTCCACCTGGCTGAGGATACATATTTAATCATTGAGTACATCACTGTGACATTAGCTGGTCAATCACTGTTAATCCTCCGCTGCATTCACGCTACTGCACATATGCTGCATCTACTTGATGTTGCTTCTGCTTTGCATGTCAGGTCATTGGCTTCAGGCTGTTTGGACAGGTTAAGGTCAAGAGGTCACAGATCTATTACAGGGCTGTCACAGGCAGACAGATTAAAGCTTATAAATCAAATGTAAAGCTTAACATGTCTGGGTGGGTGCTGAAAATATGGCACTGGAGGTTATTTGATTTTCTACATACAGACATACACTACATGGGAAAAAAGCTTCAATTCATACATTACACCTTGGCACATAAAGCGCAGAGACAATAGTATGCTTTACTAAGTGATGTGCAACAAACATAAACGAATCATTAATGGTGAATGGTAATACATGATATACATGTATACAGATATTTTCTCTGTGAGGAAATAATGATGGGCCTGTTTTATATCCGCCTTACATGGGCCAAATGCCAATGTCACACAAGCACTCTTATCAACGGCCAGCTGCATAATGTCAACATGAAAAATGAAATGAAATGGAACACTGGAAAAACACTGGGTTAATAATTTTAACTAACAGGACTTTTGACTTAGCGTGGAGCCAATATACTCAGATGAGGAAGACTGTTCTACAGCAGAAACTATCAGGTCTGCATATTGCTTTCACACATTTCAGTTTAATGCCACATGACAGCTCTTTTTTATTGATTATAACAGTATCCACTGAAACAGAGGTGTTAACTTAGTTTTTTAACATCTTGTCATGTTAAACTGATGTTTTTCATATAGCCATTTGAACTGACAAGATGTTGTCTTCACACTATTTTAACTACTGACCCACTGAGGACCACCTTATGCCTCCACCCCTGTTTCATTGGGTCACTCTGATAATACACCACAGATGTTGTCAAGATACCGGTCTATGAGCTGTCTCTTTTGAAATGTTTTTACAAGAAATGAAAGTGGAAAAAGAGAAGAAGATGGAAAATGCAGTGTCTATGTAATGGAATACCACAGAAAATACAGTTATGACAAAAACTGTCTGGGAAAAGACTTGCAAAAGCAACTGCGGTTGGATACCTCATATCACCTTTCAGAGAAATTAGCAGCCAGGAAGTGTTGGGTCTTTCCCAGGCAATTCCAAGGAATTTTAACTGAGAGGGCAATAATAAAACTGAAATTACAAATCTTGTCTTATTGCTTACCGGACATAGCCATAGGCAGTGGAGTTTCTAAAAAGGCAGGGAAAATTCCAGGAGGAAAAAAATATAAAACTAGGACTTAATGTTTACTGTGATACACAAGTGTCCATCAGTATTATCTCACATAAAGGACAGTCTCAGTGACCAGAGTTTTTAAATTGTTGACAATTTGTCATAGAGCTGGGCAATAAACAGTGTGTCAGATACAGGCATATTTAAACAAAATAAAAGTAAAGGCACTTTTGTTTTAATTACATGTTGTTAATAATTTCTGGAAATAAACGGGCCATATGTTTGGCAAAAAGATTGTTTGCAGGGAAAACCACAAAGCATAAAATGTCACATGCAACCTATTTAAAATATTAAGTGTAAATGTGGAAGTACAATTTCATTCATTTTACTTTCAGGAGCATTGTATGTTTTTGTTTTTAACAGCCAGTAGTTTCCTTTTGTCACTTTCATGTACACGTTTACATTGACAGCCATTGACTAAGGCGTCTGTGTGACATTTGGCTTAGGAGGATTTTAATCAGTTCTTTACTAAAAAAAAACTGAGAAATTATTTTTGGTACATATCACCCAGCCAAGGCAAGAGGACCGATTTCACCTTTGAGCTCCAGCATTCAGCAGCGGGGCCAGTTCAGTCAAACTTTGCCCTGAGTGGTTGATCAGGTAAGCAGGGGTCCCTGCTACTTGTTCAAATATGCTCAGACTAGAAAAGGGAATATTATTATAATTATGAATTTGGTGCCCTGCCCAAGTAAATTTGTTTTATGACTTCTTTTCAGTCATTAAACCAGCCAATGCTGACAATTACAAGTACTCCGCTTGTCTATGGGTGGATGCAGTCATCTGGAGGGTTTATTTTTGTCACTGCATCATTTGTCTTGCTTTTATTTCATCATATGATATGAAACTACCTAGGGAGTTTTACTTAATCACTTAAACAGCTGTCATTTGAATGAATTTTAATTCAGTTCCATACTTTGTGAGCTGACAACCAACATGTTGGCATAGACATAAAAATAAGCACAGAGATGTTGACCTAACTTGTCTGGTTTAAAAAGCAGAGAAGCCAAAAGCAGATAGCTGACATGTGATTCAGTCCACTCATCATCTTTACAACTTGTGATATTTAACTTAATTCATCAAGGACATAACACTTGAGTCAATTCAAGCATGGAAGCATGAGAGAGCATGACTCGGCACGTGTTTTTAGCTGGAGATGCAGAGGTCAACTCATTCCCCCTAATTCCATCTGATGAAACATCATGGGCGTAAATAATACAACTTGAAACAGCAGCCTGAATGGAGCAAATCAACAGTGTTTACTAGGACATACTAGGACCTTCAACCTACTACTACAGTTTAAAGGCTGAAACAGAATATCATGGTGAATTCCCAGTTTCACTGTCCTTTGATAAGGATTTTCTGATCACCTCCTTCTCCTCCTGAGAGCTCAAAATCTGAAAGCTTTAGATTATTCATCTAAAAAGGACTCCTAGGGGTCCCTTCTAATCCTAAATGAATGTGGTCCCAGGTAAATGCATAACTCATAGTCCAGATTGGCAGCTGCAGTGCTCTTGGCCTCAATTGTCAAAAGATGGTGCTGACAGTCACGGATTTAGTCTGTGTTTCACAAACATAGAGGAAGAGTCACCTGATATGACCACAAAATTTTACTATGGTTGATATCCAGACCAGTTATCACAAGCTGTCCTAACTCAGCAAATAAATCTGAAAATATTACTCAGGGATCAACTGTACCTGACTAGTTAACTTGGCGATAAAAAAATATCACTATAATGTTGCTCCTAAAGCAAATATCAAGTCATAACTTATGTTTAGAATGAATGGTGTAACTCATGGAGTAAAAGTAAAAAACACTTAGCTACTGCCACTGAGACACTTTATTTTTAAAAA
This sequence comes from Cetoscarus ocellatus, assembly GCA_037902135.1. Taxonomy (NCBI): domain Eukaryota; kingdom Metazoa; phylum Chordata; class Actinopteri; order Labriformes; family Labridae; genus Cetoscarus; species Cetoscarus ocellatus. The sequence goes on from JBAMNC010000874.1 coordinate 416,422, forward strand.
AAATGTGAGGTCAAATAGACATTTGATTGCAATTCCTTATTTTGTTCTATTTAGTGCTTTTATTCTTACAGAATATGTTTTGGAGATGTCATATTTTTCAAAGTTATTTTTAATGTTTTAAAAAAGGAAAAATTGAATACAAACACACACACATACACACATATATATGTATACATACACACATATATGCATATAGACACATATACAAATACATTTACACACACACACACAGATATATAAATATACATACTTATGAAACAAAAAAAGTTGGACACAATGTTACTTCTGGAATGCGCTAAAGAAAATAAGTCCATTGAACTAAAACACACCCTTATCTGTTGATAAGAAAACGTCCTCGTATCAGGGCCTAAAATATTCCCCACTAATTCTTTCAATCCCCCAATCACAATGCCTCATTAGCAGCTGCTTTATTTCTATTTTAACATAGAATTAACTTCTCTGTTTATTTTAGGCATCAGCTCCAACAGCTGAGGGTCAGTGTCTAAGTAGTTGACGGTTGAACAATTTGTGATCTGCTAAAGAAAAGCAGAGTCAGCGCTTCCATTGATTACACTGCCTCATGTGACAAAGCACTATGACCCATCAGTGAGGGGGAGGTTTGTTGAACTATCCTCCTTTATTGTCAGTTAGTATTGTTATGGTTTCATTAAATGCTTCGCAGCTGAAAAATCTACATGCGCACTTGTATGTTTTTATTCTGGTTGCAAGATGTTAGAACTTGAAACAGTAAATTTGATGTCAAATTCATCTGAGCCAAATACCACACAAGCACGTCATTAACAGCTACCCAACAGCAGTATGAGCATAAACAAAATCAAGACCTGTTTATGAAAAATATTTTCACAAACAATCTTTTCATGTTGTTAGAAGGGTCTTGGAGAGCAGAGGGACACAGCACCTTTCACTAAACTCTCAGTTTCTTGAGAAATATGCTATGCCTCTTTAAAGAAAATGCCCCTTTAAATGCTCAGGTTTTCACCTCCTGGGTTTATGATGTAATAGCTATACAGCCTCTACCTACCAGTGTTTTTTCTGCTTGTCACAGGCAGACGCCATGACTGTCTTGAAAGTTTGCCCCATGGCCTGTAAACCCCCCCTTCAGGCATAGTTTAGGCAGCCAATCAGCGCAGAGCACATTAACATAGCCTCCTGAAGCCTCCCGCCCCCTTAGATCTGAGTATTTCCAAAGGGGAGGGAAAAAGAGCAGCATCTGATTCTCTACAGAGAGGAAATCTTTCATTTTTTTATCCAACTTAAATTAAATCTTTGCTTGATAGACACACAACCTAAAATATCAGCTGTAAATACCAGCAGAAATTTTAAAGTTTGCTGATACCAATATACCACTATTTAAGCTAAAATCTGCCATTACCGATATCGTGCTGATAATACAGTGCATCCCTATGCAGAGTTAATTTGCTTCTTTTTATTACCTTAATTTTTCAGCTTGTGACAACAAGCAAGTTCTCAATGCAATCACTTTCCAATAAAAGCCATGTGATGAACAGCCTACAGTTCATAAACGATTCAAATTCACAATTATAAAACATCAGAGCAGTCCTCATGATTTTCACGACACTGTGATGGAGGAACCTGTGGCTATTCTAAGTTTCGATGTCCAAAAAAGCAGTTATTAAAGTGGAACGATTAGTTGCCATATACCCCTGAGAACAATTAGGTCTTCCACCAACTTTCAGCGAGAGAAAAGTGCTGGGTCATTTTGGAGATTATCACGAAAATACAGACTTAAGAGCATCTTAACAGTCACCCGACGCTGCATGTTTTAAGAACCTCAAATGTTCAGTACTTTCAAGAAAAGAGTATCTGTTTTGTTTATGGTCAGTTGTCTAAGACGCTGATGTAGACATTTCATGACTTCCTCTTTTTCATATGAAAGATATGTTTCATCAAAAAACAATGAAAGCAAACTCCAGCATACAGCCTTGGTTGTGCAAATACAACAATGCCAATGTATCTGCACAATTTACAGTGTGCTTAAGTCTGGCGAAGAGCTCCGTGAGTACAAAACTCCACAAGTACATTCCCAACATTTTTGGACAAGTCAAAAATCTGGAAAACTACCCTATCTCTCACTGATAGATAAAAAAAAACCCTTCGAAAACTTTCTGGATTCACATCCGGATTCAGACAACCACCAAAATCGAATCACTTCTTCCATGTGTCGTGACCAACATTCCCTGAAAATGTCAAAAAAAATCTGTTGAGAACTTGTTGAATTATTAGCAAAAATGAGGAAAACTGCCATTCCTTGCAGGGTTAACAAATAACAAATTCCTGGATCTGAATTTCAATTTCGATCACCACCAATTATTATTTCATTATTAACCAGAAATTACCCTTAAGTGGATGCCTAAAGCTGCTGTTTTTTGTTGCTAGGGTATTAAGAGAGGTTTTTGATATTTGATTACTTCCGCCAAGGAGGTTATGTTTTTGCCAGCGTATGTTTGTTTGTGTGTTTGCTTGTTAGCAAGATTACACAAAAACTACTGGACGGATTTTGCTAAAATTTTCAGGAGACGTTGGTAATGGCCCAACTTATAAATGATTAGATTTTGGTGGTGATCCAGATAACTGAAATTAGTGAACGGTCGTTTTTGCTCAATAACTGTCTAACTAGTAAAGATATCAGCATGATTCTGAGTGCTAGGTGTGGGTTTTCAGGGTCAAGGAATCATATTATGATGGTAACTTTATCATGGAACTATTGCTTATAGATATAACAGCAACATGTGAACTACCTTGATGGAGGTTTGTGCGCTCCAAGAGCTTTCTAGTTACGTATCGTCATATCAAAATGTAAGATTTTAGCACAGTGATAACTCCATGTCAGTGTAATGAAAAAAACTGTTAGTGACACACTAACTGGTAAAATGCAGAGAGTTACATAGTAAAAAAAAAAGGCCCTAACAACACCCTCATCTTATCTGGTTCTTCAATGTTAAAGATAGCTCTGTAAACAGTTGTTCTTGTGGCTAGCTTTTCTTGTATTGCTTTCAAAATAAGACTGCATTGGATCTGTGGTTTCTGCAAAACCAGCCCTCCTCTCAAGTTGCAGGCCTTGTAATTCAAATATCAATAACAGAGATATTCCTTGATCTAAACAGAAAGCATGTAGACTTGACAGCTTATAAGCTGTTCTTTATTTGTTGTTGCAGTAGCACTCCTGCTGCCAACATGCACAATAACTGAGCAGAGAAAACCACACTGCAAACAGAGACAAAACACAGCCAGTCTGACAGATATATGGCCGGGAAAGAGGCATGTATTGTCCTCATGATGAGTGAGAAGCATGTGTGATTATCCGGTTAAAGGCAGTAAACATTAATGGTAGCCCTGGCTAAAAACAACTACTCCAACACTTCATTATGTACATCTGACAACTTATTGCAAACAGTTTGAGATTTACAAGAATGGGGTCATCTTCTGATGTTTCCTGCAGATGTTTTGTAAATCATTTAACCTTCAGCATGACCATCCACCACCTTTGACACAGTGAGCTCTGACTGACTGCACAAGCATTACTCCCCAGAGCAATCAATGCATTGTGTTATCGGTGCGAGAAAATCAAACCCTCTGAAGACGTGCTGTAGGACTGGATTGATGTGCAGTGGCATACACTGGCAGTTCAGGAAGCGGCCTCATCTTAAACTGCTTCAGATCGAACTCAAAGACAACAGCAATGTACCCTGCTTGGATGCAGCTGGTTTTAACAGGGGCAATATCTGGATTAAGCCTTTAGGGGTGCTCATCTCCATGTAAAGTTTTCTTACGTGTTCAGTTCTCCTAATCTCATTTTAATGAAAAACAAAGATTATTCACCAACATGGTGGATTTTTATACATTACAATAGTAGTATATTGTGGCTTTGATTTCATTAAATAATTGCAGAAGAACATGAAAAATGCAACATGCTGGTTTTTGCAAGACTATTTACATGGTTCTATGACTTAATGTGCATAATATTTAATATCATTTTTATTATTCTTACATAATTTTTATCAACATTGGAGGATGCATCATAGCACTATCAGCACAACTTAAATCACTGATTGTTAGTTTTGGCAGATTTTTTAAGGGCCAAAGTTTCAGTTGTACACAATGACCATTCATATTGCATAAATTAGTTGTAATTTTGGCAAAATGAAAGAGTCATAATTGCGCACTTATAAGACTATCATTAAAAGTACATTTTAATTAAAACTAACACATCGTCGAAAGGACTACTTTCTCTGATTTTCATCACGGAATATCCAACATAAAAAAACATTAACATTTATGATAAGAGTCAAATTTTGTGTTTCCTATTTTGTATCAATTTCTAGGAAAAAAAAACAAAACACAGCTACTACATTAAAAATAAAAGGTCAGTTCTGGTATGGATGAGATTCACTGTTCCTGACAATGAACCTGTACTTATTGGTATTGTCTAAAACAAACTTGGAAACAGAGGCATATCCGTTATCCAATAGCAGGTACCCCTATTATTAATAATAGTGATGCACAGTGTGTTTAAAATAAAGTATATCTTAATAAAATGTCAGGTGCAACATGTTCAGTCTGAAAAATTATTCAATTTGAACAAGTGTCATTTCACTGCTAAGGTACATTTTAACCCCTCAACACCATCATATCAACAAAGTGGAACTTTTATGAATAACACTGCATCGTTACACTGTAATCAGAAATCAAGTTGTATAATGTTCTTTTGTAATGAATAAAATATACTATCAAAACAAATCATGTAACATTGGCGGTGGCATTTTCAATAACACCTGGAAAGATTGAAGATTGAAACTGCATTGCTATGCACTGTTACATTTAAAGGTTTTTCATTCAAAATTATTACATAATTGTACACTGGAATTAAACAAAGGTCTATGAATGTCTTGAATTTCTCATTGGGACTGGCCTACAAAATAATGTGTGAGTGACTATTAAATTATCAAATCTTTAGGCTATCTCGTGATGTAAAACTTGAGTCCTGGGTCCTTTGACTTGTTAATTAAAGAAAACTCTCACATATGGGACAAAAATTGAGACATTTAGGATGGATTGGTAGGGGTGTCCCGATCCGATATTGATATCGGACATCGGTCTGATATCAGCAAAAAAACAAATATTGGATTATATCGGCCTGTATTTAAAATATCCGATATTAGCACTCCGATACAAGCAGTCAATTCTCATTTATTTTTTTATTTATTTAATTCAGTTGTAGAATATGCTTATGTTTAAGTTAAACACAGTGGTTATTTTGCAGTTTAATAATATATGTTTTTGTTTTTATTGGATTTATTGAGGTTACTTTTCAGGGTCTTCTAATTTATTTTTTATTTATTTTATTTAATTGTAGTATATTCTAATGTTTCAGGTTAAAATTTATTTAACCCATTGGTTAATAACAATGGGTCAGTTTTCCTCATACCTACTATTGCTGACTACTGTTCTCTGTTTGAGTAATCTCACTTGTTCAAGCCATTTTTTTACAGTCCATACCACAAAATAAGTAATAAAAGTATGTTTCATTCCTGCTGATATCGTATCAGATTAATATCGGGATCAGCCAATACTCAAGGCTGCAATATTGATATCGTATCAGAGGTGAAAAAGTTGTATCGGGACACCCCTATGGATTCGGCACTTGTTTGGACAACATGCCACATTTCTTTATAAGCTGAGCATCCCTTTACTTCTAATCCTTAAAGAACCTTGCTTTGGTGATCGCGTGCTTTAGTTATTTTAGCTTTTCATTTGGATCTTTCATTTCAAACATGTACAGGAACCAACAGAAGGGAAAAATCATTAATAACATCATCCATCCATCTATTCATTATCTACACTGCTTAAACCTCTCGGGGTCCTTGGGGGCTGAACCCGCCAATCATCGGGCCAGATAGAGAGACAAACCACCCACACTTGGATGCAAATTAGAGTCACCAATTAACCTAACAAGCATGGTCTAAGGGAGGGAGCCAGAGTGCCTGGAGAGAACCCATCCATGCACAGGGAGAACATGCAAACTCCACACAGAAAGGCCCTGATCAATACAGAGTTAGAAACAGCTACTTTCATGCCATGAGGCACATGCACCAACTTGGTGTGCCACTGTACCCACCTGAATAATTAATCATTTAAGTGAAAATCATCACACTGTCATTTAGTTTAAATGTTTAATCCCACTCACTTCTCCAAACAGCATTGATACCACTTATCCAACTCCTTTAGGAATATAGACCACAACTTTAGTTATTCTAGACACATCTTAATCTACAGTCTGATTTGACGATTGTAAGCAGCAAGGCTGAATACCGACATAGAATGTCCCTGACCTTCGATCCCTCAAGCGGCACAGTATTAAAAACAGACATCATTCTTTAAAGAAGATTACCACTAGGACTCAGGAACACTTCAGAAAACAAACTTTCAGAAAACACTATTTGCTGCTTCACCTACAAGTACCAGTTAAAACTCTACCATGCAAAGCAAAAGCCGCATATCAACAACACCCAGGAAAGCCCCTGGCTTCTCTGGTCCCTTGGGCTGAAGATGAAAAGGACCATCCAGCTTGTTATCAGTGAAAAATTCAAGAGCCAGCATCTGTGATGGCGTGGGTGTGTGTTAGTACACGTGGCATGGGTAACTTGCATGAAACAGTGAAGATGGCAATAATGCTGAAAGGTACATACACGTTTTGAAGCAACATGTGCTGCCATCCAAGTAATGTAATTATCAGGGCGACCCTTCTTATTATAATGAGACAATACCAAGCCACACTCTGCATGTGCTACAACAGCATGGCTTTGTAGTTTAAGAGCGCGGGTACCAGACCAAAATACACCAACAAAGACTCCTGACTGTTCAGCAACTTAAGACGTACATCAAGCAAGAAAGGGAAAGAATTCTACCAACACAGCTTCAGCAATTAGCGCCATCAGTTCCCAAATGATTATTGTGTTGTTAAAAAGGGTGATATAACGCAGTATCACCCTATCCCAGGTTTTTTTGGAACATTTAGGCATCAAATTCAAAATGAGCTAATAATTGCAAAGTAAAAAACAAAAAAAATCAGTTTAACAGTGTGAAAATTAAATATTTTGTCTTTGTAAGGTATCCAATTGAATGTAGGTCGAAAAGGATTTGCAAATCATAGTATTCTGTTTTTATTTACGTTTCACCTCACTTTATGTCATTGGGGTTTGTAAATTAACACAATGGTAATGCTTGAATCCGATTTATGACATGTGGCTCACACAGTTATGGACCACAAGGCTAAGGTAACCCAGACGCACACGTTCTGTGTCAGAGGAAGAAATATCTGAACTTTGTTGTTGAACTGCACACAAGACGAGGCCTACATGTTTGTCCCTCTGCCCCGCTGTGCACTTGAAGTGTCCATGAGAAATGCTGTCTCATTTAGAGAAACAGGTTACCGTATTACAACGTAACAGATAGGATATAAAGTGCACTTACGTAACGTCTCAACTTTTTTTCAGGAGGAGACTTTCTCAGCCACCCTGAGCACACCACATCTCCCCCACTCATATCTGCTCCTTTCTTGCCCTCTCCCTGGAGTTTGAGCGCCGATCTCTGCTCGACTTCTGAGGGTGTCTTCTTTTAAACCTAAAAATAAAACACGATGGCAAAAGGCTTGTACGGTAAAGTTGGCACAGAAGTTTGAAGTGTTGTGTTTTGCACTTACAGGAGAAGTAAATACCGTCACTCCTTCTTCAACTCACCGACGAGGCAGCTCTCTGAAATGCACAGACCAGATTTTCCACGAGTTGTAGTCAAATCAGCGAGTATATCCTGAGCTTGGAGTTCATAAAAACCTCCCCGGCACCGCCTTTTGTACAAATATCAGCGGTGACTTGTGTATTTTACACGAACTGGGACACCGTGGGAACAAAAAGCAGGCGCAGGGGCAACTGGAAGTCGCTAAGTTTTTTGTTGTTATATGCAGCGCTCCATGCTAATTCCCGTCAAAGTAGAGAGATTTCCATTTGGCGAAAGCAGACGTAAACGTCCCACAGTGTAACGGCGCATAGTTGTCGTTTGTGCGCAAATTAAAACAATCTTTACCGTAAACACAGTGCTTCCACCGAGCTTCCCTACCAGTTTACTCCCATGGTTCCTTAATTATGATTGACAGGGTGGCTCCGTCTTTCCCTCAACTCACCCTCCTCTGGAACATGGTGGCGTCAAGCCAGCGGGCACAACGGCTCCAGACCGGAAAAGCGTAATGCTCTTTCAAAATAAAACGTTGCACTGTCTTTTAACGTCTCAACGGCTGCTGGCACGCACACAAGGCCGCCCATAAGGGGGATAAAGGGGAGAGCTTTCTGGGGCCCAAAATCATGGAGGAGCCAATGAAGATTAAAAAAGGGGTGGACCGTATTCGTGAGTGGCTTTCTACAAAGCATGTATTACCTGTATTTTAATATAATACGGTTACGTTTGGTTAGTTTATGCAAAACAAAGAATTCAGATTTTCATGTAATAACATTTTGGTTATAGAAAAAAAATTGTATAAACATAAATCTAGAATTTTTCAAAGGTTACTCAGAATTTTAATGCATTAAACAATGACCATATGTTTTTTTTCAATCTTAATAAAAGTCGGAAAACAGAAGCGCCTTAAAAGTTTCTGAATTACTTGTTTGTTTGGTTTTTTTTTGAGTAAACAGCCCCTCAGCTTTAATGTTATTCTGCCTTATAATTTATGTTATTTCTGTTCGTTTCATTTAATTCAACTTCTCGTGGTATACTTGAAGTTATGTGGACCTATCTGTTGTATTGTTATTTTCTGGATACTTTGGTCGTCTTTTCATATACTCAGTTCTACATAGCTTTTGTCCCCTTTTTCCTTGGTTCTATGATTCAGCAGTTGCTTACATGAAAGCTTTTAAAAAGTGTAGGCCAAATGTTCTATCAATAAAAATACTAACAGCAAAAGGCACCATTAATTTGGTAGATATGTTACAAAATCAAATAAATTAGAAATATGTTGACCCTTTTCAACAGAAAGTGGCATTAAAGTTATATAAATAGATCTGAGTGAGAGACTTGATATTAAGTATATCAAAACAAAAAAAACGACGAAAGCAATATTTCATAACACAACTTGAATTTATGACCAATGCATATTCACGAAAAGGACTGAAGTCCTCAAAGCCGTTAATGAATGCTATATAGCCCTGCTAAATTATGAAAGTTACGGCCGGATGTTGCCTCGCCTTACTCCTGCTAGCTTGAATACTTATGTCTAGGACGAAACGGGGAGGCGGCGGCACACAGGGACAACTGTAAAGCTCCAGTATGGGACATGTAGTTCAAAATTCCTTAGTGTCCTGTCCCAGACCACAGACAACGCCTCTCCAGTGGTTTTATAATATGTAACAAATTGTTAAAGAGATGTTTGTTTGTCTGAGTGACAATTTATTGAGGTCAAAGACAACCCAAAGAAAAGACAAAGAAATGACCCGTCTCAGCGTTCAGCCAAAGGTCCAGACACATCACTGCACGTCTTCACCAGCCTGCACAGTCCAGCATTAAAAATCATGAGATATAAACTGATTTTTTTTGCCTTGGGTGTACTTTTTATGTGTCCGTCTTCTTAACCATCAGGACAGGTGGTACCGGGTCTAATAATAGGCACACTCACTAAGCACAAAGACTGTGCTTTTCAAAAGCGAGCAACAAAAATACAATATATTAGTGTTGTGTTCTGCTTTTATTGATTTAATTTTTGCACCTAAATCTGACCTAATATTTTATATTAAATATTGATCCATTTTTAAAGATTTTAACCCATTCAATTCAAGTTTTTTGTCATGAGGCCACCATGTTTTCAGATGGAAATAAAGCATAAAAAGATAATTTTTTTCAATGCAGCATGCAAAGTAGATTTTTTTTTTGGTTTGGATTATTACAGCCTGGGATATGTCAAAAATTAGCTGCAACATTGATTTTTATGCATTATTATTTTCTGTGCATTGTCAAATACTCACTCATACCACTAAGCACAAAAAATGTACTTTTGAGAGGGTACAGCAGTGGTAAGAATTGGTATTATTTACAACTTTCAGGCCTGATTGTTAAACCAAAATCAGTCATAA